>VZQC01008232.1:277185-438656 GCA_009823505.1 Rhizomys pruinosus | reverse complement strand
GGGTATAATGGAGACACTGGAACTGAGGAGGGAGGAGGGAGGACAGATGGGGGAGAGAGAGTAGAGATGAATCTTGAGAGGCTAGGGAATCCACAGGGAAATTTGTTGCCTCTGAACCCTTCTGAGAAATGCACACACAGTGTCTGAACATTAGTGCTTGTGTATACCTGGGGACTGTAATGGAAGGAAATGGGGTGCCAGAAAGGGGACACCTCCCTCTGAGTGGTTGTGAGAGGGGTCCAAGGGACTCCCCAAATCACACAGGCTGTTGCCAGAGCCCTTGGTTACCTCCCAGAACTGGAAGACAAGACCCTACTGCTGAAGACAGAACATAGTTCAGGTACAGCTTTGAAGCAATGGAGAGGAACTGACCTTGAAGCCTTATATCTGAAATTTAGCTCACATAATGCTAGATGATAGATAATATGCAAGCTGCTAAGGGAGAAAATCAATCAATGCTCCAACCCAGCCCTGAAGCCTAGGAATCATAATGGCTGGCAGAGCCAACTACCTCTAGTGGTGAAGTAGTGGCTTCGTTATCTATGGGGTAATCATCAGCTATCTAAATGGAGTAAACTCATAGGTGGCTCTGTAAACTCACTGAAATACACATGGCTGGAGAGGCCATAGATCCTAGAGAAAATCCTATCTCTGTCATATCTCTAAACAAATGAAATTTTTCATATGCTAAATATGGATCCTTATATTTACAGACAAGCATACTGTATACCAGTCATCAAATAAGTTTTTTTTTGCAACAGATGGAGGTTACTGCAGAATCTCCCAACTGGTCACTCACAGAGAATATATGTCTGCAAGATGCCGGGTACTACATGACACATCTACAGGGGAACCTCTACAGCTAAGGCTCATAGAACACAGAGGAATGGGGGTGGAGAGAACACCAGTATGTGCCTCAGCTCTCAACAATGAAACTTCCTCATACAACAGAGTGTGATGCACAGAGAAGGCCACAACCAGCCAAGTTTTAGAGAATAAGTGTTTGCAGAGTGTGTGTCCCAGGAAAGGACTCCTATATTAAACCTTGCTCACCCACAGCTCAGGGACCACTTCAGAATCAGGAGCAGAAAGATTGTCAGGGCCAGGGCTAGGCCATGAACATAGGGAAGTAGAGAATTTCAGGCCACTGGAAGCTGCTCGTGTGAACTCACGGCAATGGTGATGTGCTCAAGACCCATGCAGACTTAATCAGACAGGGGCCAGGGTGGAGTGAGGGGAATGGGTGTCTGGCAGGTCCTAGCCTGGGAACTGTTAGAGCCTTATTACTCCTGGCTGAGGGTGAGTCGACTTTACTTAGGATCATGAGATAGCTTGACTAGATTGCAGTGGATGAATTTACACTGAAGGACATCTGGGTACGAATGCTTGACGTGATTCGATAGGAATTAACATGTATGGAGGAAAAGATGAGGTCAGCTGGGGGTGGGTGGGCAAAGACAGGGAGGGCGTCTAAATTTCATCAAGAACTGTTGAATGAAATGTACAAAAGCTTAATAAAAAATTAAGAAAAAAGGAGCTAAAAGAAACAAGATTAATAGTCTTATTTCACCTACAAAATAAAAAATGTCAATGCTTAATCAAAATAAAATTATTTTTGCTTTTTTACAAAAAGCCTGATAGGCTAAACAAGTCATGGGCCACGTGAGAAAGCCTACTATTATTCTGCTAAGTGGCTGTGGTTCTAAACTGACTCCAAATAACTTATGTTTATTCCTGTAGATTAGTGCATCTCTCAATTCTCACAGAGAAATTTCTTGCAGCAGATGGTGATCAACACAGAGACCCAGGACATGTACAGAGTCTGACTGCGGGGTGCTCAGCCCCAAATGAGACAAAGGTATCACACTCTCTCCTCCCAAGGTGTCCTTGCACAACAATGCATGAACAGGAGGAAGCTGTGTCATCAGGACACAACAGGAAGGGTCCACACATGAGCCCCAGTGTTGGCCTGTGCACCATCAGCCAGTTTTTTATTTTTTTATTTTATTATTTTATTTGTTGTTTTTATTCTATGTGTATGATTGCATTGCCTGCATGTATGTAAGTACACCCATGTTATGCAATGCCCAAAAAGGACAGAAGAGGGCATTGGATCCCCTGGAACTGGAATGAAGACTAGCCACCATGTGGGTTCCAGGAATAGAACCCCAGTCCTCTGCAGGAACAGCCGGTGCTCTTAATCTATGAGCCATCTCTCCAGCCCATC
Source organism: Rhizomys pruinosus (assembly GCA_009823505.1). Taxonomy (NCBI): domain Eukaryota; kingdom Metazoa; phylum Chordata; class Mammalia; order Rodentia; family Spalacidae; genus Rhizomys; species Rhizomys pruinosus. The sequence continues at coordinate 436,429 of VZQC01008232.1, read as the reverse complement.
AGCCAGTATTTTTAAAGTCCGCAATGAGAACCCCCTCCCCTGATGTGCAAAGAAGAGAGAATACAAGAATGGCTGTTTGAGATCCGTTTTTGATAAAACAAGAGGATTTTCATTAGTATTGAAGATACTTTCCACCTGTGCCATGTGTACAGTCACCCCAGGCCTCATAATCGTGAGCACTAATAGGACCTTATATGGTGGTGGTGTTGTCATTTGAAAACGGGGTCTTGTATGGGTTATGCTAGCCTCAAATTCTTGATAATCCTGCTTCCACCAACCAAGTACTCAGAATGGTTTTATCTCACCACACCTTGCTAATATTAATTCATTCTTCAATTTTACAGTAATTATTTTATAACAAAATGCATAGTTTATTTGTCTGTGAGAAGGAGGCTTACATCTAGATCAGAGATATTCCATACCTGCTGCTGTGCAGAACCACAACACAACACAGAGTTTAAGAGCATGGACTTGGGTGCCAGTCAGCTGGTATCCAAACTCCTGTTTGTCAATTACTACCTGTAGTGGTAGGCTTTCATCGTGAACTCTGCACCATCTAGAATGGCCTAAATGTGGGATCTCAGGGAGTTTTGCCTAGATCACTTGGCCTGTGCCTTTGTCTGTGGGGATTTGTCTTGATTCACTGAGGTAGATGGACTTCCCCTTGTTGGTAGCACCATTCTTTATGTTTTGATCTTGGACTGTGTAGGTGTGGAGAGTACATTGAGCCAAGTGAGCCTGTGTGCATTCTTTCTGTCTCTGCTCATGACCGAGAAAGTGATATGACTGTCTAATTCAAGTTCTTGCCTGACTTTAGAACAATAATGGACCATAATCTGGAACTGTGAGTGGTTATCAGCCCTTTCCTGCCCCAAGTTTCTTTTTGCCACGACTTTTTATCACAGCAACAGAAATGAAACTGGTCCACTTCACCAATGCCCTGGTCCAGTCCCTGCACTTCTTTCTACCTTTCTTTCTATGTCTATAAAGTAAACACTAGCTCCTAGTGTTTTAAGAATTAGAAGGTCAGTGTACGTGAGGAGCTGAGTGTTTTCTTACCCAAGGTCTAATAGTTTATAAATTCATAGCTGATGAGCTGCTGCTTGGAAATGAGCTCTGCAGTCTGTCTGAGCCATGAGAGCTCATTTGTTCCATTCAGTCCATCAGCTGACAACTGGATTCATTCTTCATGGATTCTGAGATCTAAACAGTTAATAGAAGCAAAATACTTACTGGAATAACATCAAAAGATGCTGAATAACTGAGATTAATAACCCAGTAAATGACAGAGTCCATTACGATTGGGAGCAGGAGGACAGAGCAGGTACACATGTCCAATTGCAGGGGGTTGGACCCCCACGGGCTGTATCAAATGGGAGTATGTGACTGATGCTCACATTCAACCAACTGTTTATGAACTCTTGGCAAAAATTTTCCTGAGTTGTAGGCTGCTCCTGGGCCTTATTTGTAAACCATGTTGATGAATTTCTTGCTGTGCCATCAACATGGCGCCCTTCTTGGCAACAGCTGCATGAAGCCCCCTCGCCGTGATTAGTTGCCCCCTGCGTTGGGCTTGTAAACACCGCCTGTGAGCATCTATAGAATCATGTGTAGGCTACGGGACTATGTAACTGCATGATTAGGTTGACCTTTCCGATGATTGGGGATAAGCTCTGATGCTCTCTATGCTGATTAGTAGAAGCTTCCTATATACCTGTACTGGATAATTAAGTTTTGAGTTTCATTCTCTGATGCTCCTGGAGTAGCTTTTGCTCCATTGTGTTTACCCTCAGTAGAATGCAGACCTATGATGGGTTGATGAAGGCCCACACAGAGTTCTCTAGATTTGGTATCAGTGTAGAGAACTTTGAGGTAAAAATAAACTAATTTACCCAGTGTCATCAGTTTTTAGATCCTTCTGAAATACCATAGCTACACAGCTGTTCTTCATTGTGGCCTCTGGACTAGTGTTAATGTAATCCGAGGGCTTGGCAGAAAGACAGAGTTTCAGGACTTCCTTCCATAACTTCTGAACCAGAACTCGCTTCAGCAAGCACCTTTGGGGGCCCTGTGTACTCAGCCACAGAACCACTGCTGGGGGGGGCGGGAAAGATTATGGGTTTTAAAGAGTTTCCAGCAATTGTGAAACCTTGGTCAAGTGTCCAACTTAGGTCAGCTGTGACGACAGCAGGCAGGAGGACTGGAACATGCCCAACTGACTCACTCAGGGCTCTTTACCCTGAGTTTGCTCACTGTAGCCTGTGAGCTGTGGAACACCACACCTGGTTATCTAGTGGCAGTGTTCATCCCTAAACACGTGTGAGCATCCTGAAATGGACCCAGGAGGTTAAACACATGTTATAATAGTAAAGGAGAGGTCACAAAATTGAGGAGCAGTAGGGTATGGGAGGAGGGGGGGAGAGGTGTGAAAGGGTGTGAAAACAGTACCCATGTACAAAATTCTTAAAAACGAAAATAAAAATCATATTATATATGTGTATATAGTGAATTTTCTTCTCCATTTTTAATTGGCTCATCTTTCTGTTTCCATGAAAAGTCTCAATCTCTCTGCTACTCTTAGGATAATAATTCCAACAGTTACATCATTTAGCTGTAGCAATCTTGTAGACTATCCAGAGAAGAGGGACTTTATCCTCTGAAATCTCCTTCACAACTTTCAGATTTGTAGCCCAGGAAACCAAAGGGGCTCAGCCAGAACCTCATTCCAGACTCTGTTATGGTGGGTTTCCACCTGTGACCTGCGATTATGATGCTTCCTCTCTCTCCACACCCAAATTGCCCATCCTCTCCTTTGCTGTTAGTATTGGGGCACATTTTGGGTTTGGTTATTGTTGTTTATTTTGTTTGGAAATCCCAAAGTAATAAACTACTGAAGTGATCCATGAATAATTTGGAATTCCATAATTGATTCCTCAAGAAACATGAATACAATACAACACTCTGAGATCCTAGACCATGTGGACAACAGGAGATAGGAGAGATCACACACATTTGTCTGTCACCCCTGAACCCCCTTGCCACTGACCTTTGGGAGAAGGGTCATAAGTAAATTGGGTCAGTAACCGATTCTAGGAACCCAGCTGTTTACAGTTTCAAGAAACTATGGAAGATCTAGTCCTATCATCTCAAGTATGAACATAATACCAAAATGAATGGGAAGTCAGTGTATTAATGTCACACTCCAGGGGCTGGAGAGATGGCTCAGTGGTTAAGAGTATTTGCTGCTCTTACACAGCATCACAGTTTGCTTCCCAGCACCCCTGTTAGGCAGCTCAGGTCTGCATAGATCTATAGCTCAAGGGACCCAGCACTGTGTTCTCCTCTTCAGACACCTGCACAATTGTGCATTCAATCACACAGACATGCACATACACATAAATAATAACATTTTATGAAAGTAAAGATTCTAGGCTGGAGTAAAAGTTAGCCTGACAAACTCCCTTTTCCTTCATGCAAGTATGAAGAACCATGCAGAGAGCAAGGTGCAGTGGTGCATGCCTGTAATGGCAGCACTGGGGAGCCAGAGCAAGAGGGACCCTGGAACTTGCCACACAGTCTAGTCTACTGGATGAGCTCCACTTTTGGTGAGAGAATGTTTCAGAACATATCATGGAACATGTTTTAAGAAGATACCTGACCGTGACCTCTGCCCTCCAAATACATGCAAACACATGCACATGTACACACATGCATGCATACATACAAATAAACATACACAACATATGTAAATACAAAAAAGAACAGATTTCCAGACAGAGTGTGATGGTGTATAACTATAACTCCAGCCCTCGGGAGACAGAAGCCAGAAGATCACAAATTTGGGGCCAGCCTTGGTTACATGGCTCAGACCTGTCTGTCTCCACAACAAAGACACAGACTAATGGCATGGGTCCCAAACAGCACTCACGGAACTCGCCACATTGGGATTGACTAGAATAGAGCATTATTTTCTAGCTCTGAAACAGTGGACACCTATGGAAATTCATAGCCTAGTTAGCCTGCTTGCTAAAGGCTGGACTCTAGCAAGTGGTTTCATATCACCATTATTAGTTTTAGAGAGACCTCACTACCAAGAGGGGGACATGGCCCTGCGTTCAGAACGGTGGCTCTGAGCCACACCTCCTGGTTCCCAATCCCAGAAAAACACTGGATACATTTTCCTCATATCTCCCAACACACATTTTAGGCTTTTCTTGTACAAAAACACCTTTCCTCTTTATATCATATCCAAAAAGTCAGAGCTCAGCCTTGTGTCCATTCGTCCATTCTCCATTGCTGGGCAGAGCAGAGCTCAGCCTTGTCTCCACTTGTGCATTCTCCATTGCTGGGTGAAGCAGAGCTCAGCCGGGTCTCCACTCGTTCATTCTCCATTGCTGGGTGGAGCAGAGCTCAGCAGGGTCTCCACTGGTCCATTCTCCATTGCTGGGTGGAGCAGAGCTCAGCCGGGTCTCCACTCGTCCATTCTCCATTGCTGGGTGGAGCAGAGCTCAGCCGGGTCTCCACTGGTCCATTCTCCATTGCTGGGTGGAGCAGAGCTCAGCCGGGTCTCCACTCGTCCATTCTCCATTGCTGGGTGGAGCAGAGCTCAGCCGGGTCTCCACTGGTCCATTCTCCATTGCTGGGTGGAGCAGAGCTCAGCCGGGTCTCCACTCATCCATTCTCCATTGCTGGGTGGAGCAGAGCTCAGCCGGGTCTCCACTGGTCCATTCTCCATTGCTGGGTGGAGCAGAGCTCAGCCGGGTCTCCACTCGTCCATTCTCCATTGCTGGGTGGAGCAGAGCTCAGCCGGGTCTCCACTGGTCCATTCTCCATTGCTGGGTGGAGCAGAGCTCAGCCGGGTCTCCACTCGTCCATTCTCCATTGCTGGGTGGAGCAGAGCTCAGCCGGGTCTCCACTGGTCCATTCTCCATTGCTGGGTGGAGCAGAGCTCAGCCGGGTCTCCACTCGTCCATTCTCCATTGCTGGGTGGAGCAGAGCTCAGCCGGGTCTCCACTGGTCCATTCTCCATTGCTGGGTGGAGCAGAGCTCAGCCGGGTCTCCACTCGTCCATTCTCCATTGCTGGGTGGAGCAGAGCTCAGCCGGGTCTCCACTGGTCCATTCTCCATTGCTGGGTGGAGCAGAGCTCAGCCGGGTCTCCACTGGTCCATTCTCCATTGCTGGGTGGAGCAGAGCTCAGCCGTGTCTCCACTCATCCATTCTCCATTGCTGGGTGGAGCAGAGCTCAGCCGGGTCTCCACTGGTCCATTCTCCATTGCTGGGTGGAGCAGAGCTCAGCCTTGTCTCCACTTGTGCATTCTCCATTGCTGGGTAGAGCAGAGCTCAGCCGTGTCTCCACTGGTCCATGCTCCATTGCTGGGTAGAGCAGAGCTCAGCCTTGTCTCCACTTGTCCATTCTCCATTGCTGGGTGGAGCAGAGCTCAGCCGGGTCTCCACTCGTCCATTCTCCACTGCTGGGTCCCCCAAGCTTTCGCTTACATGCTCCTGCCAGAGACCACTCACCCAGAAGACACGGACATGTTTAGATGGCCAGCACCTAAGGGTGGGACAAGGAGATCAGAGCCCTGAACTTACAGTTTTTTCGGTGAGCTGATTTTAGTGTCAATTCTTTCCAAGTTCTGTTTCTTTCCCATTCTCCAGGTCCCCAGGAGGTCTTTCCATTATCCCATGCTATTAAATAAACTTTCGTTCATCTTAAGGTGGGTAGAATTAACAAGAAACACTAGCACTAGAAAATAGTACATTCAAATTGCTATTCACAATGACAACTCAGACGGCTTCCTTCTAGCTTTATGATTCAGAAAGAGTGACTATTTAGGAAATATTCTATCAGCAATGCTCCTCCCGTTGGGAATTCACAGCACAAGGAGTTCCAGAAAACCTTCTCCAAAATGCCAGTAGGAAGAAAGAGAGCCTGCCAGCTGCTGAACGACAGGTGCCAGGTCCCAGTTGTCGCCAGCTTCTCCACATTCTCCCTTTGACACACTGATCTGAAAATGGACTACTTTCCTCTCTGCACTGGTCTGGAGTGAAGACTACAGAAAGAGGGGAAACAATCACAGTGAAATCTTCACAGAGAAACACACATACACACAAACATACACACATACACAAACACATACACACACGCACATACACACATCACACACACACACACACACACACACACACACACAGCCCTGACTAGCCGCCAAGACCCCAGGAGGGGAGAGGAAGATGGTAGCAAAGGAAACCTGTTCGGTTCCCTTAAAAGTAGCTCACCTGTGTTCTAGCATCATATGCACTGGCATCAATGGAGCCTCCATGCTCACAACATAAATTTAAAAAAAAAAAAAAACCCATCCACAGAGGGTAGACACAAAGAGAAACTATTTGTTCCTTAAAGGAATAAATGGTATCATGAAACATCTTTCATATTTCCCTCATTGGTCCCTGGTAATCAATGAAAACATACCTACTTACTGCATCTTAGTTAATTCCCCGAGTACATTCAAGATCAAGGCTTCACTTAGAGGGAATATTTATGTGCTTCCTGACAGTAAGGCACCCCATAACTTCTTCCCCAGATGCTGCTTAAACTCTTTAGAAATAGCATCACTTGAGAGAGGACAGTTTTACTTCTCATCCACCTGTGCCCCTTTTCTAAGCCTAGGGAACAATCTGTGGAAGAGGGGGCGTGGTAGAATGTAAAGGCTGCTATTGGGGTGAACGGTGAAACTATAGCGATGTAGTCTGGACACTCATTTGATCAACTTGATTGAACAAACAACCTGTCATCCCCCACTGAATGGTGGGACTGTGGGGGTTTGGGCACAATAGTCTGTAGATTGGTTTTGCACGAAGGATGCTTATACTCATGGATTATCACTTATAGCTAAAAAAGGGAAAAAAAAACCTGAAAGATGCAGGACAGTTATGGCAGAATACATGATCTGGGATGGGGTGGATGTGGGGGGGAAGGGAAAGGGAAATATGCCTGATCTGAATTGGAAAATGATGTACGAAATGCACAAACCATCAACAAAAATTAAATTAAAAAAAAAAAAGAAAGAAATAGCATCACTTTCACAACACGCCTGGGGTGCCACGTCTCATTAAGGACAGTCAGGAATTATTCCAGCAGTCCAGGGCAACACCCAGATACAAGGCGTCATGAGGATGGACCCTGCTGTGCTAACAGCAAGTGGGGCCAATGCAGCTTTGCAAGAAAGCCTATTGTAAAACTGAACGTGGAAGAAAGGAGCAATGTGGCCTTCCAGAACAGCCGTTCAAATGGGGTTGGAAGTCAGTGAAAGTCAAGGAAAGCAGTTCGTTATGAAAATCCACACCCTTGGGTGATGTTGCTGTACATAATAATCAGCCACATACAATATTTAATTAAATGTGTTCTCTCACCTATAGCTATTTTTATACTGAATTCAGGCTGCACCAGGGCAAGAGGAGCTGTAGAGTTATTTTAGAGATGCTCCTTGGTGAATGGAGTGTTACATAACATTAAGTACTTGTGAGATGATGCCTCAGAAATTTCTTGTAGTATGTCAGAACTTAGAGGAGTTTAGGCTTCAGAAGTCTTGGGGCCAGGTTAAGCTAGTAGAGATGGCAGTTTAGAGAACAGTTAAAGTATCCATCCCATGAGTAAAGAGAGGTCCTGAGGTCAGGTACAGCTTCACATCATGATGATGACATCATCTATGGAGCCTAACTCCTGCTGCGGATGAAAACATGGGGTCGTTCCCCACAGAATAATTCCCCCATCTGCTTTGACTTAAGTAATGTATTCTTTTTTTTAAACAACAAGATCCCTGTTCTTATTTATTTATTTTTTTATGTGTATGAATGTACTGTCTGCATGTAGATTGGTGCACCCGTGTCATGCAATGCCTCGGAGGTCAGAAGAGGGTGTCAGATTCCCCTGGAACTGGAGTTAAAGATGGTTCTTAGCAGCCATGTGAGTGTTGGGAATAGAACCCGGGTCCTCTGCAGGAGCAGTTGGCGGTCTTAGCCACTGAGCCATCTCTCCAGCCCCCAGGAATATATCCTTAACATAAAGCATCTTAGCAAATTGTAATTCTCATATAAATCCCAATAATTTGTTATTTAAAAAATGTAACACTGGGCATGTTGCTCAGGGGTAGAGAAATTTCCAAGTATGTGCAAGCACCTGGGTTCAATAGCCAGCATGAACTAAAACATTTTCTGAGTTCCTCTACGGCAAGGATCAAGGGAACTCTGCCCTTATGTTCCAAGTGCTCATCATAGCTCTTTATTTCATAAAGAACCTCAATTAATGATGAAAGGAATGGAAGGCAGAAGGAAGAAAGGAAAGGAGGAATGGAGGAAAGGAGGAAGGAGAGAGAAGAAAGTAGCCCTAGAGGGAGTGAGGAAGGGAGACACATTCTGTATCGAGCTCTGGAGTCAGCATCAGGAAAGACACAGAGATCAGTGTTTACTGAAGATACTGAAGATGTAGATTCCTGTGCACAGAGGCAGTAGAAAGACAAACAAAAACAGTAATTTGCTGTTGAACATTGCCATGGAGAAGATAAGGAAAAACCATCTAGAAACTGTCTCAGGCAACGGGAGAGCCCTTTAGTCCTCAAAAAGAACAAGGGGGCTTTGCCTTGGTCAACAGGTGTGAGAAGAATGGGACAAGGACAAGCAGACAAGGACAAAGGTCATGGGTAACTGTTCAATTTTAACAATAATTTCTTTCTTGATATCCTTTAAGTCAATTTGTTTCCTTTCCCTGTTACTTATTAAATCAATGCTCCTACTTAGAAACCTCTACTTTTACAGTATTCTCACAGGAGAATGATGAAATAAAGTCAAAGATAACAGAAGTTATCTGAAAAGTGTGTCTGGAATGGATGATTTGGGAGCCAAATTCAACAATAAAATGAACCCCATGGAAAACAATCAAAAGATAAACAGATGTTTATTCAAAGAAAAGGTGTGCGTAGTTAACAAGTGATGATACTAGATACTAGGAGTGTTGTCCCAGGCAAGTTCTGAGTAAAAACGCATTCTCCCCAGGCATGCCGGCCCATTTGTGTAATCCCAGCACTCTGCAGGAGGACCTCTGTGATTTCCAGGGCAGACTGGTCAACATAATGAGTTCCAGGCCAGCCAAGGCTACATAGTGAGACCCTGTCTAAGACTAGCCTTCTAGATTGTCAAAACTGAAAAGACTAGTAATGGAAGTATTATTTGTATAGGGGCATGCACATGTTCACATCTATGCAGGAGTGTGCATGTGTGTACACATTCATGTGGAGGCCGGAGTTAATTGTGGTCTCTCCCTGAGTTGCCCCTCTCCCCCCCACCCTTTATCTTTCAAAATAGGGTCTGTAGCTGAACCTGTCATTCAGGAATTAGCTGGCCTAGCTCTGGGGTAGCCTTTGGGATCCAATCATCCCTACCCTATCACCATAACGGTAAGGACACAGATGTATGTGCCCACATTCTAGTTTTCTAATGGGTTCTGGGGACTGGTATTGGGTGGCAGGCACTTTTCTAGTACCTTAACTAGCCATCTCTCAAGTCCCCATGCCACAGTATTGTTCAGCTTGTGGAATAACCAGACTTTTCCTACGGTCACTGTGAAACAGTAGGGCAATTTCTTAAACCTATGAACACGCACCAAACTGCACACAAGATTCAAAATCTATAAGGAATGAAACTATGCATAAATATTTACAGAGGCTATGTACATAACAGCCCAATACTGAAAACAATTCCCAACATCCTCCAATTAGAGAATGAGTAAGCACACCATGATGAATCTATGTGAAGAAATATTATTCAATATCAAAGTGAACTATTGATTCTACACTGCAGACAGATCTCAAAACAATTACACCAAGTAAATCAAAGCTCAAGAAAATTATACATAATATATTATCACATTTATATCAAACACCAGCAGGGGTAAAGTATACAGAGTATCAGGGAGACCACTGTTAGTCTGAGGATGAAAGGGAAGAAGTGGAAGTCAGAGGTATAGATGAGGAAGAGCAGGAGGAAAGCTTACAGGCTGTGATGGTTAATCCTGGGTGTCAACTTGACTGGACTAAGGGTCTTCTGATTGGACCACCTCAACCCGGATGGCCCACCCCAAATGTGGTCGTTACCTTAGGCCGGCAGGCAGTATTTAAGGCCATGGCAGAAGGAGCTGGTCCCTTCTTTTCTCCTGCAGCTTGCCTCTCTCATCTGGTGAGTTTGTCTTGCTGCTGTGATCAACCTTTCGGATCCCAGTGTGTACTGAGACCAGCAGATCTCCTGGAATCCATTCGGGCCTTCAGCACTGGATTGGGACTACTGAGACATCCAGCCTTGAGGACTGAGCAGTTCCTGGATTCTCTCGGCCTTTCCAGTGTGGTGCAACTACTGTTGGACTCCTTGAACTCTGTCACATGAGCAAATCAATAAATTGTATATAGCTATATATTCGTCCTGTTACTTCTGTTTCTTTAGAGATCCCTGACTAATACACAGGCTAATGGATATAATATTACTGATGGATATAATACTACTGATGGATATAATATTATTACTGATGGATATAATATTATTACTGATGGATATAATATTACTGATGGATATAATATTATTGTGTTCTATTAATTATTTTATGGCAGAGGGCTTCCATGTGAGGGACACTGTGAAAAGACCAAATCTCACATTACAGACATAGAGAAAGGAGAATATCAATGACATTAAGTAGATCTTCAACAGCATTATAGAAGAAAACTTCCCCAAATTAAGAAAAGACATACCTATTCAGACATGAAAAGAACACAGAACAGCAGAACAGAGACTCTGACCCAGTGAATCAGAGTGAAGACACTGAATGTGCAGAAGAAAGAGAGTGTTCTAAACACTGAAAGAGAAAACGAGCTACATATGAAAGAAAACCAGAATTATACCCGACTTTCAGTAGAAACAATAGAGTCCAAAAGAGCTTATCAAAGTATCCCAGGTCCAAATGGTCATGGAAGCCAACTCAGAATGCTCTCTCCATTAAAACTTTCTATCATAGTTGAATTGTGTGCTGGATAATCCTTTAGTGTCAACTTGACACACCTGGGTTGAGGGAGCCTCAGTCGGGGAATTGGCTCCATTAGATTGGCCTGTGGCTACATCTGTGGAGTATTGTCTTGATGGTCGAGCAGTGTGGGAGGGCCCAGCCCACAAGAGTGGTGCCACCCTGGGCAGGTTGTTGTGTACTGTATAAGAAGGCGGGCTGGGCATGAGCCAGGGAGCAAGCCAGTGGACAGCATTCCTCCATGGCCTGTGCTTCAGCTCCTGCCTCCAGGTTCCTGCCCTGAGTTCTTACCTTGGGCTCCCTGAGTGATGAACTGTGACCCAGGAGATGTAAGCTGAATAAACCCTTTCCTCCCCAAGTTGGTGTCGGTCAGAGTGTTTTGTCACAGCAATGGAAGACAAACTAGGACAGAAATTGGTACCAGAAGAGTGGGGTATTGCTGTGACAGACCTGACCTTGGTGTTTTGGGGAAGGATTGTGGAGGCGTTTGGAACTTTGGGCTGGGAAGATCATTGAATGCCTAAAGATCGTTGCTGTGGAGCTTGGAGCAGTTTTGCTGAAGGAGTTGTAGAAGATGGAGGCCTGGCTTGTGAAGTTTCTAGTTTCAAAGGGGAGCAGAGATCATCAGGACTGTGTAATCTGTGGGTTCTGGTCAGCTGGGGCTGAAGAATCAGCTGTAAGTAACAAGAGACCAGAACCTGAAGTGAAATCTTTGTTGTACTGGGACAATTGATGCTGGTTAGCTGGGGCTGAAAAATCAGCTGTAAGTAACAAGAGACCAGCATCACTGTGGTGAAATCTTCTGGGAAGAATTCCTTCAGGGTCAGCACACAGAAGCTGTGTTCCAGAAGGGGCCTGAGCCTCCATCTCAAGCCAGAAGCAGGACTTGGTAACGTGTAAGAGTCTCCTATATGGTTCCGGTGTTGAAATTTGAGGGGGTCACAGAGAGCAGCTGAGGCTTGGCACTATGAGAGGTCAGGAAAGGCCATTGGTGGAAGTGCACCTCGGGTGCTCTGAAGACCCCAGGATTACAGGGGTCATGGAGAGAAGCTGAGGCTTTGCTCCAGGAGAGGACAGAAGAAACCATTGGTGAAGGTGCTGCCTCAGTTTCAGTAGCAGCCCCAGCTTTTTGGAGATGCCGGTACCCTGGGACAACCAGGAAGAGCAGCGGCAGGTGTAGAATGGAGTTGGCCTGGGCCTGCAAGATGAGCTGTGTGTGCCACAGATGGCAGAGTTGGAGAGGGGGAGCTGCTGAAACCCTTTGGAGCCCAGAAGATTGTGAGTGAATCCCAGGTGTCCAGCCTTGAGCTACTTGCTGGACTTAGGTTTTGTTTGAGAGTGCCTGATTCTTCCCTTTGAAATAAGACAGTACTTGTTTTGGATTTTACAGCAGCCCACAGTTAAGAGAATTTTAAAAGACTGGACTTTTAAGTGTTTGGACATTTTAAGGACTGTGGGGCTTTTAAGGATGTACTGTCTTAGGTTGTGATTAGTGTTAACATCATACTTTGGGGATAAGAATTGGAAAGGTGGTGATTTAATAGTGATGTGTTTTGTGTGTCAAGTTGACAAGGGGTCAATTGTGCTGGATAGCTTTAGTGTCAACCTGACACACCTGGGTTGAGGGAGCCTCAGTTGGGGAATTGGCTCCATTGGATTGGCCTGTGACCACATCTGTGGAGTATTGTCTTGATGGTTGAGCAGTGTGGGAGGGCCCAGCCCACAAGAGTGGTGCCACCCTGGACAGGTTGTAGTGTACTGTATAAGAAGGCAGGCTGGGCATGAGCCAGGGAGCAAGCCAGTGAACAGCATTCCTCCATGGCCTGTGCTTCAGCTCCTGCCTCCAGGTTCCTGCCCTGAGTTCCTGCCTTGGACTCCCTAAGTGATGAACTGTGACCCAGGAGATGTAAGCTGAATAAACCCTTTCCTCCCCAAGTTGGTTTCAGTCAGAGTGTTTTGTCACAGCAATGGAAGACAAACTAGAACAAATTGCAAAGAAAAATCTTCAGTGAAACAAATAGGCTGAAATAATTCATGTCTACTAGAGTAGACTTACAGACAATACTTGAAGCAATACAAAGGATGAAAGAAAGGAACGACAATACTCAAGAGGCTACAGGAAGGAAGCAAAGAAAGTATAGTTATGGAAACATAAAATAAGACTAAGAGCACAAACAGAAAATAAATAACATTAATCAATACACATGTTTCACTAATATCAAGGTGTGCCTGATTCTTCCCATTGCAATAAGACAGTTCTTCTTTTATATTTTACAGGACCCCACAACTAAGACACTTTTAGGATACTGCAAACTTTTTTGGTGTTTTTGAGACAAGGTCTCCCTGTAGCCCCAGCTGACCTGGAACTTGCTCTATAGACCAGGCTGACCTTGCAACTCACAGATATCCACCTGCCTCTACCTCTGGAGTGCTGGGATTAAAGGCATGTGCTACCATGCCTGGAAAGACTGTAAAATTTTAAGTGTTTGGGTGTTTGAAGTACTGTGGGGTTCTTAAGCTTGTACTGTCTTATGTTGTGATATTAATATTAGCATCATATCTTGGGAACAAGAAATGGAAAGGTGGTGGTTTAATAATAGAGATGTGTTCTGTGTGTCAGTTTGACAAGGGGTCAATTGTATTGTTTAGCTTTAGTGTCAACTTGACACACCTGGATTGAAGGAGCCTCAATTGGAGAATTGCCTCCATTGGATTGGCCTGAGGCCATGTCTGTGGGGTATTTTCTTGAATGGTGAGCGACGTGAGAGGGCCCAGCCCACTGTGGGTGGTACCACCCCTGGGTAGGTGGTTCTGTACTGTATAAGAAAACAGGCTGAGCATTGACCAGGGGAGCAAGCCAATAAGCAGCATTCCTCCATGGCCTGTGTTCCAGGTTCTGCCCCCAGGTTCATGCCCTGAGTTTCTATCTTGGGCTTCCTCAGTGATGAACTGTAACCTGGGGAATCTGAGAGGAATAAACCCTTCCCTCCCCAAGTTGGTATTGGTCAGGAGTGTTTTGTCACAGCAATGGAGCAACAAACTAAAACACCTTCTTAAAGTGAAAAGATGGAAAAATATTCCAAGCTAACGGGACTAAGATGTTGTGCTTCTAGTATCTGACAATGTCAACTTCATGCTAATATCATTCACAAGAGATAAAGAAAGTCACTTCATTCTAATCAAGGTAACAATAAACCAAGAAGTCATTACAATCATTACTATCTATGCACCAAACTTTGGTGTAGCAAATTTCGTAGAAATACTATACTGTACTTCAAGACATAGATTATCCTCAATTGAGTGATAGTAGTTGACTTCAATACACACTCTTTTCAGTAGACAGATCAACTGGACAAAGAATAAAGAACAAATTTACATGTTATCATACATCTAAAGGACTTAACAGACATCTATGAAGTATTCCACGGAAGCACCAAAACATACACATTCTACTCAGCAGTGCATGGAAATTTATCTAGAATACTGGGGCGCAAAACAATCCTCAACAAATTCAAAACAATTTAAATAATTCCATGTATTCTATATATGACCATAAGATAATAAAGCTTACAATAAACTGAGAAAGAAGTTCTAATAACCACATAAAGTCATGGAGATTAACAGCACACTCCTGAGTGATGAATGGGTCAAACAAAACATCAAGAAAGAAATAAAAATATTCCTGGAACTAAATGAAAATGATAATACAACACAATGAAGCCTCTGGGATACACTATTAGCAGGCCTAAGAGGGAGGTTTACAGCTCTAAGTACATATATTAAAAAATCAGATAGAGCACAAAAAGTGATTTAATGATATAGCTCAAATGTCTGCAAAAATCAAGAACAAATCAAACCCAAATCCAACAGAGAAGAAGAAATAATAAAAAGCAGAGCAATAATTAACAATATGTAAACAATAAATAATACAAACAATTAATAACTCTAAAAGCTGATTCCTTGAAGCGATAACCAAGATAGACAGATTCCCTAGCCGTGTAACTAAAAGAAATAAAGAGCAAATCCAAATAAACAAAATCAGAAAAGAAACAACACAATGGATACCCAAACGATCCAGAATATTATAAGTGAATTCTTTAAAAACCTATCCTCAGGAGGGTTTGGTGGTGCACAATTTTAGTCCTAGCACTCAGCAAGCAGATCTCTGTGTGATTGAGGGCGTTCTATGTAGTGAGTTCCAGGAGAGCTGGGGATACAGGGAGACCATATCTCAAAAAGACCAAAAAAAAAAAAAAAAACCACCACCACCACCAACAACAACAAAAAAACAACAAAAAAAACTATTCCTATACTCTAGTAAATAAGAAAATCTAAAAAAATGGAAAAAATTCTCATCTCACTTGAATCACCAAAATTAACCAAAGAGGAGATCAACCACATAAACAGACCCATAGAAAAGGGCTGGAGAGATGGCCTGGCGGTTAAGAGCACCGACCACTCTTACAGAGGACCCGGGTTCGATCCCCAGTGCCCACATGGTGGCCGAGAACCGTCTGAAACTCCAATTCCAGAACTCCAGTTCCAGGGGAATCCGGCACCCTCTTCTGACCTCAGCAGCATTGCACGACATGGGTGCACAGACCTGCATGCAGACAGTACATTCACACACATACAGAAATAAATAAAATTAATAAAAAAATGTCTTAAGAAAAGGAAATCAAGACAGTAATATAAAGTGTCTGGACTGCAAAAAGCCCTGGCCCACATGGATTGAATGCAGAATTTTACCAGACCTTCAAACAAGATCTATTTAAATTATTCACAAATACAGAAACAGAGGGTTAATTCTCAAATGCCTTCAAAGCCAGTATTACTCTACTATCCAAACCAGCCATAGTCATAAGAAAGAATAGAAAATATAGGGCCGTATCCTTGATGAATGTAGATGCCAAAATTTCTCAACAAAATACTCCTAATACTTGCATATAGACACATACCAGAAAGATCATTCGCCATGACCAAGTTCTCTTTATTCGTAAGATGTAGAGATGGTTCAATATTTATAAGTCAATAAATGTAATAAATCATATAAATGTGTGGGGGTCCCTAGACCATGTCAGGTATCTGGCTTCTTCTACTTGGCCAAAGTAGTAATTTTCCATTGGGCCCCCTCTCAAGGTCAGTCGGTCAGCAATAGGGAATTCAGTTTAACTTTAACCATGAAATGTTCCATAAACAGGATGTTCCTTGAACCCTAGTGTTGACTAATCCCATTGATCTGTATCAGCATGTTTGTTCCTTTACTCAACATTGTGGCTTAACAGTTGCAGACACTTCCTCTTATGCCTACCCTTTATATTCTGTGTATGAATCTGCAGTAAACGAGACTTGATCAGAACCTGTCTTGTCTCCATTCCTTGCATCTCTTGTCCCATTCCCTCACTCCTTCTCTTGCAGACCCCCATTGACTGACCCACTGGATGGGTAAAGTGGTGCCCAACAATGGGCTCGAGGCACAGAGGACCCCATTAAGGGGTCGCAGGGAAAGGCCGGTGTGAGAGCATTCTTTAGTTTCAGTTTGCATTGTGGGAGCCTGCTGCTGCATAAAATGAGGTAAGTGCTGTGCTAAGATGGGACAAGAATTAAGTCAGCATCAGGTGTATGTTGAACAATTAAAACAGACCCTCAAGGTGCGAGGAGTAAAGGTTAAGATCCAGCATCTCTTTAATTTTTTTGACTTCGTTAAGGAAATCTGTCCTTGGTTTCCTCAAGAAGGAACTATAGAAGTGCTGGACTGGACCTCAGTTCCACCACCTACACAGTATTAATCCCTGAAATGAGACCCCAAAGCCTATCTACAGGCATTTTTGGCCCCCTCCCTGAGGGGACTTTTGGGCTTTTATTGGGCAGAAGTAGCAGCACTATGGAAGGATTACAAGTGTTCCCAGGGGTCATAGACAATGATTTTACAGCAGAAATTAAAATCATGGCCAAATCCCTACATAACATAGTCACCATCCCAGCCAAGAAATGTGTTGCCCAATTAATTCTGCTATCCATGCTTAATACTAATAATCAGGCTAAAAGCGTCAACAGAGGCAACAATGGCTTCAAGTCTTCTGATGCCTATTGGGTCCAAGTGCTAGGTAAAGGGAAGCCCCTTATCACCCTGTGGGTAGAAGAAAAAGTCTTCCAAGGTTTAATAGATACTGGTGCCAATGTTACTATCATAAAAGAGAAAGATTGGCAAAAAAATTGGGAACTAACTCCTACAATCACCCACCTACAAGGAATCAGACAAAGCCAAAACCCTAAACAAAGTGCCAAATTATTAAATTGGAGAGACAAGGAAGTAAATACCAGTCAAATCCAACCTTATATTTTACCTGGCCTCCTCATCAACCTCTGGGGAAAAGACCTATTATCACAAATGAGTCTTTTTATGCTAAGTCCTAATGATACTGTTACTGCCCAAATGTTAAATCTCAGGTACTCCCTGGGTCAGGGACTAGGAAAATATTCCCAAGGAATAGCGAAGCCAATTCAGCCTGCTCAATAACCCTATAGGTGAGGCTTAGGACACCCTCAATAGGGGCCATTGCATCCTCTGCACACCCAATGGTTATCGCTGATCCATTACCTGGAAAGACAGTTTACCTGTCTGGGTAGATCAATGGCCCCTTACCCAAGAGAAGTTACAGGCAGCCCAATTGTGAGTGCAGGAACAACTTGCAGCAGGACATTTAGAGCCTAGTAACTCCCCATGGAATATGCCCGTTTTTGTCATGAAGAAAAAATCAGGAAAATGGAGGTTGTTATAGGAACTGAGAGCAGTTAACCAAACCATGGTACTTATGGGAGCTCTTCAGCCTGGCCTCCCGTCACCGGTAGCTGTTCCTTTAAATTATTACAAAATTGTCATTGACTTAAAAGATTGCTTTTTCACTATCCCCTTACACAAAAATGATAGGGAAAGATTTGCCTTTTTGGTACCATCTATTAATTTTAAAGAACCCATGAAAAGATATCAATGGTGAGTACTGCCACAAGGCATGGCCAATAGTCCCACCCTATGCCAAAAATTTGTGGCCACTGCCATCCAACAGGTCAGAGATGCCTGGCCAGACATACACCTAATACATTACATGGATGATATATTATTGGCAGGATCCAAAAATCAACAGGTTCTCAGCTGCTTTAAAGATATGCAAGAGGCCCTAACCCAAGCAGGCCTACAAATTGCTCCAGATAAGATCCAGCTCCAAGATCCTTATATGTATCTTGGCTTCCATATTCATAGCATAAAAATAACTAGTGCTAAAATGTCATTTAGAACAGACCACCTTAAAATGCTCAATGATTTCCAAAAGCTATTGGGAGACATTAATTGGTTAAGACCTTATTTAAAACTTACCACTGGAGAATTAAAACCATTATTTGACATTCTCAGAGGCGACTCTGATCCTCGGTCCCCCAGAGCCCTAACTAGTGAAGGTCAGCTAGCCCTGCAAAAGGTAGCTACTGCCATACAGTCACAATTTGTCACTAGTGTTGATTATTCTAAACCCTTGTCTTATCTAATTTTCAACACCCTGTACTCTCCCACTGTGGTATTCTGGCAGTCTGCCCCCATCATGTGGGTGCATTTGCCCTCCTCCCCCCAAAAGGTCATTTATCCTTACTATATTTCAGTCGCTGACCTTATCCAGCTTGGCCAAGAAACTAGTAGAAAATATTTTGGCAAGGATCCAGAAAATATTATACAACCATACACTAAAACTCAACTAGATTGGCTATTACAAACCACTGAAGAATGGCCTATAGCTTGTTCCTCATTCTCAGGAAGTCTGGATAATCATTATCCCCCTGATAAGTTTATACAATTTTGCAACAGGCATGAATTTGTGTTCCCAAAAATTACCTCCCATGAGCCTCTCCCAAATGCTCTATTAATATTTACAGATGGGTCTTCAACAGGAGGCTCTGCTTACTTTTATCAGGACAAGACTGTCTCCTTTAATACTCCTTCAAAATCAGCCCAAATAGTAGGACTCTATGCACTCCTGGCTGTCTTTCATGCCTTGCCTCATCTACCCCTGAATATCTACACTGACAGTGCTTACCTGACTCTGTCCATCCCTTATTTAGAAACAGTCAGTCAACTAAAGCCTACCTCCACCGCTGCTCAAGTCTTTGAACGGTGTAGAGATCTTATCATCCATAGACAACATAAAATCTACTTGGGACACTTGAGGGCTCATTCAGGGTTACCTGGTCCACTGTCCATAGGTAATAATAAAGTGATCTCGTCACTCGACTAGTCATGATCTCTCAATCCATGTCCCCTATTGACCTTGCTGTTCAAGCTCATTCTCTGTATCATCTTAATGCTCACACTCTTCATATATTATTCAAAATAACCAAAGAACAAGCTAGAGACATTGTTAAAAATTGTTCGACTTGTGTCACCCATTCGCCTGTTTTGCACTTAGGTATGAACCCCAGAGGTCTTGTACCCAATGCCTTGTGGCAGATGGATGTCACTCATTATCCTGAATTTGACAAATTAAAATATGTTCATGTCTGTATTGATACATTTAGTGGCTTCATCTTTGCTACTCTCCAACCAGGAGAAGCTACAAAAAATGACATTACGCATCTCTTACAGACCTTTCCTGCCCTGGGCATATTCCTACCACCATCAAAACTGACAATGGCCCAGGATATACTAGTACCTCTTTTAAAAATTTCTGTAAAACATTAGCCACTAATTTAAAAACAGGCATTCCCCACAACCCCCAAGGACAAGGTATAGTTGAGAGAGCTCATCAAACACTCAAATCTTACCTCGATAAAGTAAAAAAAAAGGGAAATGGTACCCCACCAAATGGTCCCTACATAGCATTCTTAATTATTCACTCTTAATTTTAAATTTTTTAACCTTGGACCATGATGGACACACAGCTGCAGAAAGATTTTGGAAGTCCACAACAAAAGAACATTATGCCTCAGTCATGTGGAAAGATCCTCTTACTAATAAATGGAATGGACCTGATCCAGTCCTTACTTGGGGATGAGGATCAGTATGTATTTACTCAAAGGAAGGTGATTCAGCTAGATGGCTGCCTGAAAGATTAATAAGACAGACTGAGCAATTATCCAGGAATGACTCCCATTCCTGAGATAAATTTAACACTTTTCGTTCACAGGCAGTACAAGATGTTGTATTTCCTGATCGTGAACCTCCTATTCAGCATTTACACACCTTGGGTATTCTCGACCTCCAACATTCATGAACCTTGGAATGTAACCTGGAAAATCTTCACACCCAGTTCTCAATCCGTGGTGGCCCAAGTCAGTGGAACTCACCCTCAAGGTACCTGGTGGCCTTCACTGAAAGTAGATATATGTTACCTGCTCTCCCAAGATCCTGAATCAAGCAAGTTTAGTAAGGACAAGCCCCCCCACGTGGCCATCAGATGCCATACAAATTCGGCAATAGAAGTGTTAAAAAAAGACTGGTTTTTATGCCTGCCCGGCAGTTAATAGCTGGGGGAGGGGATGTGGGGGACACAGTGATTATTATTGTGCTTACTGGGGATGTGAGACCTCTGCTGAGGGGTGGGTACCTTCATCTAACTATCCTAACCTAATTCACCTCACCCGAATATCTAACTCCAACACTCTCAACATCAGTTTCACTGAGCATAGGAAAAAATCACATGCTTGGTCCACAGGACCCATCTGGGGATTTAGGCTTGATAAAAATGGATATGGGGGCTGGAGAGATGGCCTAGCAGTTAAGAGCGCTGACTGCTCTTACAGAGGACCTGGGTTCGATCCCCAGCACCCACATGGCAGCTGAGAACCATCTGAAACTCCAATTCCAGGAGAACTCCAGTTCCAGGGGAATCTGATGCCCTCTTCTGACCTCCTTGGCACTGCACGTCACGGGTGCACACACTTGCATGCAGACAGTACATTCATACACATACAGAAATAAATTTTAAAAAATTTTTAAAAATGGATATGATATTCGAGTTCATTTTATGATAAAGCACTTAGAATTACCCATCAAACATAAGACAGGGATAGGCACTAATAGAGTCTTAGCTCCATCTAGACCCACTCCAAAAGTACCACCTATTACTGCCATCACCCCCTCCATTTCTGCTAACCACTCTAATACCTTCTCCCTGCCGCTCATTGCCCCATTCGCCCCTACCTCTAGCGAGGATACTTTACTAAATTTGCTTTCCTATACCTATCAGGCCCTACATAGCTCCCAGCCCAATCTCACTCAGGACTGCTGTCTTTGCATGTCCTCTCACCCCCCTTTTTATGAAACCATTTATCGGGTCAATGAAATTTCAGTCAAAATCCTCTTGATATTCTTCACAGCAATAAAAAAAATCCTAAAATTTATTCAGACTCACAAAAGACCCTGGACAGCCAAAGCAATTCTGAGCACAAAGAGCAATGTTACTTGTGTGGAACTCTAGGTTCTGAGACCTGGACCACCACTCTGATGTAGGACACAGACAACTAACTCGAAGGAAGGCTGACAAAGTTTTATTTCTGAATCTTAAGCTTTTATATCTCTCACAGGTTGCAGAGGTTTTCCAAGGACAATTACAGAAAACTACACAATGTATACTTGCGAGATGTAAGGAAAGTTTCAGGAGAGGAACAAAATCCAAGGTTCAGCAGACCTAGCCATAAAAGTAAACAAGGAGCATAGTGACATTGGGTTTCAGCAATAATATGTCTAACAATTCCTATGTTTACATCCTAAGTATAAACAACCAAGGGCAGAGTCTTAGCTAAACTCTGCAAGCTTCTACCAAGCCCAAGCATTCAAACACAATCATACCAAGTTGGCCCTCCATCAACTTTTTGAGAGGCTTCTTTCAAGCCTTTGACATTCATCCAGCCAGAGAATTCATAACTCCACAATTCCCCATTTCTTGTTAAGACCGACAGCAAGAGCTATAAATTTCTCTTGGGTTCCTGAAGAGTGCCGCCAGGCCCAATCGGAATCCTATGCAAAATAAAAGAATTGAGCAAAGTCCAGTTATAACAGGGAGTAATGAAGCCCCAGAAAACCAATGTACTGGGTTTAATTTAGACAGGGTAGATGACAGAGCATCATAAAAATCTGAGGAAAACAGTTCAGGGGGAGTATGAGCAAATGTCTATTCTGTCTTTTTGTATCTCTGAAATATCTAAGGAGAAATTATGCCGGAGGTCTAGAAGATGATTCTTCACCTTCTTCCAAGGGTGTTTAGTAGAGTTATAGAGGGTGTTAATTAAACAAAAGGTAGAAAAGTTTCAATGGGAATGTAAGTTTAACTGTTGACCCAATTGGTCAACATTATTTCCTAACCAGATAATAGTATCTCGAAGTTTAGAAATTTGAGCAGCAAATCTGTCATTGCTGAGATCAAAGTGAGTATGACTAGTTGTGCCATCTGGTAATGAAATTATGATTTTGTATAGAGTTATGTAGGGTCATGTCTGAAACTGTTCCTATTGTGATAATTGTTATAAACCCAATAATGTCTGTTATGATTCAACTAATGGAACATTTTGCTCTACAGAAAGGTAAAAAAAGTAATTCATGCAGCAACAAAGAGTCTATCCAAGGTTCTGGTAAATGAACAGGTAACCATAATCTAATCTCTGAGGCAGTAATACAATACTTTTAGAGGATGAATTGAAAGGAATAGTGTGATTGAAACATGAATATAAAGAACAATCAATATAAGAAAATATTTTTAGTGAATCATTTAAAGTAAATTTTCCAATGGCTATTAAGAAAGGTTTAACACAGGAACATACATATCCAGAGAAAGTATAAATGATGGTGTAATTTTGAGATATAATAGTTGTTTAGTCAATAGTTCTTATGAATTCCTGTAAAGCAGCAGGAGTATTTCAAATATGTCATTGTTTAGGACTTAGGGGGTGAACCATTCGAGGATGGGGAGATGACAAACCTCCATTTATCCATGAAAGAACTGCATCTGTGTTGCTCCATAAGCTGGAAGTTATGTGATTAAAATAAGTTCTGTTAAAAGTAATATCTGAAGAGTCATTACAAGAGAAAGTATTACAACTATTAAAGTACCCATGTGGTCCCCAGTCAATGAAGGTGTAATTAGATAATGTAGCAATCTTGTCAAATGAGCCTCAACAGTTATTCCACAAAGGTATCAGGTCCTCATGTTGATGAATCCAGGAAACTGCTTCACATGGTTCCTTGGGTGGTAGAAGCTCCTGGTAAGTCCTGTCACCTACTTGACTTTGATATATTTTTTTCTTTGTAAAATTGAACAGAAAAGAAACACTGACATTAACGTCTATGTGAAATCCAGTCTGAGTGGCACAATTGTATCCCCACCATTGAGGAAATATTTTTAGACATACATCAAGCATGTCAAAGCATACAGGGAGAGTGGAGAATCTCAAAGATATATTAACTTTAGTTCCTTCCTCTTCAGGTTTGGGGCTCAGCCCCATTTCCCAAGGAGGGGGGAAATGAAATGAGTCATTGGTGTATATTAAAGGTCCATGGTCAGTCCAATCCAATATCTGCAAAAGAGGGGGCAATGGGATATATGCCCAGTAGGTGTAATTATAAGCACTCACCCCTGAAGCAGAAGTTAGGATTGCCATCATGGCAAGCAGAAGACAATCAGGCGTCACGGGGTTCCTGAATTGTGAACAGTAGCTTCAGCTTTTCTGGATAAATTCTTCATTTGAGACCATGTGTGATATGGAGATGTTTGTGATTTGGTGGAGTGAGGTCTCTTAGGAGATGGCTGATGTATGGTTGTTCTAGTTCATCTTCCATTGATGTGACAAAACACTCTGACTGACATCAATTTGGGGAGGAAAGGGTTTATTCAGCTTACCTCTCCTGCGTCACACTTCATCACTCAGGGAGCCCAAGGCAGGAACTCAGGGCAGGAACCTGGAGGCAGGAGCTGAAGCACAAGCCATGGGGGAATGCTGTTCACTGGCTTGCTCCCCTGACCCATGCCCAGGCTGACCTCTTATACAGTACACAACAAGCTGCCCAGGGGGGCACCACCCATAGTGGGCTGGGCCCTCCCACATTGCTCGACAATCAAGACAATACTCCACAGACTTGGCTACAGGCCAGTCCAATGGAGCCAATTCCCCAGTTGAGGCTCCCTCAACTCAGGTGTATCAAGTTGACACTAAAGCTATCCAGCACAATTGACCCCTTGTCAACTTGACACACAAAACACGTCACTATTAAACCACCACCTTTACTGTTTTTATCCCCAAAGTATGATGTTAACACTAATCACAACCTAAGACAGTACAACCTTAAAAGCCCCGCAGTCCTTAAAATGTCCAAACACTTAAAAGTTGATAGTCTGTTAAAAGTCTCTTAACTGTGGGCTGCTGTAAAATCTAGAACAAGTACTGTCTTATTTCAAAGGGAAGAATCAGGCACTCTCAAACAAAACCCAAGTCCAGCAAGTAGCTCAAGGCTGGACACCTGGGACTCACTCACAATCTTCTGGGCTCCAAAGGGTTTCAGCAGCTCCCCCTCTCTGACTCTGCCATCCTTCGCACACACAGCTCATCTCTCAGGCCCAGGCCGACTCCATTCCATACCTGCCACTGCTCTTGGTGCTCATCCCATGGTCCCGACATCTCCAAAAAGATGGGGTCACCACTGAAACTGAGGCAGCACCTCACCAATGGTCTCTTCTGACCTCTCCTGGTGCAAAGCCTCAGCTTCTCTCCATGACCACCCCTGCAATCCTGGGGTCTTCACTGCAACTGAGGTGCACTTCCACCAATGGTCTTTCCTCACCTCTCACTGTGCCAAGCTTTGGCTGCTCTTTGTGACCCCCTCAAATCAACACCAGAACCATATAGGAGACTCTTATATGTTACCAAGTCCTGCTTCTGGCTCGAGATGGAGGCTCAGGCCCCTTCTGGATCACAGCTTCTGTGTGCTGACCCTGAAGAAATTCTTCCCAGAAGATTTCACCACAGTGATGCTGGTCTCTTGTTACTTACAGCTGATTTTTCAGCCCCAGCTAACCAGCATCAATTGTCCCAGTACAACAAAGATTTCACTTCAGGTTCTGGTCTCTTGTTACTTACAGCTGATTCTTCAGCCCCAGCTGACCAGAACCCACAGATTACACAGTCCTGATGATCTCTGCTCCCCTTTGAAACTAGAAACTTCACAAGCCAGGCCTCCATCTTCTACAACTCCTTCAGCAAAACTGCTCCAAGCTCCACAGCAACGATCTTTAGGCATTCAATGATCTTCCCAGCCCAAAGTTCCAAACGCCTCCACAATCCTTCCCCAAAACACCAAGGTCAGGTCTGTCACAGCAATACCCCTCTTCTGGTATCAATTTCTGTCCTAGTTTGTCTTCCATTGCTGTGACAAAACACTCTGACTGACACCAACTTGGGGAGGAAGGGGTTTATTCAGCTTACTTCTCCTGGGTCACAGTTCATCACTCAGGGAACCCAAGGCAGGAACTCAGGGCAGGAACCTGGAGGCAGGAGCTGAAGCACAGGCCATGGAGGAGTGCTATTTACTGGCTTGCTCCCCTGGCCCATGCCCAGGCTGACCTCTTATACAGTACACAACAAGCTGCCCAGGTTGGCACCACCCATAGTGGGCTGGGCCCTCCCACATTGCTCGACCATCAAGACAATACTCTACAGACGTAGCCACAGGCCAGTCCAATGGAGCCAATTCCCCAGTTGAGGCTCCCTCAACCCAGGTATGTCAAGTTGACACTAAAGCTATCCAGCACAATGATCATGTCTCTTGCTTTCTGTGTCAATGTTGTTATGGTGTTGGCCCATCTTTTCTCTTTTGTCTGGGTGTCGGTGGTGGATACAAGGGAGTGGAGCCCAAATGTCTGATCCATCACCTAAGGTGATAAGAGCATATTTCTTTCCCATTATTTTTAGTTGACCTGGTTTACTACAACTGGAATAGGTTCCAGTAGAAGTGGTTTTGAAGAGGAAATAAAATGTGAATTAGCATGAGTTGAGGAGTGAGATTTGGGGAGAAGTAAAAATTGATAGTAAATAATGTGAAAGGTAATTGTGGGAAGGGACCATATGTAGTTGCTATTCCTCCTTTTTTTGTGGGTACTGTTTAAACAAAGGATGAATGGGTAATAACCATGAAAAGACGATTGGCTCCTTGTGTGGGAAAATGTGTAAAATTACTATGTTAGATATGATTAGAATGTAGAGTCTCTGGGGGTAGTAGAAGTATGAAGGGGGGACACAGATTGAACAGGAGTGTACAATTGAGCATGTTTGAGAAAGAGGGATTTTATAGGCATTGTGTAGATGAAAAGTATTTGAATGTAAGGCAGAATGTTTTTATTGAGGTGTAGAAAATATAGGCATAGTCAGGGCATTAGCCAAGGCATTACCCTCAGCTAAAGGTCCAGGTAGGTTTGAATGTGAACGGATATGTGTGATATATAAAGGACAGGTACAATTTTGTAACAAAGATTGAAGTTGTGAAAAAAGAGTGAATAGTGTAGGGTCAGTAGAATGTAAGGAGGCTGTAACTATATGAGGGAAGGGCTGCACAACATACTGAGAGTCAGATACTATGTTTAAGGTTTGTGTATTTTTGTTAGTAATTAAATTAATGTAAAGTGTTTAGAATGTTGAACAGAATGATATGACCCAACAGAGGATTTTTGGATGTCAGGACCAACGATAGCATACTTACCATTCATTGAGGTATCTATAAAATAAGTGGGAGCGTAAGAGATTGGAGAAGAAGAAACAATATTGTTAATAACAAATTTAGTACATTTAATAAATATTTATAATTTTTCTGTAGGAAGTCCAAACTGTAACTGTCCCATATAATCAGTAAGACCAATTTGTAGCCAAGTAGTATGGGGAAATGTAAAGGAGAAATTTTTCTTGGTAATGGGTAAAAATATAATATTTGGGTCCTTTGCCAACATGTATACAATGTATCATCAAGAGGTAGCTAAGAGTCATCCTATTAACTGGACATAAGATAAATGTTTTTGTTGTTTTGAGTGAAGATAAACCCATTCCAATGGTAATAATTTTTGAGTAATAATGGCAGTGGAAGTACATGTAGAGGGAATTATTACAAGTTGTACTGGCAAGTTATAATCAACCTTGTGAAGAAAAGTATCCTTAATTTGTTGTTTTACTAGTTGTAATTTTAATAAGATATTAGGAGATAGTGCTCGAGGGCTACTAAGCGCAGAATCGCCTTTTAAAGTAGAAAATAAATTAGTTAGCATTGATGTAGGAATGTCCAGAGATGGTGGAAGCCAATTAATATCTCCTAATAATTTTTGAAAGCTATTGAGAGTTTTTAGATTATTATGTTTAAAAGAAAATTTTGGGGGTTTGATTTTAGTTTGGTTTACTATGTAACCAAGATATGAAACAGGAGTGGTACTTTGAATATTTTTTAGGTGTTAAGCCCATACTGTTGTAATTTAGAAACTTTTTGAAAAGAGTGTCTAAAGTATCCTGTTTTTTAGTAGAAATTAATATATCATCCATATAATGAATAATATAACAAGTAGAATATTTGGCTCTTAAAGGTTGAAGAGCCTAATCTATATACCGTTGGCAGATAGTGGGAGAGTTCTTCATTCCTTGAGGCAGGACAGTTTATTGGTATGTCTGCAAGGGAGCTTTGTAGTTTGGTTGGGGTAAAGAAAATGTAAATCTGGGACAGTCCTAAGGGTGGAGAGGAATTGTGAAAAAACAATCTTGTAAATTAATAACAATAAGTGGCCATTTATTAGGGATGTAGGTGGGGGAGGGCAAGCATGGTTGTAACGGTACCATAAGAATTAAATTGTTATTAACATTTGTGAGATTCATGTGTTTTTTAGATTTTTTATAGCAAACATAGGGGGATTATAAGGTGAGGTGGTAAATTTTAAATGCCCCTCCTTGAGTTGTTTTTGTACAATATCATGGATAGTCATTAATTTTTCCATAGTAAGGGGCCACTGAGGGGTCCAGATAGGGTCATTAGATTTTTAATCCATTTTTAGAGGCTGTAATTCAGTGGCCTCTATGAAAAAGGTTCAAGAATGGAGATCTTTGCATTGGTTTGCTGTAGAAAATCACGTCCCCATAAATTAACAGGCAGTGGGGTGCTAAAAAGCAGTAGAAATGCTAAAATGTTATCAGTCCCTTGTGTTCATAAAATCTCAGCAGTGATAAAAGTTTGTTCAGCTGATGATGAGGCTACTCCTGACAGAGTAGCCTTGGCTCTTTCTTAAGGCCAAGAATCAGGCTATTTTTCAGTGTGAATGATTGAAACATCAGTTTGTGTATCTAACATGCCAGTAAATGCCTTTCCTTTTATATAAAGGGTCAACATGGGTTTAGAATTTTCCTGGAGTGGGGTGGTCAATGCAGCAAATGGGCTGGCACTGCCAAAGCCTCCAGTTCTATTATTATTACTTCTAATCTTAGGATGACATTATGGAAGGAGTAACAGTTGTGCAATAAATTCTCCTTTAGGAACTTTAAGATTTTTGGATACATGCATCATAAGAGAAATTTTTCTTGATAATCATTATCTATAACATTAGTATGAACTATAAGACCCAACATAGTGTAGTTACTTCATCCTAATAATAGTCCAACTGTATTTTTTGGGATAGGGCCATAATATCCTGTTGGTATTTTATGAGGATTATGTATAAAATGTAACTCCAAGGTTTTAGGGGCTGTAATATCAATAGCAGTATTGTTCTTAGTAGCTGTTTGTAATAACAAAATATTAGGTTTATTATTTAAACCTTGTATTCCCTCAATTTGTTTGGGGCGGAGGGCAGGTCCCTGTATTAGTTTCCCTGATGCAGTTTGTCTTAGTCCCATATCAGGTTTTTTTTTAATCAAATTTAGATCTATGTTTATTTAGGGAATGCTAAAAACTCCACCAGAAAACTCCTAGAAATGATTAACAGCTTCAGCAAAGTGGCAGGATACAAAAATAACCTAAAAAAAAAAAATCAATGGCCTTTCTTTACACAAAGAACAAGCAACTGGAGAAAGAATTCAAAGAGACCTTCCCACTCACAATAGCCTCAAAAACAATAAAATACCTAGGAACAAACCTAACCAAAGACACCAAGGATCTCTACAACAAAAATTTTAAACCTTTAAAGAAAGAAATTGAAGAAGACACCAGAAGATGGAAAAACCTCCCATGCTCATGGATTACCATTTATCGGGTCAATGAAATTTCAGTCAAAATCCTCTTGATATTCTTCACAGGCTGAAAAAAAATCCTAAAATTTCATGTGGACTCACAAAACACCTGGACTAGCAAAGCAACCTGAGTGCAAAAAGAGCAAGGTTACTTGTGTGGAACTCTAGGTTCTGAAACCTGGACCACCACTCTGATGTAGAAACAGACAACCAACTCGAGAAGGAAGGCTGACAGAAGTTTATTTCTGAACTTAAGCTGTTTAAATCTCTCACAGTTGCAGAGGTTTTCCCAAGGACAATTACAGAAAATACACAATTATAACTTGCGTAGATGTAGAGGGAAGGCTTCAGGAGAGGGAAAATGAATCAAGGTTCAGCAGGCCTGGCCATGAAAAGTAAAAAGGGAACAATAGTGACATTGGAGTTTCAGCAATAATATTTCTAACAATTTCTGTGTTTACATCTAAGTATAAACAACTCAAGGGCGGAGTCTTAGCTAAACTCTGCAAGCTTCTACCAAGCCCAGAGCATTCAAGACACAATCATACCAAGTTGTCCCCTGCCAACTCTTTTAGAGATTCTTTCAAGCCTTATGACTTCATCCAACCAGAGAATCATAACTCCACATTCCCGGGGTTCTTGTTAAGACTGACAGCAAGAGCTAAAATTTCTCATGGGTTTCTGAAGAGTGCTTCCAGGCCCATCGGAGTCCTATGCAAAATAAAAGAATTGAGCAAAGTCCAGTTATAACAGGGAGTAATGAAGCCCCAGAAAACCAATGTACTGGTTTTAATTTAACAGGGTAGATGACAGAGCATCATAAAAATCTGAGGAAACGAGTTTAGGGTGAGTATGAGTAAATATCTGTTCTATGTCTTTTTGTAACTCTGAAATATCTAAGGGGAAATTATGCCAGAGGTCTAGAAGGTGATTCTTCACCTTTGTCCAAGGTTGTTTAGTAGAGTTATAGAGGGTGTTAATTAAACAAAAGGTAGAAAATTTTCAATGGCAATGTAATTTTAAATGTTGACCCAACTGATCAACATTATCTCCTAACCAGATAATAGTATCTCAAAGTTCAGAAATTTGTGCAGCAAATCTGTCATTGCTGAGATCAAAGTGAGTATGACTAGTTGTGCCATCTGGTAATGAAATTATGATTTTGTGTAATAGAGGTTGTAGGGTCAGTCTGAAACTGTTCCTACTGTGATAATTGTTATAAACCCAATAATGTCTGTTATGATTCAACTAATGGAACATTTTGCTCTACAGAAAGGTAAAAAAGTAATTCATGCAGTAACAAAGAGTCTATCCAAGTTTCTGGTAAATGAACAGGTAACCATAATCTAACCTCTGAGGCAGTAATACAATACTTTTAGAGGATGAATTGAAAGGAATAGTGTGATTGAAACATGAATATAAAGAATAATCATGTAAGAAACATATTTTGTGAATCATTTAAAGCTAACATTTTCCAATGGGCTAGTTAAGAAAGGTTTAACACAGTAACATACATATCCAGAGAAAGTATAAATGATGGTGTAATTTTGAGATATTATAAGTTGTTTAGTCAATAGTTCTTATGAATTCCTGTAAAGCAGCAGGAGTATTTCAAATATTCATTGTTTAGGACTTAGGGGTGAACCATTCGAGGATGGAGAGATGACAAACCTCCATTTATCCATGAAAGAACTGCATCTGTGTTGCTCCATAAGCCAGGAAGTTATGTGATTAAAATAAGTTCTGTCTAAAAGTATATCTGAAGAGCATTACAAGAGAAAGTATTACAGCTATTAAAGTACCATGTGGTCCCCAGTCAATGAAGGTGTAATTAGATAATGTAGCAATCTTGTCAAATGAGCCTCAACAGTTATTCCACAAAGGTATCAGGTCCTCATGTTGATGAATCCAGGAAACTGCTTCACATGGTTCCTCGGGTGGTAAAGCTCCTGTAATCCCTGTTCAACCTACGTGACTTGATATATGTTTGTTTCTTTGTAAAATTGAACAGAAAAGAAACACTGACATTAACGTCTATGTGAAATCCAGTCTGAGTGGCACAATTGTATCCCCACCATTGAGGAAATATTTTTAGACATACATCAAGCATGTCAAAGCATACAGGGAGGTGGGAAATCTAAAGATATAGTTAACTGTAGTTCCTTCCTCTTCAGGTTTGGGGCTCAGCCCCATTTCCCAAGGAGGGGGGAAATGAAATGAGTCATTGGTGTATATTAAAGGTCCATGGTCAGTCCAATCCAATATCTGCAAAGAGAGGGGCAATGGATATATGCCCAATAGGTGTAATTACAAGCACTCACCCCTGAAGCACAGGTTAGGATTGCCATCATGGCAAGCAGAAGACAATCAGGTCGTCAGGGGGTTCCTGAATTGTGAACGATAGCTTCAGCTTTTTTTGGATAAATTCTTCATTTGAGACCATGTGTGATATGGAGATGTTTGTGATTTGCTGGAGTGAGGTCTCTGAGGAGATTGCTGAATTATGGTGTTCTGGTTTCGTTTCCATTGACTGGGACAAAACACATCCTGACCATTCAAATTTGGGGAGGAAAGGTTTATTCAGCTTACCTCTCCTGGTCAACTTCATCACTCAGGGAGCCCAAGGCAGGAACTCAGGGCAGGAACCTGGAGGCAAGGAGCTGAAGCACAAGCCAGGGGGGAATGCTGTTCACTGCTTCTCCTCTGGCTCATGCCCACCCCGCCTTCTTATACAGTACACAAACAACCTGCCCAGGAGTGGGCACCGTAAACCATAGTGGGCTGGGCCCTCCACTGGTGCTCAGACAATCAGACAAGTCTCCACAGATTGGCTACAGGCCAGTCCAATGAAGCCAATTCCCCCAGTGAGGCTCCCTCAGACTCAGGTGTATCAAGTTGACAGCTAAAGCTATCCAGCACAATGGACCCCTTTCAACTTGACAAACAAAACACGTCACTATTAAACCAACCACCTTTACTGTTTTTATCACCAAAAGATATGTTAACACTAATCACAACCAAGACAGTACAACTTAAAAGCCCCGCAGTCCTTAAAAATGTCCAAACACTTAAAAGTTGAACTGTGTTAAAAGTCTCTTAACTGTGGGCTCTGTAAAATCTAAAACAAGTACTGTCTTATTTCAAAGGGAAAATCAGGCATCTCTAACAAAACCAATGCAGCAAGTAGCTCAAGGCTGACACCTGGACTCACTCCACAACTTCTGGGTTCCAAAGGGTTTCAGCAGCTCCCCTCTCTGACTCTGCCATCCTTCGCACACGCAGCTCATCTCGCAGGCCCAGGCCGACTCCATCCAACCTGCCACTGCTCTTGGTGCTCATCCCATGGTCCCGACATCTCCAAAAAGATGGGTCACCACTGAAACAGGCAGCACCTCACCAATGGTCTCTTCTTACCTCTCCTGGTGCAAAGCCTCAGCTTATTTTTGACCCCTGCAATCCTGGGTCTTCACTGCAACTGAGGTGCACTTCCCACAATGGTCTTTCCACTTTCACCTCTCACTGTGCCAAGCTTTGGCTGCTCTTTGTGACCCCCTCAAAATCAACACCAGAACCATATGGAAGACTCTTATAATGTTACCAAGTCCTGCTTCTGGCTCGAGATGAAGGCTTCAGGCCCCTTCTGACACAGCTTCTGGTGCTGACCCGGAAGAAATTCTCCCAGAAGATTTCACCACAGGATGCTGGTCCTTGTTACTTACAGCTGATTTTTCAGCCCCAGCTAACCAGCATCAATTGTCCCATACAACAAAGCTTTCACTCTCAGGTTCTGGGTCTCTTGTTACTTACAGTTCGATTCCTTCAGCCCCATCTGACCAGAAC
Source organism: Rhizomys pruinosus (assembly GCA_009823505.1). Taxonomy (NCBI): domain Eukaryota; kingdom Metazoa; phylum Chordata; class Mammalia; order Rodentia; family Spalacidae; genus Rhizomys; species Rhizomys pruinosus. The sequence goes on along the minus strand of VZQC01008232.1, from coordinate 403,304 downwards.
CCACAGAATCAACAGCCCTGTGACTCTGCTCCTTTTGAAACTAAAACTTCACATTAGGCCTCCATCTTCTACAACAATCTTTAGCAAAACTACTCCAAGCTCCACAGCAAATGGATCTTCAGGCATTCAATGATCTTCCAGCCCCAAAGTTCCAAATGCCTCCACAAGCCTTCCCTAAAACACCAAGGTCAGGTCTGTCACAGAAATACCCTCGGCTGGTATCATTCTGTTCTGTTGGTCTTCCATTGCTGTGACCAAAACACCTGACTGACACAAACTGGGGAGGAAGGGGTTTAATTCCGAGCTTACTTCTCCTGGGTCACAGTTCATCACTCAGGGAACCAAGGCATGAACCTCAGGGCAGGATAACTGGAGGCAGGAGCTGAAGCACAGGCCATGGAGGATAGTCTATTACTGGTATTGCTCCCATGGCCCATGCCCAGGCTGACCTCTTAACAGTACAAAACAACGCTGCCCAGGTGGCACCAACCACATAGTGGGCTGGGCCCTCCACATTGCTCGACCATCAAGACAATACTCTACAGACGTAGCACAGGCCAGTCCATGGAGCCAATTCCCCAGTTGAGGCTCCCTCAACCCAGGTATGTCAAGTTGACAACTAAAAGCTAATCCAGCACAATTTCATGTCTCTTGCTTTCTGTGTCAATGTTGTTATGGTGGTTGGCCCATCTTTTCTCTTTTGTCTGGGTGTCGGTGGTGGATACAAGGAGTGGAGCCCAAATGTCTGATCCATCACCTAAAGTGATAAAGAGTATTTCTTTCCCATTATTTTTAGTTGAACCTGGTTTACTACAACTGAATAGGTTTCCAGTAGAAGTGTTTGAAGATGAAATAAAATGTAGAATAAGCATGAGTTGAGGATGTGACGATTTGTGGGAGAAAGTAAAAACCTTGATAGTAACATATATGTGAAAGGTAGATTGTGGGAGGGACCATATTAGTTGCTAGCCTCTTTTTTGTGTGTACTGTTTAAAAAAGGATATGGGTAATAACCATGAAAAGACGATTGGCTCCTTGTGTGGGAAAATGTGTAAAATTACTGTTTAGATATGATTAAATGTAGAGTCTCTGGGGGTAGTAGAAGTATGAAGGGGACACAGATATGAACAGGAGTGTACAATTGAGCATGTTTGAGAAAGAGGATTTTTATAGGCATGTGTAGATGAAAAGTATTTGAATGTAAGGCAGAATGTTTTTATTGAGGTGTAGAAAATATAGGCATAGTCAGGGCATTAGCCAAGCATTACCCTCAGCTAAAGGTCCAGGTAGGTTTGAATGTGAACGGATATGGTATATATAAAGGACAGGTACAATTTGTAACAAAGATTGAAGTTGTGAAAAAAGGTGAATAGTGTAGGGTCAGTAGAGTGTAAGGAGGCTGTAACTATATGAGGGAAGGGCTGCACAACATCTGAGAGTCAGATACTATGTTTAAAGTTTGTGTATTTTTGTTAGTAATTAAATAATGTAAAGTGTTTAGAATGTTGAACAGAATGATATGACCCAACAGAGGATTTTTGGATGTCAGGACCAACGATAGCATACTTACCATTCATTGAAAAATTTCTGTAAAACATTAGCCATTAATTTAAAAACAGGCATTCCCTACAACCCCCAAGGACAAGATATAGTTGAGAGAGCTCATCAAACACTCAAATCTTACCTTGATAAAGTAAAAAAAGGGGAGTGGTACCCCACCAAAGGGTCCCCAGGTAACATTCTTAATCATTCACTCTTAATTTTAAATTTTTTAACCTTGGACCGTGATGGACACATAGCTGCAGAAAGATTTTGAAAGTCCACAACAAAAGAACATTATGCTTCAGTCATGTGGAAAGATCCTCTTAGTAATAAATGGAATGGACCTGATCCAGTCCTTATTTGGGGACAAGGATCAGTATTTATTTACTCAAAAGAAGCTGATTCAGCTAGATGGCTGCCTGAAAGATTAATAAGACAGACTAACCAATTATCCAGGAATGACTCCCATTCCTGAGATAAATCTAACCCTTTTCGTTCATGGGCAGAACAAGATGTTGCATTTGTTGATCATGAACCTCCTATTCAGCATTTACACACCTTGGGTATTCTCAACCTCCAACATTCATGAACCTTGGACCTGGCAAATCATCACACCCAGCTCTCAATCCATGGTAGCCCAAGTCAGCGGAATTTACCCTAGAGGTACCTGGTGGCCTTCACTGAAAGTAGATATATGTTACCTGCTCCCCAGGACCCTGAATCAAGCAAATTTACTAAGGACAAGGCCTCCCCGTATGGCCATCCCAGATGCCATACAAATTCAGCAATAGACGTGTTAAAAAAGACTGGTTTTTATGCCTGCCCGGCTGTTAACAGCTGGGGTAGGAGGTGTGGGGGACAGAGTGATTATTATTGTGCTTACTGGGGATGTGAGACCTCTGCTGAGGGGTGGGTACCTTCATCTAACTATCCTGACCTAATTTGCCTCACCCGAATATCTAACTCCAATACTCTCAACATCAGTTTCACTGAGCATGGGGAAAAAAATCACATGCTTGGTCCACAGGACCCATTTGGGGATTTAGGCTTTATAAAAATGGATATGATATTGGAATTCATTTTATGATAAAGCACTTAGAATTACCCATCAAACATAAGACAGGGATAGGCCCTAATAGAGTCTTAGGTCCATCTAGACCCACTCCAAAAGTACCACCTATTACTGCCATAGCCCCCTCCATGTCCGCTAACTGCTTTAATACCTTCTCCCTGCCACTCATTGCCCCATTCGCCCCTACCTCTAGTGAGGAAACTTTACTAAATTTGCTTTCCTATACCTATCAGGCCCTGAATAGCTCCCAGCCCAATCTCACTCAGGATTGCTGGCTTTGCCTGTCTGCTCACTTCCCCCCCCCCTTTTTATGAAGGTATAGCTATCTCTGCCAACATATCGCTCACTAATAACCACTCTGCGTGCAGATGGGATTAACATGGGCATAAGCTTACTTTAGCAGAAATCCAGGGAACCAGAGTTTGTATTGGGAAAGTCACCCCCTCCTATCAAGAGCTGTGTAACTCGACCCTACATACTAACACCACCGACTACCTCATTCCCCCTTTTAACACCTGGTGGGCCTGTTCCAGCGGCATCACTCTTGTGTAGCAGGGACGCTCTTAGATAAAGATTTTTGTGTAGCCATTCAACTGGTCCCAAAAGTAACATCACTCTGGTGGAGAACTCAACCTCTACTGGGAGCCCCCCACATTCATTAGAAATAAACGGGAGCCAGTAACTGCTTTCACAGTAGCAGTCTTGCTGGGGCTTGGGCTGTTGGGTATGGGCACTGGAATATCATCTCTACTACTACAAGAAAAAGGGTATAACGCACTCAGGGTGTCTATAGATGCTGACATAGAACAGTTTGAAGAAGCTGTAAGTCATATGCAAGAGTCCCTATCTTCATTAGCTGAGGTTGTCCTGCAAAACCGTAGGGGTCTAGATTTGTTGCTACTACAACAAGGAGGTTTGTGTGCTGCCCTAAAAGAAGAATGTTGCTTCTATGCTGATCATTCTGGTGTGGTTAAAGGTTCTCTACAAAAAGTAAGAGAAGGTTTGGAGCATAGAAGGTTGCAAAGGGAAAAAAAAAGGAAGAGAGCTGGCTCAACAATTGGTTTAGTACTTCCCCTTGGCTGACAACTCTTTTACCTTCTATCTTGGGCCCTCTACTTGGGCTGATTTTATTAATCTCTCTAGGTCCAATACTACTTAATAAACTAATGGCTTTTGTGTGATCTCAAATCGAAGCCATCCAAATGAAGCCTTTGCAGATCCATTATCAACAATTGGCTATGGAGGATTTTTCCTCTGAGTGCTCTAGACCATCAACTTCCTCGCCATAAGCAGAGCTGGATAGCCAGAGACGGGTAATAGGACCACCGCTCCTGAGCTTTGCCTGCCCCACCAAGCTAAGAGAGGGAGTTGACGCTGAGAGCTCTTTTACCCAATGACGGCTAAGGAGGGTGCTTGGGCGGGTCCGAACCTATGACAGGCACAACTCCCATGGGTCATTTTTTTGAAAAAATAAAAAAGGGGGACCTGTGGGGGTCCCTAGACCATGTCAGGTATCTGGCTTCTTCTACTCAGCCAAAGTAGTAATTTTCCATTGGGCTCCCTCTCAAAGTCAGTTGGTCAGCCACAGAGAAGTCAGTTTAACTTTAACCATGAAATGTTCTGTAAATAGGATGTTCCTTGAACCCTAGTGTTGACTAATACCAATGATCTGTATCAGCATGTTTGTTCCTTTATGCAACATTGTGGCTTAACAGTTGCAAACAGTTCCTCTTACGCCTACCCTTTATGTACGAACCTGTAGTAAATAAAGGAGACTTGATCAGAACCTGTCTTGTCTCCATTCTTTGTGTCTCTTGTCCCTTTCCCTCACTCCTTCTCTTCCAGACCCCCGTTGAATGACCCTCTGGATGGGTCAATTTGCCTTGTAGTGATGATGTGAAACAAAGAAAATGCAGTAATAGTGTAGGTTGTATACAAAACAAGCAAAACAACAACAACAACATCAAAACAGCACACAAACAACCAAAACTCCACAAGATCTCTTATCTCTTCTCTACTTACTGTTCATTTATTTAATCAATTTAGCAAAGAAGCATGACAGAATATAGGCTAGAAGCAACACTTAGCTACAAACTACTGATGTTTTTTGATCACTTAAAAAGAGCTTCCCATTTTCCTTAATTTTGAATGTCTACAAACAGTGAAGTCAGAGATATTTACTTTTGTCCATTCTTTGGATTTTCCAAGACATACAAGAACACGTATATGCCAATTCATAAATATGAACTCATTGAACCACCAAATTATTTTTGATATATTATTTTTTCAATTGTTTCAGGTAATATCAAATTTAGCAGTCAAATATAGAATTTTAAATAATAAAGGAAGGTGTGATTGCAACATTCATTTGTATGTGTGGGTGTGTGTGCATGTGTGTCAATGTGATAATCTGGTTTGTATTCAGTTCAAACAGAACTGAAAACAAATTTTCATGATAAGACATAAAGTAAAAAGTATATTTTTGAAACTTCCACCATGAACAAAACATAGTACTAAAATCATATCAGGATATCTGAAGGAATGAGGGTGATTTCAATGAAAATATATTTAGAAAGAATTCTTTTTTAAAATTTATTTACTATTTTTATGTGTATGAATGTACTGTCTGCCTGTAGGTTGGTGTACCCATGTTGTGCAATGCCACAGAGATCAGAAGAGGGCGTCGGATTCCCCTGGAACTGGAGTTAAAGACATTCTTAGCTGCCATGTGGGTGCTGGGAATCGAACGTCGGTCCTCTGTAAGAGCAGTCAGCGCTCTTAATTGCTGAGCCATCTCTCCAGCCCCTAGAAAGAGAATTCTTACACATGGAGTAAAAGCTACCTGCATATTCTGCCTCACAGGATTATTGAGGAATTCCTTTATTTGGTACCTGACAGACTTTCTTTTTTTGCATTTCAACTTTCATCCATGTTTGATGGCATTTAGTATTTAGATCCCCATCCACTATGAACAACTCTCCCTTACTGCATCCTGAAATTTAATACACACACACACACACACACACACACACACACACACACCATATGGCCTACAGTGTGGGTCTATCTACTAGGCACACCAAGAATCCCATCTTTATAGGACACTCCTCCTCTCCAAGAAGCCATCAATTGCCAAAAATTCCTCAGGTTGGATTGTGATTTCTTACCCACTGACCCATGTATATCTTAGTGTTTTTTTCTGATTTGAGCTTCCATAGGACTTGTTGCTACCATTGTTCTGCTACCATTATTTTGTGTTCATATAAATAAATCATCAGGAATCTGGAAGACTCTGTTTCTTTGTGATCATCTACTCCTCTGTCTCTCAAAATCTTTCTGAGTCCTATTCTTCAATGATCCCTGAGCCCTAGGAGGCAGAGCTCTGAAACAGGTGTCTTATTAAGAGATAAGCACTCTGTGGATTCTGGTTTTGTGCACTTGGTCAACTGTTCATTTCTGGTTTAATTGCCATCTGCTACACATAAGGAAACATGTCAGGTGAAAGTTGAGAGATGTATTCATCTTAAGTGTAAAGGATGCATTCATTGAAGATGTGTTATTTAGGGTTAAGCATCTCACAGACACTTATTCTCTATGTATGACCAGTTCTGGAACTCTGTAATAGTCTCCATCCCTGCTAGTCAGGAGGTCTCTGGCAGCCTCAGCAGGATGGGGCCAAGGCCAGTGAGAGCCAGTGGAATCAGGACACGCTGCTTCTTACAAGCTAACAAAGAAGGCCTGAGCTATGGAGCAGCTGGACTAGGGATGGTCCCAAAACAGTGGAGGAGAGCAGCAGATCTGGGTAGAATTCATTGCAGTGTTTGGCTTTGGCATGGGCAAGATTAAGAAAGTAAGAGGGGAAGGAATGGCAAAGGCCAGAATGACAATCATGGACAGGCTGAATGCTGGATCAAAGAAGACACAGAAATCAGCAGTGTGCAGAAATAATCAGGATCACATGCAGTGCCAACATAGCATATAGTAACACTAAGTTTGGCCCATTTGGAGAGCTGCATTTTAACTATTTAGGTGGTCTGTTTGTACACTTCTACATCAAAATTTAAATCAACTAGGCCATTCACTGTGTTGCATTTGGGGGAATCAAGAGAACCACACAGATGTCGTTTTGTTGAAAGTGTGGGATATGGATAAATATGGCTCAGCAGGAAATTGTTACACCACTAATAAATACCAGTGGCACCAATTCTTCAGGAACAAAGTGAAACTAGACATCTATTGGTGTATCTTACAAAACTAAATCCAGTTGTATGAGACATGGGGGCACATAATAAAAACAATTCATGAAAATGAGAAAGTATGGGAAAATAGTGCAGTGTTCTGAGGCAAATGTTGTCCATGATGGCACCACCGAAGATACAAAGAAAATGAGAGTGATATTATTTCTAAAGTTTTAAAATTCAGAGGACTTGCCCATATAAAGCCCAACTGAAACTCCTGCCAAGAGGTAAAGGGCAAAAATATCTAATATAAGAAAGAGAGTTTTCACCTAAGCCAGCCAGCTGGAGTCCAGCACACACTCAGGTGGGCCAGGAAGCATCGGGGAACCAGCACGCCAGCACCAGAGTTCTAGTCCTCAGGGACTAGCGGTGCCCTGCCTCACCACGTGAATTTGGCATGGGCAGTAGTTAGATATTCTATGTCTACAGCCCAACATAGTAGTGAACTGAATAGCATAGGAAGCACAGTGAGAGTGCGCCAACCAGTCCTCTATATTAACATTTGAGGTTAGGACCAGAATCCACATAAACAAAAAATAATAGAATAAGTGAAAGCCCATCATCCACAATGAAAAAATAACTGACCCGTCCAGCAGGTCAGTCATTTGGGTCTAGAGAGAAGGAGTGGAGGCAGGGACAAGAGACGCAAGAATGGAGACAAGACAGGATTCTGATCAAGTCTTAGTTTACTGCAGGTTCATCACATAATATAAAGGGTAGGCTGTAAGAGGAAGTGTTTGCAACTGTTAAGCCATAATGTTGCATAAAGGAACAAACATAGCTGATACAGATCATTGGGATTAATCAACACTAGAGTTCAAGGAACATCCTGTTTATGGAACATTTCATGGTTAAATGTTAAACTGACTTCCCTACACTGACCGACTGACCTTGAGAGGGGGCCCAATGGAAAATTACTACTTTGGCTGAGTAGAAGAAGCCAGATACCTGACATGGTCTAGGGAGCCCCACAGGTCCCCCTTTTTATTTTTTCAAAAAATGACCCATGGGAGTTGTGCCTGTCTTAGGTTCGGACCCACCCAAGCGCCCTCCTTAGCCGTCATTGGGTAGAAGACCTCTAAGCGTCAACCCCGTCTTAGCTTGGTGGGGCAGGCAAACCTCAGGAGAGGTGGTCCTATTACCTGTCTCTGACTATCCAACTCTGCTCATGGCAAGGAAGTCGATGGACTAGAGCACTCAGAGGAAAAATCCTCCATAGCCAATTGCTGATAATAGATCTACAAACGCTTCATTTGGATGGCTTCGATTTGAGATCGCACAAAAGCCATTAGTTTATTAAGTAGTATTCGACCTAGAGAGATTAATAATATCAGCCCAAGTAGAGGGCCCAAGACAGAAGGTAAAAGAGTCATCAGCCAAGGGGAAGTACTAAACCAATTGTTGACCAGCTCTCTTTCTTTTCCTTTTGAACCTTCTATGCTCTCAAACCTTCTCTTACTTTTTGTAGAAGAATCTTTAACCACACCAGAATGATCACATAGAAGCAACATTCTTCTTTTAGGGCATACACAAACCTCTTTGTTGTAGTAGCAACAAATCTAGGACCCTACAGTTTTGCAGGACAACCTCAGCTAATCAGATAGTTAGATGAAAGTACCCACCCTCAGCGATGGTCTCACATTCTCCATAAGCACAATAAATAATGCATTATCCCCACACCATCCCCTGATTACTGCAGGATAAACCTGTCTTTTACACTTCTGCCGAATTGTATGCATTGGAGGACCTTTTTGGGGCCAGTTTCCTTAGTCAAGATATGTTGACTGCCTGCATTTCTATGGAATCTCATGAGAATTCAGGGTACAGCATATTCTACTTTCAGTGAAGGCCACCAGGTAACTCGAGGGTGAATTCCACTGAACCCCATGGATCACCACAGCTGAGAGCTGGTGGTGCAATGATTTGCCAGGTTATTCCAAGGTTCGATGGATCATTGGAGTCTTGGAACTCCCAGTGTGCAACTGCTGATGTAGGAGGCTCACGATCAGGAATGACAACAATCCTTGTACTCCCTGTGAAAAGGGTTAGATTTATCTAGGAATGGGAGTCATTCCTGGATGAGTTGGTTAATCTGTCTTATTAATCTCTCAGGAAGTCATCTGGCTGATCAGCTTTTTTGAGTAAATACATACTGATCCTCATCCCCAATAAGGACTGGATCAGGTCCATTCCATTTATTCATAAGAGGATCTTTCCACATGAATGAGCATAATGTTCTTTGTTGTGGACTTTCCATAATCTTTCTGAAGCTGTGTGTCCGTCATGGTCCAAGGTTAAAAAAAATTTAAAATTATGAGGAATTGATTAAGAATGTTATGTGGGGACCCTTTGGTGGGGTGAACCATTCCCCCTTTTTTTTTTTTTTTTACTTTATCTAAAATAGGATTTGAGTGTTTGATGGGCTTTCTCAACTATACCTTGTCTGGGGGGGTTGTAAGGAATTGCCTGTTTTAAATTCATGGCTAATTTTTTACAGAACGTTTGTGAGAGAGGCATATGTATCCTGGCCCATTGGTCAGTTATGTTATGGATGGTAGGAAGGGACCAGGGCAGGGAGGTCTATAGGTAGTGGTAATGACATTTTTCTAGCTTCTCCTGGTTGGAGTAGTGCAAAGATGAAGCCACTAAATGTATCAGTACAAAACATGAACATATTTTAAGTTGTTTATTTTTGCCAAAATTCAGGATTGTGAGTGACATCCATCGGCCATAAGTGCATGGGTATAAGACCTCTGGGGTTCCACATCCAGGTGCAAAATCAGGCAAGGGGAATACCACAAGTTGAACGATTTTTGACAATGTCTCTAGCTGTTCCTTGGTTATCTGAATAATAAACGAAGAGTGTACATGTAAGATGATGTGAGAATGAGCTTGAACAGCAAGTTGGCACCCAGGAAGGCAGCAGGCTGTGCAGCAGTGCTACCTTCCAGCTCAGGCAGCTCTTTGACGCGGCCCCCCCCCACCACACCACCCGCTCCCGAGCGCAGGTATGGCAGCAGCCACGCGCAGCCCGCAGCCTCCTTCCGTAGCGCGCCGACACTGCCGAACCGCCACCTTTCTTGGTCACTGTAGGCAACTGCCCGCTGCTCTGTCCCCTGGCCAGGAGCCGGGGCGCATCTCTTGCGTTTCCTGTGGGTTAATACCAAACCCTTGCAAGACTAAATATGGCAATGAATGAAGCATGCCACTTTACAAGTAAGCCTATGTCTACAACTGCAGAAACAATGTGGGCAAACAGTCAGCCTATCAATTGCTACTAATGTATATTTTATAGTTTTTTCCTGGGAAATAGTTTGGCAATAATATTTTTCCCAACTCATTCCACCAAACACGCATCAAGAGTGCCTTCCCCAGTTGCAATCATCGTTTTATTAAATCTCCGGGTAATCCATAGGGACCTGCAACTATTCTTCCAGTGAGTTACCATAAAGTTTCCTGCAGAATGGAGGACTGTTTGTGTTTTGTGACGTCCATTTCTTTCAGCTCCTCTTCCCCATCTGCAAGAGCCGTGGAACCCAACCTAAATGCCCCTCACTGGACTGAGGGATAAGAAAAAAAAATGTGGGTCACATCTACCAATGGGGTTACCAGCCAGTAAACGAAACGATGCCTCATGAACTCTTGCCCAAAATGGCCTGGAGCTAGAGGACATAATGCTGCAGTGAAGTAACACCGGTCCAGAAAAACAAATGATGAATGTATCCCTCATCTGTGGATGCAGTGCCAATTTACTTAGTTGTAAGTAATTCTGTGTGCCATGCCCCTTGACGCTCTTTGTCCAAAGGCAGTTGGGACTGATCGGCATATTGGAAAAAACAAAACAACAAAAAAGGACTGTCAAATCAAAGACATGACTGAAACAGTGTAACTTCTGCCTCACCACAGTCAATCCAAATGGAGAATTATTTGAGAAAAACACTGACAAAGAGACTGCAAAGCATGTCTTGGCAGAATGCAGAGCCTCTGTGGGTGAGGGAGAGGGGGGACACGGGTCTAGATTTTAAATATATAATATTATTAAATAATTAAAATCTTATAAATACAAAAAAAAAAAAAAAAAAAAATAGTATAATTATTTATAGTATATTATAATAAATATATTTAAATTTTATACTTCTATATAATATTCATACTTATATAATATATTTAATAATTAATTAATATCTAATGTATACTATTTTAACTCTATTAACTTCAAATAGTATATATATACGTATATGTTGAATATATAATATAATTATATATACTTAATCTTGTGTTTTTTGTTTAAATTTATTGATGGTTTGGTGCTTCGTACATCATTTTGCCAAGTCAGATTCAGTGCATATGTGCCATTTCCCCCCCCCCACCCACACCCCAATCCGCAGATCATGTATATCTGCCATAACTGTCCTTCCTCTTTCAAGGGTTTTTTTTTCTTTTTTAGCTATAAGGGATATGTCCATGAAAGTATAAGGTCACCTCTTAGCAAAAACCAATCTACGGATGTGTGTGCCACAAACCCCCACGAGTCCCTACCATTCAGTGGGGGGTGACAGGTTGTTTCAATCAAGTGATCAAATGGTGTCCAGGCTATATTGCGTGTAGTCTTCACCATGTCACCCCAATCGCAGCCTTTCGACATTCTACCATGCCCCCTCTTCCGCAGATGTGGTCCCGTGCTTAGAAAAGGGGCACAGGTGGATGCAGAAGTAAAACTGTCTCTCTCTCTCTGGAAGGCTGTTGAATTGGACTCTGGTCAATTCTGGCGTGTTCCTTTCATGGGCTGTTTTTGCAGGAGTAACCTTTCGATCCTCATATGAACACAGCAATTAGATATCTAGGTATTTAAAGCAGCACAATAGTTATGGTAGGTTACTTGGCATAGACACTAGTTTGGATATGATGTTAATCCTGAATACATTTTTACCCCCTGATAATAATGGACAGGGTCACCCTTGTGGCTTATAAACTCTCCTAACCTGTAGAGGATGGAGCTTGTGGCAGCCTGGGTTTATCCTCCAAGGAGAGAGCCAAGCCAATGAGATTGTGGGATATACAGGGCACATGTGCCTCGCGCCACGTATTTCAGGCAGGTGAGTGTAGCTGGTGTGAGGTGAGTCTTGCTTGACTCAGAGGGAGACCGTATTTGCTTTTTGGTCTTTAGTTGACCTTTGGTATGGCTCTCTGGCATTCCAGAGCCATCTGTACACTTGCATGTGCGGTCTCAATACATCCCTCCATGTTAACGTCAGGTCTTCGGCAGCAGGGTTCTTCGTCCATCTACCTCCTGCGGTATCCCAACTTCGTAGGGCAAGGAGCCCTTACCTTTTTGGGGGGCCTTGGCGTCCCCTGGACCAACACTGCCACCTGGTCAGAATAACCATTGCTGATGTCAAGAGCTCACTGCAATTAATAGCTTTGCCTAAGTGCATAGCCCAGAGAACTTTAGTAATTATATGGTTCTGAACAGAGTATATCTTTTCACAGTTTTATGTCTTATTACATAAAGAAGCATTTTTACAGTTTTACAAGAGAATACCTTTATAATAGTTTTCTCCAATATTAACAGATGGAGAACGATCTGTCATCATCAATCATATTTCTCCTTTTTTCTATGGGGGGGGAGGCAAGAAAAGTCATATCACAAACCTTTGTTGCACCTAGAAGGTTAAGTTTCTCTTAGGCACTCATTAAATAGTTGTTACAGATAGAATCCTACAGAATGGAGTTGATGTATGAGCAATCTGAGGCTTTTCCCTTTCAAATGTTCAGATGGGTCAACCTGTCAGTTGCCATTTTTGGTACACCTGACTCATGCTAACGCTGTATCTTTTCTTTTCAGCCGTTAAGTTGGTGATCAATCCACTGTCATGTCACTGTGGAACTCACACAACAAATCTTTCCCATTAGTTAGTTTTAAGAAGAATTGCATGAGGCTTTTGACTAAAAGGTTGCATGTCTGTCTGTATCCCCCCTTTTTTTAACCCATGAGTCTCCTGAGAGACAATTGATATTATACATAACTATCAGGGTGGAATCAAAGGCCACACGATTTCACAAATTCATCACCCTGTTGTTTTGGGTGCACTATAAATGATTAACTTGGGAAGGAAACTTAATTCTTAGTTAAATCTACCTAATTAAAAGAGAATGCTAACAAGGTGATACTGTCAAGAAATTCTAGCATTGAGGTATCAAGTTATTGCCTACGATGTCAACATGTAGTTATTACAATAAGTATGTTTCCGCGCTAAACAATGTTTACCCATAACTTATACCTCACACCTGTTTATGAGTCTGAAATTGAACTGACCATCCAGTAATTTGATATCGATGTAAACGTCCACCATCCAATTCCCTTGACAAGCGATTTTGCTCCGATCCTCTAACTCAAATCAGTTACCGTTTTTATTGCTAGAGAATTCTCGGTAACCACGGTTGTTTTAACCATGACCCCACAATACTCTACAATCTAAACCACCACCATGTAACCAGTGGCTACACGACATTGCGTCTATGTTAACTGATAGGTGCCTGTGTTAATCACTTCATAAATAAAATGTTACACATACACCATTTCCCTTACCCAAAGGTCCCCCTTTTATGTTGTCCCTTTTATGTGTTGCTCCCACAATTCCATTTTTTTTTTTTTTTTTTTTTTTTCTTTAACTTCATCTCTCTCCCAGTGTTACACGGATTGCAGCAACCACCCTACACAGATAGTTATCATCCAATCGCGTTGTTTCAACGTAACTCAACACTGCACTACACTTCACACACTAATGCTCGCACCCAATTTTCCTGCACCCAATCTCCACTATGTTCCACTCGTACCTGCACACAACTCCAACTTGCTACTACACCCAGAGGCTACCACAAATCCACCAACACACCAGTTGAATGGGCCGCAGGTTCCAGATTTTTGCACCCTAGTGAAACAAGCTGCAATCAAACATAAGGCTGTGAATGTATCTTTTGGTTTGACTAAGTTAGTCTTGTGGGTATTATACCAGTGAGTGTATGACTGGGTCAAAGGAAGGTCATTTTGAGTCTTTTTTAAGGTTTCCTCCACCTGCTTTCCAATGCGGTATTGCAAGTTGACATTCCCACCAGCAATGATGAGTTTTCCCTCTTCCCACCAACCTCTCCAGCTTTGGTATCATTCGTGTTCCTGATCAATGCCAGTTTTATTGGAGTAAGGATATCTCAAAGTGGTTTTATTTGCATTTCCCTTAATGTACAGAGATGTGAAACAGTTCTAAGATGTTTCTCGCGCATCTCTAATTCCTCCTCTTCTGCAATAAAGTTCTCTATTCAGATCTTTCCTCCAAAATCGTTTGAGTGATTCATTTGTTTTCTTTCTTCTTTGTTTTTTTGAGTAGCTTGTATACGCTGGAAATGTAATGCTTTTGTCAGATGTATCTGCTGTGAAGAGTTTCAACCACTCTGTGGGTCTTCTCCTCACTTCCTTTATTGCTCTTTATGTACAGAGTTTTGAGTTTAATGAGGTCCGCATTGTCACTTGTTGATCTTATTTCTTGTGCCTGCGTCTGATTTAGGATGTCTTCCTACCTATGCTTGTAGTCTGCTGCCACAGCTTCTCTTCTATCCCATCCCAGAGTTTGGGGCTTTCACATTGCAGTTCTTGGCAGTCTGGCGGTGAGACCTTGTGTACAAGGTTAAGAAGGTAGGGGTTGTAATTTCATCTTCTCGAAGTGGTGATCCAGTTTTGGCCAACACTTGCGAAGATGCTGTCTTTCCTCCTGTGTGTATAATCCTTGGCCCCTGTCAATCAAATGAGGTGGCTGAACATTGTATGTGCTCGGTTGGGATCTTAGTTTTATTCATTGGTCAACTGGTTTTTTTTGTGCCAGTACCAGGCTGTTTTTATGACATAGCCTTTAGTAAAATAGTTGTTGATGTCTGTATATGCGATCCCCCGTGTCTGGCTTTTATCACTCCAGGGTTGCTTTGGTTATTCGGGTCTTTTGTTTTTACCAATGAAATTAGAGGCATTTTTTTTCCAAGCCGTGAAGAAACATCTTGGGATTTTGAGTTGAGATCCGCATAACTCTGTACAACTAGTTTGGGAGGAGGATCTACACCCGACATTTTACACCGACCTTTATTTCTCCCAACACAAAACACTCCAAGACGCAGGTTGTCCATATGTCTGATGTCTTCACACTCAATTTCATTTTCAATGGGGTTTAAAATGTTTTTTGTAGAAGATACATAGCGCCCACCGAGTGCTTGATAGATCCTTTGTGTATAACCAGCAGCAGTTCCTAACTGTTGAGAGCCGATTCCGTGAAGTCGGAACGAAAGCCTCAAAACGTCCTTACGAAGTTCTCTTTCCCACTCCCACACCCAACATACTCGTGATTGGTGTAAAGACCAAGCAGATTTTTGGTATTTTTGGTGCTTGCCACTTATACCATATAGACTTTGAATTATCTTTCTCAGGGGTTACTCCTAAGAGAGTTCTGGAGTCTCTTACTAGCCATCCCAGTAGGTAGACCATCATATCATCAGCAAAAAGGGATAGTTGAATTCTCTTCCAATAGAACTCCTTTAATTTCTTTCTTTGCCTTATGCTCTTGCAAAGGATTTCAGCACTTATTGAAGAGGAGTGGTGACGGGGCGCCTTGCGAGTTTCCACCTTTCAAGGGGAATGCTTCTGTCATTTCCCCATTTTAGGACTGATATTGACTGGTGGGTTTCCGTATGGCTTTGATTACATTGAGAGATGATTCCCTCAGCCAAGTCCCCCAGGACATTTTACGATGAAAGGAGGCGTGGATTTGTGGCAAGGCTTGTCTCTTCACGCATCAATTGAGATCATAGGTGTGTTTTTGTCCTTAATCCATTGATTGTTGATATTTAATTGATTTCATATGTTGAACCATCCCTGCATCCTCTAGTATGAATAAACCCTTGGCATCATGGTGCGACGGACCCCTCGATCTGATGTGAGTCTGTATGCGATTTGCCAAAATCCTGTTTAGAAGTTGGCATCTGTGTTCATTGGAGATGGGTCTAATAGTTCTCCTTTTAGGTTATCTCTCCCTGGTGTTTTGTTAGTAGCGTATGCTGGCCTCATAGAAGGATCTCTGGGAGAAGTCCCTCCGTTGTATCCTTCTAAACATTTAAGTAGTAATGGTTGTGAAGTCCTTTTCAAAATACTTTTATACGAAATTCTGCTGCATTGAAACCATCCGGGGTGTTGGACGCTGGGCATTTTTTGGTTGGTGAGGCTACTTATTACATCTTCGATTTTTCCTTCTGCTGTGTGTGGCGGAAGCAATATTTGGGTTAGTTTAGGGGTGTGTGGTTGGGGGGGTAGGAGGGTGGGGGTGTGCTCATGCATGTCATCCTGTGTGTGTTTAGCGTTGGTGATTCATCACAGGAGTTTGCACGATCTTCATCGCATTTCATTCGTAGGTTTATCACAACTATAGTCGAACTATCAGATTTGTTAGCACAGTCCGTCCCGTATGACTTCGTGCTGGATCTTATCCTTTTCTGTTGTTATGTTCCCCTTTCAGCCCCGATTCTCTGGCATTTTGGAGTTGTTCCCATCAAGTGTGGGGTGGAGGGGGGTGGGTAGTGCCGCCCTCCCTCTTCTTTTGGGTTTTAACCTGGGCTAGCGGTTTGGGTACCATTTCTCTTTCCTTGTTTATTCTCTCAAAGAACCAGCTGTTTGGATTCATTGCTTTTTAGTGTATGAGTTTTCTTGTGTTTCTACTTTCATTCTCTNAAGATCTCAGTTATATATCTCCTAATCAGTAAAATGAAATTATTATCTAACTTTTTTAAAAATATAGTTTTCTGGGCTACATTCATGCATGTTTCTTTCCATTCATTTTCATATATTTCAAATACAATAGTTAACTAAAATACCAATTAAGATGATATTGTTCCCACATCATTCTGGACACCATGTGATGGTATTATTATGATAGTAAAGTTTCCTATTTTTGTCTTTCTATTAGTATTGTGTTCTCATATCCTATGACAATAATTTGTGTATAAGTTCGACAGCTTATTCAATTATATGTTTTTTGATCTTCCTTGCTATACATATTTCAAATTATTTTAATTTTATCACATTTGTGTCCATTATTAGTGAAATATTTTCCCTAATTCATTTTTTAAATTATTATGCATTTCATACAACATCTTAATCATATAAACACCCTTCCATCCAGAACTCACCCCCTCCCCCATACTTCCTCCTACTGTATTTCATACATTCTGTTATATATGTTAAGGCTTATCAAGTCCCATTTGTGTACCCAGATGTCCCTCAGTGCAAGTTCATCTACTGGAGTCTAGTCAACCTATCTAAAATCTTTCCCTTAAAAGAGATCAACTCTCTCTTACCCAGCAACAATCACTTAAGGTTTGTGGAACACAGTAGAACAGGGGGTAGAGAGAATATTAATGGTTTTTCTCAACTCTTACCAGTGAAGCTTCCTCATGCAACAGAGTGTTGGGTGTACACAAAAGGCTACAACTGGCCAAAGTATAGAGAATAAGAGCCTGCAGAGAGTGTATTCCTGAATAGACCTGTATTAAAGCTCATCCACCCATGACTCAGGAACCATTGTGGAAGAGAGACTAGAAAGATTGTAACAGCCAGGGTTGGCTCATGGTAGGAAAGAGTCTTCCAGGCCTATGAGAATTTGCTCACATGATCTTGCAGCAATGGTGTCAGCATGCATAAGACCCATGCAAACTCAGAGAGGCAAAAACCAAGCATAGAAAAGGAGAAATGTGTAGCAGGCTCCAAACTCAGCTAAGGAGCTAAACAATTTCTAATTATCATTCCTGGAACAGAGAACAACTAAAAATATCCACGTGTATTACTGCATTTAAGAATATTACCCAACTCTTTCATTAATGTTTTGGACTTGATTCTAGAATTTAATTTGTATATAATATGGTATGTATTTATATACAGGTGATAGATAATACTTGGTACATTTTATACAGAGAAGAAAGAAGAATAAATTAATCTATTTTTAATGTTTATTCCATAGCGACTTTGCTTTCAACTGATTTATGCAATTGAATGACATGTACTACTTCATCTGAACAAATCCTGGCTCACAGTCTAAAATGCACATTTATTAAAGCAGTGGAAGCAGTGCAGTATCTAGTTGACCCACTAGGCTCAGTTTAGGCTCCTTCAAGTGAGGATCCCAAGACAAGGATGCTAGTTCACACAGTACATTAGGGAGGTGCTGGAATCTTGAGTTGGGTTATAGGAAATAGGGAAACGGACAGGCACAGGTACAGGCCACTGATGTACTGTTAAGCCAGCCTGAACATGGGAACCTGGAACTCCACCTCACAAGACAGCTTGGGAAGTCAGAGCTGGCACATGCTTCAACATTCCCCCCCTGAAAGAGCAAGGTGCTGTAGTATTTATATGGTGAATATTGACAAATTCAGGAGGGAGTGTGTGTGTGTGTGTGTGTGTGTGTGTGTGTGTGTGATGGGTAGCCTAAGGAATATACAGCCCTGTGCTCCTGAAGTTACAAAGGCCCTAATACGGATGGACAACTTATGATATGCTGCTAACTGGCTTGCTCTTCTGGCCCATGCTTCTTTCTTATATAACACAGGACTGCCTGCTAGGGTGGCACTACTCACAGTAGGCTGGGGCCTTCCATATCACTCAATAATCAAGAAAATGCCCCGCAAAGGTGAGCACAGGCCAATTCAATGGAGGACATGCCTCAACTGAGGTTCCCCCTATCCAGGTATGACAAGTTAACAACTAAAGCTGTCCTGTAGAGATGGACTGTGCATTAAAGGCCAGAAGCTTGGTTTTAAAGTTACTACTAAACATTGTGAAAGCCAGCACAGTCATCCCAGCTCTAGAGTAGCAGACACTGTCAGCACCCAGGGTCCCTGGGTTATTCCTTTTTTTTCCTCAAACCACATCAGTGCTCAGTATGGTACCCCAAATCTTTAACAGTAATTCTGAGGAAGACAAGAAGATGGGATTCCTTACCCAAGGGAGCTGCCCAGGGTGAGGGGGTACCAGGTACTGAACACTGTGCTGTGGAACTAGATTGTATCCAACAAGGTTGAACAAGTGCCAAAACCATGCTGATGCCTGAGCTTATTCCTCTTTCTAGAAGACAATAGAGTTCCTAGGGTGAATTAAAAACAAAACATCACCGGGCGTGGTGGCCCACGCCCTTAATCCTAGCACTTAGGAGGCAGAGGCAGGTGGATCTTTGTGAGTTCAAAGCCAGCCTGGTCTACAGAGTGAATTCCAGGACAGCTGGGGCTACAGGGAGACCCTGTCTCAAAAAGACAAAAAGACAAAAAAACAAAACAAAACAAAACAACAACAACAATAAAACCACACAAAACCCACAAAAAACCCCACAAAAAACCCAAAACATCTTGCAGAGTCAGAAAAGGGAGATATTAATGAAAGCATCAGCTACATTTTCAAATTTGCTGTTGCTGTGGGATAGCAGGGCCAAATAGGTGCACAGACTCTCCTCAGGGAAGCCTGCCAGCAGTTTAGAGGGACAGCCTTGTATAAAAAGGGCTTTTAGCTCTGACAGATGCAGAGGGTAGGAATATATGAAACAACTAGTTTCTCTCAGGAGACAGTGGATTTCCTCCCAGAAAGATTCTTGCTAAGCCACCAGAACTTTCACACTGGAATTCTGGTCAGTGGCTGGACATTGCTGGCTCCCTGGGTGCAGTGGGAGGGGAGGTCTTAAGCTCCTCACTCAATTCACCAGCTTTCTGTCAGCCATTTTCATATCCTATGCACAATTAATTATTGCTTAACATTACAAACTTCTGAATCATGTCTGGAAAAATTTATCCCATAGTCAGACTTTCTCTAGATGAAAAAATCTAGAAGAGGAGCAGGAGTATTTTGAGAAAAGGAAGTCAAAACATTCAGGAAATTCCAGAGAATTCTCTCAGGATGCAGGCTTTCATTCTTTGCTCAAGGAATGGCAGTTGCATCAAAATGCCCCAAATTTGGCCCAAAGACATCTGAGAATCTGTCAACGTGGCCTAGAATTGACTGCTGTAAAAATTACATTGCTCGGCTTCAAGATTACAAAATCTAAATACATTGATTTCTCTTTTGCATGTTTTTTGTTTCCTAAAGATAGCACACACTGCCGGGCATGGTGGCACATGCCTTTCTTCCTAGCATTCTGGAGGCAGAGGCAGGTGGGTCTCTGTGAGTTCAAGGCCAGCCTGGTCTACAGAGTGAGCTCCAGACCAGCTGGGAGTAAAGGGAGACCCTGACTCAAAAATACAACAAAACAAAATAAAACAAAAACAAAGATAGCACACACTGAGCATCTCTTATCTGAAAATCTAGAATAGGTAATGCCCCACAGTAAAAAACATTTTGAGTACTACAGAATGCCACAGTGGAAAATTCTACATCTGACTTCATGCCATTAAAAATATTGTATAAAATTACTTCAAGTTATACAGTTATATATGTATAATATATATGTGTGTATGTATAACTTGAAGTAATTGTATATATATATATATATATATATATATATATAGTGCATTAGGAACACAAATGAATTTCATAATTTGACTTGTAGTATATTCTAATGCTTTTTCACTCTGAATATGTAAATATTCCCAATTCAATGAACGTCCTAAATGTAAAACACTTCGTGATATTTTTTTACATTTCACAATTTTTAATAAGGATATTCAGACTATGTAATTGAACTGTTATCTGATCCTAATAGCATACCCTAGGGTTTAAAAACTGCCTAATATTGCCAAACATAATTGTAAACAGAGTGATCTGGGTAATAAGAACAGACTCTTTATTGGCACCCTTGACATGCTTGTGTGCTCCTCTGAGCTCAGGTTCTTAGGTAGTGGATTACAGGATGAGAACATGGGAGTGGAGGCACAATTATTTCTTTTTCTAGATCTGTCTTTAGCATTGTCTTGCTAGAAAAAAACCACCTGGCTTTTTAAAGTAGGACCGACTAGATAAAGTGGGAGCTGCCTCCTGAAGCACCTGTTCTAAAATAATCCTATGATTTTAGTTGTTGAAGGGTCACAAGCCCGCTTATTGGAGAGCATGCCTCATACATGGGGAATCCCTGGGGCTCCAGCAACTCCAGTCCTGGACAGTCAGGTTGCACAGGGCTTCTCTGGATAACATTGAAATCCAACCTTAGGAGTTCTGCTTCGTCCAGGATTTCCCCAGTTTTAACATACTTTCCCTCAAGGAACCCTTAAGTCCCAAGCAAAGTGGAATTGATTGCTTTTTTGAACTCCAACTAGATTATAGGATCGAACTGTTCCCAGGTTTACAAAGCAGCTCCACCTCAGAATGCAGAGACATGAGAAGCTCTCAAATAGCAATGGACTTCCAGCTCTTTTCAGCCTCTGCCTGTCAGGGCTTTGCTGGTATTCTCACTTGTTTTTTACCCATTCCCCAACACTAAATGATTGCTAGACCAGATCCATAGACTCTGCAAGGCCTATCTGGCTATCTGACTATCCAGGACCTTTTTTCTCTGTGTGTGGCTTCTATCAGTCTTTCAGTTCTATAGACAAATAATAATAGTAGTTGACATCATGATTGAGCTAAATTTGGTCCAGTAGATAGGAAATAGCCTCCACCAAGCCCCAGAATAGAGACTGGCAGTGCATTCCGTACAAAGCCGCAGAAGGTAATTTACTGGCCCTGTAGTGCCTGTGCTTATTGGAATATTGTGATGCTTATTCTTCATTGCCAACTGGACTAGATTTGGTAGCCGCTAGGAAATTAAGACACATATTTAAGCATGTTTCCAAGGGTAATTCAACAAAGTATTAACTGATATCTCTCCTAATTGTGGGGAGCATTATCCAAAGGGTTGGGATCAGGGTGGAATAAATGGGGGGGGTAAAGGAAATGGAGCTGAGCACATGTGTTTCCATTTCTCTGCTTCCTAATCACCAACATGGGAATTATTCTGCTTCACTATACCCTCCTCATGGGTAGCTTGAGTCCTCTAAACATAATCCAAAATAAACCTGCCCTTATTTGGGGTATGTCAGGTGTTTCAGTCATAGCAATACAAAATTAATTAATATAGCAAATTGGTACCAGAAATGGGATAAAATCTGATCATGTGGTTCTTATGCCTTTGGAACTGGTTTTTAGGAGGGAGGCATGTGCAGGAGTGTGGAGATGCAGTCTAGAGAAGCTCTAGAAAAGCATGATCAGAACTTACTGGGAAATTCCAGTGGGATCTCAGAGTGCAGATAGAAGTTCAGAAAGAGAAGCCCATATTCATGAGGTTTCAGATGGAACAGAGACTCAATTGAGACTTAGACTAGAGGCCAGTTGTGTCACCTTCTGATAAAAATTGTCTACATTTTGTCCATGTTCTAAGAATTTGAGTGAGCCAGCTTAAATAAAAAAAATGATGCCTAGTTATTTTACAGAAGAAATTTAAAGAATATAGCATTCAGTCTGTGGTATGGTTAATGCTGGTTGCTTTTATCCAGGTTTATAATGAGAGTCACGAGCAAATAGCATAGCAAATGGTTTGGGAAAGCATGCAGTCTGGCAAGAAAAGGAGCCAATTGAAACCTATGAGTAGCAAGGATGTGATTGTTAAAGATATCGGTGCTCTCAAAAAGATAAACGCTTTGCTCCTTTGCATTAGGACAATGGAAAATCTGCCTTGAAAGGAATTTCAGGAATTAACCAGAATCCCCCATTCACTTACCACAGGCTCCAGGACATAAAGTTGAAAGCAAATATAGGTCTCCTTGAGTCAAGCAAGACTCCTCTGTCAACACCAGCTACACCTCACCTGCCTGGAAATACTGTGAAGCAGAGGCAGCCATATGCCTGTATATCTCAAATCTAATTGGCTATTATCTCTCTCCTTGGAGGAATAAACCACGGGTGATGCCACAAGCTTACATCCTCTAGTGGTCAGGAGATATTATAAGCCACAATAAGACCCTGTCATATTTTACAGAAAAAACATAATTCATGGATTAACATACCATCCAAACATCTGTGTCTATACCAAAGTAACCTACCATAACAATTAGTGCTGTTTAAATACCTATATATCTAATTGCTTGTGCTTCATTAGTAGGATCGAAAGGTTATTCCTGGACAAACTGTCAGCCCATGAAAGGAAACAGCCAGAATTGACCAGAGTCCAAGACAACAGCTCCAGAGAGAGTGGACTGTTCTGCTTCTCATCCACCTGTGCCCCTTTTCTAAGCCCAGGGAATAATCTGCGGAAGAGGGGGCGTGGTAGAATGTAAGGGCTGCGATTGGGGTGAATGGTGAAACTACAGCAATGTAGTCTGGACACTCATTTGATCAACTTGATTGAACAAACAACCTGTCACCCCCCACTGGATGGTGGGGCTGTAGGTGTTTGGGCACAACAGCCTGCAGATAGGTTTTGCATGAAGGATGCTTGTACTCATGGATTATCACTTATAGCTAAAAATGAAAAAAAAATAATAAGCGTATAAGAAGAAAAAAGCAATTTCTTAAAGGCTGTCCTTAACCAGTGTTCCCTGGGGAAGTGATTTCCTTAGTATATAGAGCCAGGAACTCAGAGGCCACTGCAGCCATAGTCCAGGGGGCCTGGACACTGTAGGTTGTGGAAGACTCTAGCGTGGTCTGTGTGGTGCTGATTACAGGCATGAAGTATGTACATTCTATGGAGTTATGTAGGTTTCCTCAAGAGAATCTTAAGGAGCCTGGGGGGGCCAAGCAGTGTAGCAAGGTCAGATTCCCTGAAGTGAGCTTTGAAAAGGGTGATGAATGGTGCTGTGATCGTGAAGCCTAAGCTATCTGCTAGAGATTTTGGGATGTGGTAGTGTCAAGAATTGTGACCACCTTTTTTTTTTTTTTTTAATTTTATTTTTTTTTTCTGTGGTACATGTCGTCTGCATGCAGGTTTGTGCACCGTGTCGTGCAATGCCGCGGAGGTCGAAAGAGGGTCTCGGATTCCCCTGGAACTGGAGCTCTCCTGGAATCGGAGTTTCAGACGGCTCTCGGCCGCCATGTGGGTGCTGGGGATCGAACCCGGGTCCTCTGTAAGAGCGGTCGGCGCTCTTAACCGCTAGGCCATCTCTCCAGCCCGTGAAACAACTTCTAAAGAATGGCATGGGCAATGTGTAGAGCAAGGCCAAGGTCATGTGGGCTACAAATGACAAGGCCGTGTTCCAGCCAGTCGTGTTTTGATCCTGTCCTTCCTTGTTATTCTCTCTCAACATCATTTGAGGTGAAAATGCTCACTCTGTCATATTTTAGAACTGTGTAACTTTCTCTTTGGTTTACCGAGAATCACAGCTGAGAGATTCCCTTGAGTCTCAACAGAAACTCTGATTTACACTTCTGAATAAGGGTGGAACTACTAAGAGCATGAGAACATTTGAAGTTGAACTGGATGCATCTTGCATTTTGAGATAGCCATGAGACTTTTGGGTGGTCAAGGGTAGATGGATCTGGTAGAAAAGTGATGTGATTTTTGTTTTCTCAAGGTCAGTTGAGGATCTGGTCCTCAAGGGTCTCTTGGAGGTTTTTCTGGGGGGGGGGAGGAGGGGGGAGCACATTGCTCCTTTCAGCTTTTCATTTACCAGTTCCATCCACTCGAGGACAAAATCAGGTCTTGCTAGACCAGGCTTCCTTTTCTGAAGCATGAGCAGACTTTCCTCTTTATAGACTGGACGTTGGCTGAAGTCCTATTAGTCGCTCTCCAAGACCTCCCTGAACAGGAAGACTGGTGACCCACATTTGCAGGACATTTTAAGAGATGCCCCCCATGCATAATCCCCTAAGACTTGATTGACCTCTGAGGGCAAGGAACAAAGTTATCCCTTAGGTTCCTTGGCCAAATTGGTATAGGTGTTAAGTATGGTAGTTAAGCACCCAGAAAGGCTAAGTTGTACCAGCCTATTACATTGCACTTATATTAAAATTGTAACCTTTGGGAACAAACTATGTTATTTCCATATCATATTTCTTGATTTGCATCTTTCCATTTTAATCCCATATTACTCGTAAAGATGCATACATACCCTCTATCATGTACTGAAAACCCAAGGTTTGAAAATAAATGTTAGGTCGGCACTAGTACCTGTCTAGGGATTCACAGTGCAAGAGCACAGTTATCTTTAGATCATGAGGAATATAACATTAACATTGCTCAGTTTGTCTTACAACTAGATACTTGGGTACTAGCATCAACAGATGAAGGATACCATTCATCTTTTGTTTTTCTGAGATTGTGTTACTTTACTTAGCATAAAATCTTCCAGTTCCATCCATTTACCAGCAAATTTCATGATGTCATCTTTCTTTACCACTGCATAGAATTCCATCATGTAGATGTACCACATTTTCTCTGTCTACTCATTGGTTGAGGGGCATTTGGGTTGGTTCCAGCTCTTCGCTATTGTGAAGAGAGCTGCAATAAACATAGCTGTACAAGTATCTCTGTGTCAGGAAGAGTCTGATGGATATATTCCCAGAAGTGGTATGGCTGGGTCAGGTGGTAGCTCATTTTGAGTCTTTTTAGGGTTCTCTACACTGCTTTCCATAGTGGTTGTACAAGTTTGCATTCCCACCAGCAGTGGATGAGTGTTCCCCTTTCCTCACATCCTCTCCAGCATTTGGTATCATTT
Organism: Rhizomys pruinosus; assembly: GCA_009823505.1. Taxonomy (NCBI): domain Eukaryota; kingdom Metazoa; phylum Chordata; class Mammalia; order Rodentia; family Spalacidae; genus Rhizomys; species Rhizomys pruinosus. The sequence goes on along the minus strand of VZQC01008232.1, from coordinate 377,759 downwards.
GTTTTCTTGATCCTTGCCAGTCTTCTCGGGGTGAGATGATATCTTAAAGTGGTTTTAATTTACATTTCCTTAATTATGAGCGAAGTTGAACACTTTTTAAGATGCTTCTCAGCCATCTCTATTTCCTCACTTGTGAAGTCTCTGCTCAGCTCTTGACTCCATCTTTTAAGTCATTTGGTTAATCTGGGCTAACTGTGTGGCCTTAATCATCCAAAAGGAAAGTACAACCAGATATAAATAATCATTAAGACTGGGAAACTGTACTGCACACATAGAACTTGAGATCTTAGTAAAAAGACAAAAAGAAAAAAAGAGAGAGTACTGTTGTTTGGCCTGTCTTCAATTCTCACTGGCAAGTGCATCTACTCTGCGGCTGCCACCATTTTTGGCACTCCTCAAAGACACGAGACACAGCTTTTTAACCTTCCTATATGGACTGAAGACTCATGTCTCTCCAAGAATCCTCCAAACCTTCAATGCCAGATGGAGACTACTGAGATACCCAGCTTGTGGGCTAAACAGCTAAGGGGATGTCAGCCTCATCAGAATATAGACTGCCATTGTTGGACTACCTGGGCTGTATCATGGAGGCCAGTGCAAGGGGATCAAGTCAGGATGTGTGCTTACTGGACTTCATTTGGGGGACCATGGGTGGGAAAGACCCCAATATGGAGCAACAGTGCAGGATTGATGGTTGTTTGGGATTGCTAAGGAGGAACCTTCGAGCACTTCATTAAAGAAAACATGACATCTTTTAGGAAAAAAAATTCTCCAATTCAAGTGATATGTGTATGTATGTATGTATATATTTATGTATATATAAAATTATGTACATATATGTATGTATACTGTAGCAATACAAGTTGGAGAGAATAACAAAAGAACTGAAAAAAACTCTGGAAAGACTCAGAAAAAGATGCAGGACATTTATGGCAGAGTGCAGGGACTAGGGTGGGGTGGGGGGCATGGAAAGGGAGGTGACTCTAGATTTGATTGAGAAATGATGTATGGCCTATGGAAAAAGTTTAATAACAATAATAAAGAAAAGTGATGTTCTTGTGTGTCAAATCAGCAGGGGTTTACCTGTGATGGCTAATCTTTATGGCCAACTTGACTAGATTTAGAATCACATAGGATATGTGTTTGTGAGATACTTGTAGAAAAGATTCACTAAAGGAAAAGACTGCCCTTATATATGTGTCCACCTCTATGAGATGCCAGCGTGGATGAGCGGAAAGGAGACAAAGCAGCACACTGACTCAGCACTGGCATTCCTGCCTCTCTACATTTTGACTTTTATAATGTGAGATCTCTGCTCTGCCAGGCCCTTATGCCACAACAGACAGAACCCTCTGCAATAAATCTTTTCCCTTTTAAGTTGTTTATCAAATATTCTGGTCACAGCAAGAGAAAGCTAACTAACACAAGTAGGTAGATATCTGTTTATATCAGCTGTTTGTTTAAGCTAAGGGATGAGAAAGAACCGCCTATCAACCCTGAGCGTAGGCATTTGCAGATTCGTTAGGCAGGACCTTAAAGTATCCACAGGCCATTCTGGAATCCATGGCCATGCCACATTTCTAGTACACAGGAGAAAGTGCTGTGACGTTAAGTAGATGGGTTATTAAGTAGATGGATTATTAAGTAGATGGGTTATTAAGTAGATGGGTTAACTTCCGAAGGAAAGATATCATGTGCTGACCGTTGTGCAAATTCATGGCTAGCTTACTTCAGAAGGAGCCTCTACCCACTCTTTAAATTATCTTTAGTAGTGACCTATTGAAAACAGAGGGACAGATACCAGATCAATTTATCTCCTATGATTGATTTGATTTGAATCATATCATCCTATTAAGTGTATATATTTAGAAAAATCGGAGTTTTTATTCTACTTAGAGTAGGGTATTTTGATATGAAACAAAAAATGAATTTGTCAGTGGATGCTTTCCTGAGTGATCAGCTAGAGTTTTTCTGATTCTGGGAAGGAGCCCATTCAGACAAGTCTGTACTTGTATCAGAAAGAATTAGCATCAAGGTCTGGAGTGTTAAATGGGCTAATTTCCCCAGGGAGCCAGAGTGCTTCCTTATATCTCTAAGGCTTATGAAATTGTTCTAATTTAAGAGTTCTTGCTTGGTAATAAGGACTGAATGACAGCCATAGAAGTAGAAGTTCAAGGACTCTGCCCAGGCTGGCTCCACTGTAATCCTGTGCATGCCACCTGCAGACACCCAGCTCCTCAGCTTCCTAGACCTTTGCCACGGAAGAAGGTATCATACAAGTCTCCATCCATCTCCTAAGGCAAATCCCCCAATCCCTGTTTCTGCTCATATTTTGAATAAAGTTGAAACCTACACCCAGGCTGTGCAGTTCTATCATCTCCCTCTGACTAAAAGCTGCTGTGGCAGGCAACTTCCTAGAGTAACCAGAGGTGAGAATGTTCTACCTGCTCCTGGTGCTGTCTGATCACCGAAGCTGTTGCAGAAGTGGCCAGTTTCTCGTGGACTTGTAGCCTGCACTGCTCTCTTGAGTCAATTTCGATATAAAAGAGACTCTGGGGACCATTTGTTCTCTTTGACGCCATCAAGAGCCAGATCTTATACCTTTGGCCTGGAGTCCTTTATTGAGAGGGTTTAAATTCCTCTCATGTTCTTCTCTACCTGCCTGGTAACTATGTCATTCACCAATCAATGAATTTCTAGAAATACTTCTCTGAAGCTAGAGGTTTGGCCTGCAGCTTCCCCAAGCATCTGGCCTACCTATGCCGGATAATCCCTTTGTGCTTAGGCAAGCCATAGAACTTGCTCAGTACAGGGAAGTACAACATGATGATCCATTTTGCAGTGCTGGTAAGCACTGTCTCTCCTGTGAACACTTATGTAAGAAATTCTGGAAGCTCAGCCCCAGTTCCTGTTCAGTTTCTCTAACAAGGGTGTTGAAGAGCAAGACAAGTATAGTTTCTAAAATGTTTTTGACAGGAAATATTTCATTTTCTAGATTTAAATTTTTACATGGTTTGCAGTTCATAAGCAAAAGGCAGCTATTGAAAGCAGGACGTAATGTTGGGCATATACTTTGATTTCAGACAAACATTAGTCTATGAGTCCATTCCAGCTTCACAGCCCCTGAGATGGAAAGACCCCATGCTGGGAAAAGCAAATGGAAAGGAAAATGCAGCTTGAGGCTGATGCTTGAAGCCTTTATTTTATATTGTAACTGTGAAACTCCCTTTGAATGAAAGGCAGTAGATTTCATTTGTATTTCCCATAAGAGTTGCCAGGAGCGAGGAGTCTACCAAGGATTCATGCAGTCTGTGAGGAACTAGCTGAAGTAGAAGCTAGGGCGGAGAGCTGGTGCTTTGCAGAAGTCAAGCTTAGTCCCATCCTGCTTGATACCAATGCTCCACTTCTCTCCTGAAGGATGATCATGGGAGTTAATAAATCCCTGCTGTTGGCTCAGCCATAGATTGAACACTTGGCCCCTTTAGGTTCTGACCACATCCCACATCATCTGCCCCTAAGTTGGGTCTGGTCTGGAGTGTTTTACTGCCCCACGGAACGCAGATCTCTTATTGCAGAAATCCAGCACTTTCTTATAACTGACTTTCACTCTCTGGGAGTTCTGAATAACCCCAGTGATATGCAGAGACCTGTGAAATAAGTCCATCTCTACAAATAAGCCAAGGTCAGTCTGGAATGGTGGTTTCATTCTTATCCTTGGATTCGTACCAGCTGCATTTTTGCCTCCTCTCATCTCTCATGGTTCCATTTACATTATTATCAAATATTTTTTCCTGAAGGTTGCAATGGTGAATTTTCCCTGATAGCCATCATTACATCACCATGGTCAAAATCAAGTGTTTCTCTTCTGTCATCACAGCCTCTTCATTCTCTTTAATCCTCCAAATAAAATTGAGGACTCCATGTCCCAGTTTATAAGTGACTATTGTTCTATGGTGCTAGAAGCAGTAAATAATAGAAGCAGAAGGTCAGAGATAATATGCAAAAGAGGCCTTAAATATTTTGAATCCACATTCCCATACTTCTCCATAGAATGTGTATTGGGCCTATAACTGGTAGATGCCATACAAGAATGAAGCCTCATCTGATGGTACCTAGATGCCCTGCAGCTTAGGGAACTCTCTAAGAGTATACACACAAACTCATTTTTTTCCAACACGTGGGTCTTCAGGCTAGAAGAGGAAATAGCCATGGGCAAAGTCCATCAATATCTGCCTGCCATGGATTCACTAACAGTGGTCCAGGAGATGAGGGGATCCTTCTCCTTGATGTTTTTTTTTTTTTTTCACTATAGTTTTTAGAAACTCCACTGTGGGCTGTAAACCTTAAGAGACCATTCTTAACTGAGATGATTTTCCTCAGTCTGTTCTCCTCTGACAGGAGACATGGTTCAGGCTTGGGGAGAGGTGGCTAATTCAACCCTGTTAATAATGCTCACTGATAAAGGAACCAGAGCTTTATGTACTTGGCTCGGGAACACCCACCATGCTTTTTCTGGTGTACCATGCTTTGGATTAATCTTTCTTGAAGATATGGAAATAACAGCAGTTACTTCTCTTCCTGCTGCCGCCCTTCTTTCCTTCTCTCATGCATGTGAACCAACATCACCTCTTATACAGTAGTGTGAATACATAGATTCACATGAGAAAAAAACAAAAAACAAAAGCAATGCTTGATTTTGTAGTAACTTCTTACTCTAGGGTTAATGCCTGGTCTCAACTAGAATGAGCTAAATTATTTCCCTTAGATAACTTTCAGGGCATCTTTCCCTATGAGCCAGCTAATTATTCTGAGGACAAGCTGTATGCAGCCATTGCCAGAATGCTTCTGTGAAAATGAGCTAACAGTTCTCAGTCACATTTACTCCCACCTCTCCTGATGTGAAGTTCTCTGCTAGACAGATGTTGGGGGAGCCCTCAACTGATATCACATGTCCATATTCATACAGGAATACACCACCATTATGGAGATACTGGAAACGATTCTCTGACAGGACTGTCTTTATAAGCAATGTGTTGAAGCTGGCCCCATGCCCACTCCAGTGTCAGGTAAGACAAGTTCCTTCAGCCCAAAGCCACTCTTGTATCATTTTTTAGAATAAAACTTTAGTTAAATTTTATTTTTTATTTTATTTTATTCTAACTGACAAATTGTGTGTGTGTGTGTGTGTGTGTGTGTGTGTGTGTGTATGTGTTCTTCGGAATGTGGTTTTTATATTATGCCAAATGACCAAATCAAACAAATGAGCATCTCATTCACTTCAACTCAAGTACTTACTGCTTTGTAGGGATATTTAAAATTTTACTACTTGGTATTCTGAGATGTATGAATCCATTATTATGAACTATTGTTACCATGTTGAGCAAAAAGTCGCTAGAATTTATTCTATTCTTCCAGGCTCTGTGACCTTGTCCTTGTTGATTAGTGTCTATCTTCTCTTTCCACATGGAATTTGCTACCTGCTCCGTCTACCATTCTTAGCTCTGCTCTGACTTTGACTTTTTAGATTCTATGCAGGACTGAGATCACGTGGTGCTTGTTGCTCTGTGCCTGCCTTATTTCACTTAATATACAGTTTCCTCCAAGTTCACTCACATTGTTGTGCATGACACAATTTTCTGGAAAAAGCCAAAATTGTGCTCCGTTGTGTATATAAATCATATTTTAAAAACCTATTCAACCATGTATGGACCTAGTCCATTTCCATATCTAAGGTATTGTGAATAATGTTGCAGTGAGCACAGGATTTCAGCTGCCTCTGCAGCAGGGATTTCAATGCTAGTTGATTTACAGCTAGTACTGGAGCTGCTGGATTAGGATGAAGGTGTCCAAAAATTACAGAAGTTAATGTCCAGAAGGCAGCCCTCAACCAGTCATAGTCAGGAGACAGCTTCCTTCCTCCCAGGAGGACACTTCTTGGGGAGATTCTGCATGGTCTCTTAGAGGGTCTGTAATCCCACAGAGGCCCAGCTACCCACATGTTCCCACCCATGAAAACAGCTTTCAATAGCTGCCTCCAACTCCAACCTTACTTATTCTCTCCTTCAATGATGTTTCCTCAAATCACATCCTAAATGAACTATTTCTACACAATTTTTAGCTATATGATGCAATCTAAGGAAAAGACATTCATTATAATGCTCAGCCTAAGCTTCCCAGTAGAACAAGGCAACTTTTTCAGTTCTCAACTAGGATTTGGTCAGGAACAGCTAGGGTTTTAATGCAGTATAGACCTAACATCAAATTTTAATGTGGCTCTGGAGATTGCATTTAAAGAAGGATTCTTCATGTCTAACAAGCTCCCCGGTGATGCCAATGTTGCCAGCCCATGAACCAAATTGTAAACAGTGAAAAGCTAAAGAACTCTAATCAGAATCTGTTATCCAAAATGACATATGACTTATGTAAACCATCTTTCAATTTGTCATCAGAGCTCAGGTGTCAATATTAAAAAAGAAATATCTTAAAGTACTGAAATCACCCCTGTTATTCCATAACTAAAAGAAGAGAAACAAGCTACTCTGTGCAGTAGTAGTTATTCTAAGGACATAGGGGGAATCCTTAGACATTTGAAAATTTACCTTTTGTTCTAGTTTCTCTTCAGTTGCTACTCTGACCAAAACCAACTTGGGGAGGAAAGGGTGTATTTGGCTCACATCTCCTGGGTCACAGTTCATCACTGAGGGAGCCCAGCATCGGAACTCAGGGAAGGAACCTGGAGGCAGGAGCTGAAGCATGGGCCATGGAGGAACTCTGCTTATTGGCTTGCTCTCCTGGCCCATGCCCAGCCTGCTTTCTTATAATGTACATAACAACCTACCCAGGGTGGCACCACCTACAGTGGGCTGGGCCCTCCCACATGGCTCAACAATCAAGACAATATGCCATAGACACGGCCCCAGGCCAGTCCAATGGAGCCAGTTCCCCAAGTGAGGCCCCCTCAACCCAGATGTGTCAAGTTGACACTAAAGCTATCCAGCACACATGTGATACTCAATCATCTCATTTTATTTCTCTGGTCGTTATGTTAGTACCTTTCTCCTGACTGACAAGGCAAATATGTCAGTCATCCATTATGTACTATAGCACATTACAAATCACTAGTCTTGGCCCAATCACTAATCTATGATCCAAAGTGGGTTGACTGTAGCAGTGCTTGTGGTTATAATTACTTTTGTTGCTCAATCTTGAATAGACCAATGGCCATTTACCTTATGATACAGCAAGCTATTTGAAAACACAGAACTGGTTGTTGTGTAGACTATTTAAAATTTTTTTTTAATTTTATTTTTTTATATGTATGAATGTACTGTCTGCATGCAGGTTTGTGCACCCGTGTCATGCAATGTTGTGGAGGTCAGAAGAAGGCGTCGGATTCCCCTGGAACTGGTGTTAAAGACGGTTCTCAGCCGCCATGTGGGTGCTGGGGATCGATCCTGGGTCCTCTGTAAGAGCAGTCGGCGCTCTTAACTACTAGGCCATCTCTCCAGCCCCGTGTAGATTATTTTATATCAGATTTATCTGATTATTGCCTTGTGGGATCATTTAATTTATTACACTCTCCTCTTTATTTTATGAACAAGAAATTGTTCTAAAGGTTTGATATGATTAAAGCTGAATGTTTTTGGCAAGAACATTTCATGGGTGACACTCCTTCAATTCTAAATTCCATAACTTGTTTGATCATCTGATATCATCTAGTTCACTGAGTCATGGCCAGATTTCTTATTGCAAATATTCTTGAAATTTTGGGGGACTTATTCATGACCCATAACCTAATTGGTTGAGTATCTACTGGTGATCCCAGCCCAAGTCAATCATGTCCTTGGGGCTCAGAGAGGTGCTTAATTAATCCTGACATTTCTTCAGTTGGTGTTTTTGTATTGTTTTGTGTTTGCCAAGGGTACAATTAAAACATTAGCTTATTTGTTGATTTCCCTCATGACACACACACACACACACACACACACACACACACGCATGTGTACAATATTTCCTTTGTAGTTCTTTCTGTCATTAGAGTATATTTTTCAGAGATACAGAGATAGGGGAATGAATTCAAATTCCCAGGAAAATTTTCTAAGTGTGCTTTTGTTTCTAATTGGATGCAAGTCATCCTTTATGTTATTGCACTTTAGTTTGTTGTATTTGAAAGTTTGTGTTAATCTTGCATCAAGAAAGTGTATCAGCAGCAATTTTCTTTTGAGTCAGAGCACCATCATGTCTCATTAGCAGCACCATTTTCTAGTCACTTAAGTGATTGCTAGCATCTTAGCAATAAAGTCTTTTAATTAAATATACATATTTCTTTTACATATAATACTATTGTCACTTCATAAACATCTGTAGAGTGTAAACATAGTTGCTAATGCACCAAGAAACCAAAAAAATTCATGTGACTATTTAGTAGAACTGAATCTGCAATATCCTTGATGTAAATCTGTACACTTAAGGTTAGTTATTTTAAATTTTTTGCATTTGTTCTTTTTTATTTAAAAATATATGATATACTCACATGTTGGACTTCATATATGTACAATCCAAGAATTCTATCTTCTATGATTTCTCAAAGACTCTTTTGCCTACAGACAACTGTTATTTTTTGGGGGGGAAGAATATTGAGAGAGAGAGAGAGAGAGAGAGAGAGACTGAATTTACTATGTAGTCCAGATTTTTCTCAAACTCAGTAACTTCCTGCCTTAGCCTCTTCAGTGATGGAGTTAGCAGCATGTTATGCTCGGATGACTAGTTTTTATACCATTTAATAAATAAATAATTATTATTCATGCATATGTGTTTTTTTATATTTCTGTGTATATGCACATGTGTGTTTGAGTGTCTATGAAGGCCAAGGAACTGTACTTCAGACTTCTGCAAGAGCAGCAATCACTCTTAGCTTCTTAGTCTCCCTCCATGTCCAATATAATTTTGTTTCAGTATTTCTTTCTGTAATGAGGCAAAACAAAATCATACATCAATGTGTAAAACTCATGTGTTTATATCTCACCTTTTTGTTTGAACAAAACACAGCATCCTATTTACATTCCCTTCCCTCTCTCCCTTTTTTCTTTCCTTCCCTAACTCTTTTTTGAATAAGATTATTCCTTATTCCACATGCTGAATCCAGAAACTGTCTGCAACTTGTGATCCTCTGTTCTTATACTACAATGTATTCTGGTATTCCTGTAGTTAGTGATTTGGATTTCTTCCAATGTTTTGACATTATTCCTGGTGCCACAATGAATACACTTGCCCAACTGTTTCCGATTTCTGCAGGTGGATTTTCAGGGTAGCATCCTAAAAGTGGGATGGCTGAGTAAGACACAATGCAGACGATGTGCTGGTGGACGCTGCTCAATGCTCCTCCATATGTGTAATATTGTTTTGCTTTTTCCCTACAACACAGTGAAAAATTTGTTGCTGTTTTCTTGAAATGGGGGTAACAACAGCATTCCTGAGTGTTGTGTAACAGTATTCCTGCTGAGATATGAATAACCCTTTCATCACTTCAGATAGGATAACACCCAAATCCAATTTGGTGAACAAATGGGTCTTATTAGGGTTGCTTACAAGAGTGTGGGTGAGGGGTTACTTACAGCAGCAGAAATGCCTCAAGGACAAGCTGTAATACCAACATGGTGAACAGCCCATCCCAGCATGGGCTCAAGAAAGCAGGACCTGTGGAGCACACTGCACAGCTTGAGAACAGCTTGATGATTTGGGGAGTGTCTCTGTCAGGCAGCTCAGGTGGTCTGGGGGTCTTACAGGAAGCAGTTTTGTTGATCTCACTTTTCCATGACAGGCAGCTCCCCTGGTCTGAGAGAGTCTGTCAGCTGTCCTTACTATTTATATAACCTTGAGGAGGGAAGGTCCTAGGGAATCTGGCCAGTTTCAGAGACTGCCTGAAGCTTTTCAGTGTTTGACTCCCTGAGTTAGAAAGCTTCCCTTGCAGGATGGCATGTTTCACCTCCCTTTAGAACATCCTATATCTTAACAAGCTTCCCTTCAAGATGGAATGGTTCAGCTCAGAAGAAATAATGCACAAGAGAGAGATGTTTGGTTTTTTATATCTACATGCAAAAGTTGCTTGTACTTTCCTATATTTTACAAAATAATACTCACTATATTAAAAACTGCATGGAATATTCACCCCTTTGTCCATGATCCAGAATAATATACAGAGTTCAGTGAGATCTTCATCTTGAAGTCAGTGTTGAACATTCTTGGCCCTCATTGACCTGTAGTCACTCTCATTAAGCATCTCAGTTGAAGATTTGTGAGGGTACAGTGTGCTGTGACAAATGGGTATGCTGTTCCTTGTTGCGTCTACAGAAAGCGACCTCTCTCACAGTGAGATTACTATGCTCACTTTGGAAAATGATATTTTTCCTAGGAAATCACTTATTTTATCACATTTTCAATCTGTGTGTACCTGCATCTGTGCAGAACCAAAGAACAGATTCTCTTTGATTTTTAACTTTTTCCTCTAACAGCTATTTCCACATTGTCATTTTTTATTTGATTTGTTTGTTCTCCCCCAAGGTGATGAGTAGATTATCTATTTTGTTCATTTTTTCTATTTAATTTACATATTAGTTCTGCTATAGTTTTAATTTTGCTTTTAATAGCTTTACTCCAAAGTCTCAAATACCTGATATTAACATGATCTTCTCCTGATTACTGTTCCCAGGACAAAGCATGTTTCACTCTCTCAGCTGACACATGTGGATGTCCACTAGATGCAGGGTGCTCTGCTCTATTGCTAATATTTTATGAGAATTTTCATCATAAATGAATGTTGAATTTTTTCAATTTTTTTTCTGCATGGACTGATGTGAGCCTGTAAGACTTCTCTTTCAGTTTCTTATGTGATGGATTATATCAATGGAATTTTGGATATTAAACTGTTGCATGTTTGAACTCTGTTCTGTTTAGTTGTGATGTTTAATTCTTTTTATATATTTGATTTTTTGCTAAAGTATTTTCTTTTTTTATTATTAATTTTTATTTATTTCTGTATGTGTATGAATGTACTGTCTGCATGCAAGTCTGTGCACCCGTGTCGTGCAATGCCGCGGAGGTCAGAAGAGGGTCTCGGATTCCCCTGGAGCTGAAAAAAAAAAACAATAGAACAGAGAATCCTTGACTCTGAAAAACAGACGCCAGACTCAGAAGAAGGTAAAGGTAAGAGCCAGGGGAGGAGGTGCAGGACCATTAGGCAATAACTAGTTTCCAGACTCTAGGAACGTGCCCTATAAAACTTTCCTCAATTGTGGACACATGCACAAGACACCATGTCAAACTCAATCTTGACCCAGAACTCAGCATAGAATGTGGGAAGGAAATGGGCAGCAGGCCCAACTTTGGGGATTGACAGCTGATCACTGCCAGGTGAGGCAGAGTGTCCTTCAGGAGGAAGTGGAGCATTGGTATCAAGCAGGATGGGACTAAGCTTGACTTCTGCAAAGCACCAGCTCTCCACCCTAGCTTCTACTTCAGCTAGTTCCTCACAGACTGCATGAATCCTTGGTAGACTCCTCGCTCCTGGCAACTCTTATGGGAAATACAAATGAAATCTACTGCCTTTCATTCAAGAGGGAGTTTCACAGTTACAATATAAAATAAAGGCTTCAAGCATCAGCCTCAAGCTGGCATTTCTTCTCATTTGCTTTCCCAGCATGGGCTTCCATCTCAGGGGCTGTGAAGATGGAATGGGACTCATAGACTAATGTTGTCTGAAATCAAAGTATATGCCCCACATTAGTCCTGCTCTCAATAGTTGCCTTTTGCTTATGAACTGCCTAAACCATGTCAAAAATTTAAATTAGAAAATGAAATATTTCCTGTCAAAAACATTTCATAACTATACTTGTCTTGCTCTTCAACACCCTTGTTAGAGAAACTGAACAGGAACTGGGGCTGAGCTTCCAGAATTTCTTACATAAGTGTTCACAGGAGAGACAGTGCTTACCAGCACTGCAAAATGGATCATCATGTTGTACTTCCCTGTACTGAGCAAGTTCTATGGCTTGCCTAAGCACAAAGGGATTATCCGGCATAGGTAGGCCAGATGCTTGGGGAAGCTGCAGGCCAAACCTCTAGCTTCAGAGAAGTATTTCTAGAAATTCATTTTGATTTTGGTTGAAAATGATGCCTAGTTTATTTTACAGAAGAAAATTTTAAAGAACATAGCATTCAGTCTGTGGTATGGTTAATGCTGGTTGCTTTTATCCAGGTTTATAATGAGAGTCACGAGCAAATAGCATAGCAAATGGTTTGGGAAAGCATGCAGTCTGGCAAGAAAAGGAGCCAATTGAAACCTATGAGTAGCAAGGATGTGATTGTTAAAGATATCGGTGCTCTCAAAAAGATAAACGCTTTGCTCCTTTGCATTAGGACAATGGAAAATCTGCCTTGAAAGGAATTTCAGGAATTAACCAGAATCCCCCATTCACTTACCACAGGCTCCAGGACATAAAGTTGAAAGCAAATATAGGTCTCGTCTTGAGTTCAAGCAAGACTCCTCTGTCAACACCAGCTACACCTCAAACCTGCCTGGAAATACTGTGAGCAGAGGCAGCCATGTGCCTGTATATCCCAAAATCTAATTGGCTATTATCCCTCTCCTTGGAGGAATAACCACGGGTGATGCCACAAGCTTACATCCTCTAGTGGTCAGGAGATTATATAAGCCACAATGAGACCCTGTCATATTTACAGAAAAACATAAATTCATGGATTAACTTACCATCCAAACATCTGTGTCTATTACCAAAGTAACCTACCATACAATTAAGACTGTTTTAAATACCTATATATATTCCCTATAATTTGCTTGTGCTTCATTAGTAGGATCGAAGTTATTCCTGGACAAACTGTCAGCCATGAAAGGAAACAGCCAGAATTGACCAGAAGCAAGATAACAGCTCCAGAGAAAGTAGATGTTTGCTTCACTCCACCTGTCCCTTTTCTAAGCTTGGAACAATCTGAAGAAGAGGGGGTGTGGTAGATGTAAGGGCTGTGATTGGTTTGAATGATGAAACTACAGCATAAGTCTGAACACTTCATTGATCAAATTGATTGAACATACAAGCCCCCCCTGCTGGATGGTGGGACCCATGGCTGTGTGGGTTGGGCACACTGCTTGCAAATTGGTTTACATGAAGGATGCTTGTACTCATAAATTATTACTTAATGTTAAAAAATGAAAAAATAAAATAAAGAAGTAATAGAAAGAAGAAAAGAAAATTACTTAAAAAGGCTGTCCCTTAACCAGTGTTGCCTGGGGAAGTGATTTCCTTAGTATATAGAGCCAGGAACTCAGAGGCCACTGCAGTCATAGTCCAGGGGGCCTGGACACTGCTTGAGGTTGTGGAAGACTCTAGCGTTGTCTGTGTGGTGCTGATTACAGGCATGAAGTATGTACATTCTATGGAGTTATGTAGGTTTCCTCATAGAATCTTAAGGAGCTCTGGGGGTGCCAAGCAGTGTAGCAAGGTCAGATTCCCTGAAGTGAGCTTTGAAAAGGGTGATGAATGGTGCTGTGATCGTGAAGCCTAAGCTATGCTAGAGATTTTGGGATGTGGTAGATGTCAAAGAAAATTAAACCCCTTCTTTTTTTTTTTTTTTTTAAATTTTTATTTAATTTTTGTTATGTGTATCATATGTACTGTCTGCATGCAGGTTTGTGCATCCGTGTCCGTGTGCAATGCCGCGGAAGGTCAGAAAGAGGGTTGTCGGACTCCCCGGAACTGGAGTTCATCCTGGAAATTGGAGTTTCGGACGGTTTCCGGCCGCCATGTGGGTAACTGGGGATCGAACCGGGTCCTCTGGAAGTGTGGTCCGCGCTCTTACCGCTAGGCCCATCCCTCTCCGCCCGTGAAACAACTCTAAAAGAAATGGCTGGGCATGGTAGAGCAAGGCCAAGGTCATGTGGGCTACAAATGACAAGGCCGTGTTCCAGCCAGTCGTGTTTTGATCCTGTCCTTCCTTGTTATTCTCTCTCAACATCATTTGAGGTGAAAATGCTCACTCTGTCATATTTTAGAACTGTGTAACTTTCTCTTTGGTTTACCGAGAATCACAGCTGAGAGATTCCCTTGAGTCTCAACAGGAACTCTGATTTACACTTCTGAATAAGGGTGGAACTACTAAGAGCATGAGAACATTTGAAGTTGAACTGGATGCATCTTGCATTTTGAGATAGCCATGAGACTTTTGGGTGGTCAAGGGTAGATGGATCTGGTAGAAAAGTGATGTGTATTTTTGTTTTTCTCCAGGTCAGTTGAGGAATCTGGTCCTCAGGGTTCTCTTGGAGGTTTTTCTGGGGGGGGGAGGAGGGGGGAGCACTTGCTCCTTTCAGCTTTTTCAATTACCAGTTCTATCCACTCGAAGGACAAAATCAGGTTTGCTAACCGCTTCCTTTGTCTGAGCATGAACAGACTTTCCTCTTATAGACTGGACGTTGGCTGAAGTCCTATTAGTCGCTCTCTCCAAGACCTCCCTACACAGGAAACTGGGACCCACATTTGCAGGACATTTTAAGAGATGCCACCCATGCATAATCCCCTAAGACTTGATTGACTCTGAGGGCAAGGAACAAAGTTAATCCCTTAAGGCCTTGGCCAAGAATTGGTAATAGTGTTAGGGGAAGTATGGTAGTTAAGCACCCAGAAAGGGCTAAGATTGTCACCAGCCTATTACATTGCACCTTAATATTAAAACTGTACGCATTTGGGAAACAAATGGTTATTTCCATATCATATGTTTGATTTGCATCTTTCCATTTTTATCCCATATTACTCTTAAAAGATGCATACATCCCTCTCATGTACTTGAAAACCCAAGGTTGAAAATAAATGTTAGGTCTGGCACTAGTACTGTCTAGGGATTCCAGTGCAAGAGCACAGTTATCTTAGATCAGAGGAAATAAGAACATTACATTGCTCAGTTTTTTCTTACAACTAGATACTTTGGGTGACTAGCATCAAACAAGATGAATGGATAACATCTCCTTTTTTTTTCTGGATTGTGTTACTTTACTTAGCATAAAATCTTCCAGTTCCTCCATTAACCTGCAAAAATTTCATGATGTCATCTTTCTTTAACTGATAGATCCATTGTAGTATGTACCACAATTCTCCTCTAGTCTACTCATTGGTTGAAGGGGCATTTGGGTTGGTTCCAGCGTCTTCGCTAAGTGAAGAGAGCTGGCAATAAACATAGTTACACAAGTATCTCTGTCAGAAGAGTTGATGATAGATTGCCCGAAGTGGTAATGGCTGGGTCCAGGTGGAGCTCTTTTGGAGTCTTTTTTAGTGTTCTCACACACTGTTCCTATAGTGGTTGTAGAAGTTTTGCATTCCCACCAGAGTGGATGAGTGTTCCCCTTTCCTCACATCTCCCTAAGCATTTGGTATCATGTTGTTTCTTGATCCTTGCCAGTCTTCTCGGGGGTGAGAATGATATCTTAAAGTGGTTTTTATTTACATTACTACCTTAATTATGAAGCGAAGTTGAACACTTTTTAAGATGCTTCTCAGCCATCTCTATTCCTCATTTGTAAAGTCTCTGCTCAGTCTCTGACTACGCCATCTTTTAAGTCATTTGGTTAATCTGGGCTAACCGGTGTGTGGCCTTAATTCATCCAAAAGGAAAGTAACAACCAGATAATAAATAATCATTAAGACTAGAGGAAACTGTAATGCACACATAAGAGCTTGAATCTTAGTAAAAAGACAAAAGAAAAATAGTAGAGAGTACTGTTGTTTGGCCTTTCTCCAATTCTTACTAGCAAGTGAGATCTACTCTGGCGGCGCTCCCCATTTTGGCACTCCTCAAGGACCGAGACACAGCTTTTTAAACCTCCTATATATGGACTGAAGACTCAGTCTCTCCAAGAAATCCTCCCAAACCTTCAATGCAGATGGAGACTACTGAGATACCCAGCTTGTGTACTAAACATAAGGGGAATGTCAGCCTCATCAAAATATAGACTGCATTGTTGCGACATGGCTGTATCATGGAAGGCAGTTGCAAGGGGATCAAGTCAGGATGTGTGCTTACTAGACTTCTATTTGAGGGACCATGGGTGGGAAAGACCCAATAATGGAGAACAGTGCGAGGATTGATGTTTGTTTTTGGGATTGCTAAGGAGGAACCTCGAGCACTTCATTAAAGTAAACATATCTTTTAGGAAAAAAATGCTCCAATTCAAGTGATATGGTGTATGTAATGTATGTATATATTATGTATATATAAATATGTAATATGATGTATGTATCACTGTAAAGCATAACATAAAGTTGAGAGAATGAACAAAAGAACTGAAAAAAACCTGGAAAGACTCAGAAAACAGATGCCAGGACATTTATGGCAGAGTGCAGGGCATAGGGTGGGGTGGGGGGCTGGAAAGGGAGGTGACTCTAGGATTTGATTGAGAAATGATGTATGGCCTATGGAAAAAGTTTAATAACAATAATAAAGAAAATGATGTTTTCTTGTGTGTCAAATCAGCAGGGGTTTACCTGTGATGGCTAATCTTTATGGCCAACTTGACTAGATTTAGAATCACTAGGATATGTGTGTTGTGAGATACTTGTAGAGAAGATTCACTAAAGGAAAAGACTGCCCTTATATATGTGTCCACCTCTATGAGATGCCAGCCTGGATGAGCGGAAAGGAGACAAAGCAGCACACTGACTCAGCACTGGCATTCCTGCCTCTCTACATTTTGACTTTTATAATGTGAGATCTCTGCTCTGCCAGGCCCTTATGCCACAACGACAGAACCCTCTTGCATAAATCTTTCTCCCTTTTAGTTGTTGATAAATATTCTGGTCACAAGCAAGAGAAAGCTAACTAACACAAGTAGGTAGATATCTGTTTATATCAGCTGTTTGTTTAAGCTAAGGGATGAGAAAGAACCGCCTATCAACCCTGAGCGTAGGCATTTGCAGATTCGTTAGGCAGGACCTTAAAGTATCCACAGGCCATTCTGGAATCCATGGCCATGCCACATTTCTAGTACACAGGAGAAAGTGCTGTGACGTTAAGTAGATGGGTTATTAAGTAGATGGATTATTAAGTAGATGGGTTATTAAGTAGATGGGCTTAACTTCCGAAGGAAAGATATCATGTGCTGACCGTTGTGCAAATTCATGGCTAGCTTACTTCAGAAGGAGCCTCTACCCACTCTTTAAATTATCTTTAGTAGTGACCTATTGAAAACAGAGGGACAGATACCAGATCAATTTATCTCCTATGATTGATTTGATTTGAAAGCATATCATCCCCTATTAAGTTGTATATATTTAGAAAAATCAGAGTTTTTATTCTACTTAGAGTAGGGTATTTTGATATGAAACAAAAAATGAATTTGTCAGTGGATGCTTTCCTGAGTGATCAGCTAGAGTTTTTCTGATTCTGGGAAGGAGCCCATTCAGACAAGTCTGTACTTGTATCAGAAAGAATTAGCATCAAGGTCTGGAGTGTTAAATGGGCTAATTTCCCCAGGGAGCCAGAGTGCTTCCTTATATCTCTAAGGCTTATGAAATTGTTCTAATTTAAGAGTTCTTGCTTGGTAATAAGGACTGAATGACAGCCATAGAAGTAGAAGTTCAAGGACTCTGCCCAGGCTGGCTCCACTGTAATCCTGTGCATGCCACCTGCAGACACCCAGCTCCTCAGCTTCCTAGACCTTCCTAGCCACAGAAGAAGGTATCATACAAGTCTCCATCCATCTCCTAAGGCAAATCCCTGTTTCTGCTCATATTTTGAATAAAGTTGAAACCTACACCCAGGCTGTGCAGTTCTATCATCTCCCTCTGACTAAAAGCTGCTGTGGCAGGCAACTTCCTAGAGTAACCAGAGGTGAGAATGTTCTACCTGCTCCTGGTGCTGTCTGATCACCGAAGCTGTTGCAGAAGTGGCCAGTTTCTCGTGGACTTGTAGCCTGCACTGCTCTCTTGAGTCAATTTCGATATAAAAGAGACTCTGGGGACCATTTGTTCTCTTTGACGCCATCAAGAGCCAGATCTTATACCTTTGGCCTGGAGTCCTTTATTGAGAGGGTTTAAATTCCTCTCATGTTCTTCTCTACCTGCCTGGTAACTATGTCATTCACCNAGAAATATCTTTTTTTTTTTTTTTTGGTCTTTTTGAGACAGGTTCTCTCTGTAGCCCTGGCTGTCCTGGAACTCACTCTGTAGACCAGGCTGGCCTTGAACTCACAAAGATCCACCTGCCTCTGCCTCCCAAGTGCTAGGATTAAAGGCGTGTGCCACCACGCCTGGCTGGAAGTCTCATTTTTTAAGCGCAATAGCATCAGCTCTGTATTTTCTCCTGTTCGTTGCAGTAGCTGCTTGTGAGGATTAGGAAAAAAAAATCTTCCAATGTATCTTAAAGCCTAAAATCTTAGTTCCCCATTCTCCTACCTTTATAGATTCACAAGCTTTTCTCACCTGGACATCGTAGATAAACATAAATGTTCCTCAAAGTTGAATCTAATGAACTTACCTAACTTTGTAACCCATTTTGGCTTTAGTAACTTCATCGAGGTGATGGCTTTAGGGAATGTAATGATTAAGTAGAGGAAGCTAACACCTTCCTAATGTTTCTTTCCTAACATTTCTCAGGCATAGAGAGAACTGAAGGGAAAGTATTCAGACTCCAGAGAGTGATTTTCTTCCTTTTGGCCAGCTACAGTGAGTATTTATTATACATGATCCTTTTATGCCCTAGAACGCTGTGAGGGTTCCCCTGTTGAATTTGTTCAGAGCTAAACACACCAGGTGTGCCAGAGATGTGGTTTGTGATTATGTTTGCACTGGATTGTGATTTGAACAAGATACGTATGACAGATGAATTCTTTTTTTTTTTTTTTTAAGGTGGAGAGGAAAATTGTAGATCAGGACTCCACACCCCTCTCATAGCTTGGCAATCTAGATGGGGCTGAGGCCAGTATGGAGAGCTGCAGAGACTAGGCCTCCTCCCACTTGCTCATCAGACCTGGTGAATGCAGAGGGCAATGAAACACCACCAAGAGCCTTCCTTTTAAAATAAATAGAAGTTAAAAAAAATCAAGGAGTCACAGTCTTAAAAAAACCTGATTGGATGGGGGGTAGGGCGGGCCAGGGTTTACAGAGTAACACTTCTGTGTTGTAAATGACCTCATCTGTATACCTTGTATTGGGACACTATTTCTCAGCACTTTTGTGTCTGCATTGCTTAGATGGCAGAAAATGGATGCCAGTAGAAAACAGCTGTGTTGGCATTTCCTCTGAAAGTATTTTTAAACTTTGCTTGAAGTGTGCCCTCCCTCCCTTTAAGTTTAAAGTCAGAAATCCCCTTCTTGATTTATTGGTTATAATTGTATTGTAATTGGTATGACTAAGACATAACTGTGCTGGGAATAAATTGTGCCATGAAGGTCCATAATCTTTAAAATAAAACATTTAAATAAATGAAAAAGTATTCTATAAGTAAATGGTACATAAATTATATAATATATATTATATACATATAGGATTATCTCTCCTCATTTCAAAAAGACACAAAATGATTATGGGTATGAGCTTTCAAACAGTTGGTCACTCCAAATCTAGACAAGGAGTATCTCAGTTTAAACAGTGGAAAAGGCAAATAGTTCTGTCACCTTGATCCTGCTTGATCATGAATGCAGATTGCCACAAACCCATTGCCTTATAAAAATTTAAAGATAACAGAGGGTTATGGTTCAGAATTAAATGTTCTGTGTCTAATAACATTCTAAAGAAAAAACACTTTCTGTCTTTTGTCAGTTGCTGTTCCCAACACATAAGCAAGTGGCTAAAGTTCATTTGGACAATGAGCTTACAACATACAGGTTGTAAGGAGAATAGACACTTGGGGTTCAGCCTACTCGTGCCATCACTGCACTTACAGAAAGTATCTGGTATAGTGTAAAATACTGAGTTTCTTTCTTCTTCTCTGATCCTTCAAAGCTAACCTTTTATTATCTTTATTTTTTTTAATTTTATTTATTTTTGTATGTGTATGAATGTACTGTCTGCATGTAGGTTTGTGCACCCATGTCGTACAATGCTGCAGAGGTCAGAAGAGGGTGTCGGATTTCCATGGAACTGAAGTTAAAGATGGTTCTGAGCCGCCATGTGGGTGCTGGGGATCGAACCCAGGTCCTCTGCAAGAGTAGTCGGCACTCTTAACTGCTAGGCCATCTCTCCAGCCCTATTATCTTTAACTTTAAATAGAAACAAATGCCTTTGCTATATCATTACAGTGGCAAGTTGTCAGGTACTGGTTGAGCTCACTGAGAAGCTGGCTCTGAAGATGAGATTAGCCCTCTCACTGCAGACTCAAGCATATTTATCTCAAAGTATTCCCAAAGGGTGTTTGTCCTGGGCCAGGCTGGGCCCTTAACTCTGTGATTTAAACAAAAAAGAACAACAGTCAAAGAGTAAAGGCATTGTTCCCTTAAGAACAGCTGCAGGGAGAACCATTTTCACCCAAAGTTACTATTATTTATCTAATGATAAAAAGATGTTTATAATAAAAACAGCTAATAAGATGTTCTATTTTGCTACAGCAACAAAACAAATTAAGGCATACTAGTATAAGTATAAAATGAATACTAAAATTACAGTATTAACATGTAAAGATTCTTGCCTCTCTGTGCTTTTCTCCTGCCTTATTTGCAGAAAATAGTCCCTCACTTCAAGGTCATATATTTTGTTTCTTAAAGACAGGCTTTCTCTGTAGCCACAACTGGCCCGAAGCTCATTATATAGTCCACACTGGCCTAGTTCTCACAGAGATCCACCTGCCTCTGCCTTTTGAATACTGGGATTAAAGTCATGTACCACCATGCCTGGCTATGGGTCACTTTGATAATATACCAACTCTCACCAAAATGTCAACGTTTCTTCTATCTCCGAGGTCTTTAAGACTGCAAGGAAAGAAAATATGTGGAAGTCAAAGTGAAAAAAAAATGTTTGAGACTTACAACAGTAAAAGCTTACTAATAAAATATGTGTACAGATAGCAAAATAAAAAAGAGTAATATAAATTATTTTAAAAATTTTAAGGTTATAACATTTCTATAATAAAATAATTTTTTCCTAAAATAAAAATAAGAAAAAAAAAACTGTGAAAGCTTAAAAAACATCACAAAAGGTCTAAATTATAGAAGATTTATGTATGGTCAGGTTTAACAACAATACATATTTTAAATTTTTTTGTTTACTTATTTTTACTTTATATTTATAAGTATTTTATCTGAGTGTATTTAAGTACACCCATGTCATGCAATGCCCATGGAGGCAAGAAGAGGGTGTCAGATCTCCTGGAACTGGAGTTAAAGATGATGACCACCATGTGAGTGCTGGGAACTGAACCTGGTCCTCAGCAAGAACAGCCATTTCTCCAGCTCCCAGAATAATGTTTATTGATTTTATCTGTAAGGTTATACTGATATACTCTCATGGAAGCTCAAAAAATGACATATATATTAAATATTAGTATTATATATATATATAATTAATAATTACTGTTTTGCATAATTCTTTTTTTAAGTTTTTAAATTTATTTATTTATTTATTTTTTATCAAATCTAGACCCTTGCCCCCACATTTCCCACCCCACCAGAGCTCTCATCTGCCAAACATGCTTTTCATCTCTTTCTCAGTCTTTCTCAATATTCTCCATGAGAAGTTGATGTTTTGAGCAGAAGTTTCACTGTTTCAGTCAGTTCTTTGATGCAGTCCTTTCTGTTGTTGTTGTTGTTTCCAATATGCATCACTCCCAGCTGCTTTGGACAAAAGTGCAAGGGGCCGTGTCACAAGAATACTTACAACTAGGTAATTGGCACTAGCATCCACAGATGAGGGATACCATTCGTTTTGTTTTTCTGGGACTTTGTTACTTCACTCAGCATGATGATGTCGTAGCTCCAGCCATTTTTCTGCAAAGCTCATGATGTGTCTTTCTTTTTTTTCCCACATTTTTATTGATGCTTTGTGTATTTCATACATCATTTTCCAAATCATTTCAGGATATTTCCCTTTCCCTTTCCCAACCCACCCCACCATCCCAGATCATGCATTCTGCCATAACTGTCCTGCATCTTTCTCTCAGGTTTTTTTTCATTTTTTAACATTAAGTAATAATTTATGAGTAACAAAGATCCTTCATGTAAAACCAATTTGCAAGCAGTTGTGCCCAACCCTACACAGCCATGGGTCCACCATCCAGCAGGGGGGGCTTGTATGTTCAATCAATTGTTCAAATGAGTGTTCAGACTATATTGCTGTATTTTCACCTTTACCCCGATCACGCCCTTACATTCTCTACCATGCCTCCCTCTTATGTTCCTAGGCTTAGAAAAGGGGACAGGTGGATGAGAAGCAAAAACAATCTCTGGAGCTGTTATCTTGGTCTCTGGTCAATTCTGGCTGGTTTCCTTTATGGACTGACAGTTTTGTTCCAGGAAGTGGTTAACCTTGTCGATCGTTATTCGGGGGAAACAGGTGGCTCAACTTATTAACAGTTGGAGAACGGTTCTCATTATCATCATATCTCTCTTGTCTCTTGGAGGGGGAGGTAAGAAAGTCTCTCATATTAAAACCTTGCGGCACCTGGAAGGTAAGTTTCGTTAGGACTCATTATAAATAGTTGTTACAAATAGGATCCACAGAGGGGTTTATGTTTGTAGCAATCTGAGGCTTTTCTTTCTTTCAATGTTCAGACGGGCCAACCTTTCTGCTGGCACTTCCTGGTACATCCTACTCAATGCAAAGCTGTATTTTTTCTTTCTCAGCTGTTAAGTTGGTGACATTTTGACCTGTTGGAACATAGAAATCTTTTCCCGTAGTTAGTTTTAAGATTCGAATTGCAAGGTTTTTGACAAAAAGGTTTCATATCTTTCTTTATTCCCCCTTTATATTTAAGTTTTTGTTTTTTGACCCATGAGTCTCAAAAAGGCAGTTGTTGTTGTTTCCAATATGCATTACCAACAACTGCTTTGGACAAAAGCTCAAGGGACCATGCACAAGAAATACTTACAACTAGGCAATTGGCACTAGCATCCACAGATGAGGGATACCATTCGTCATTTGTTTTTCTGGGATTGTGTTACTTCACTCAGCATGATGTCCTCTAGCTCCAGCCATTTTCCTGCAAAGCTCATGATGTCATCTTTCTTTACTGCTGCATAGAACTCCATTGTGTAGATGTACCACATTTTCTCTATCCACTCATCAGCTGAGGGGCATTTAGGTTGGTTGCTAACTTCTTTATGTCTTAACCATTTGAGGAAACAGACTCATAAAAAAACAAAGATTTATTTAAAATTGTTTTGAGTTGTTTTGTCTAGGCTTCATCTAGATGATACTTTGTCTCCTTGATCAGAGAGACCCTGAGGTTGCCAGAGATTACCTATTGATATACATCTTACAAAAAACAAAGTTACTGAGGACCTCAGGTTATACAGGATACAACACAAAAGTTATAATTGTACAGGGGTCTACATTCACTAAACAAATGTTTAAGGGCCATGGATCTTGTCAAAAGAGAGGGAGAGAATAATGGAGAAAAAGTAAATCTCAGATGGGAGACTTCCTAAACTGAGACCTTCTCAAAATATTCAGATGGACTCCTGAAAATTGCCCAAGATAGAAAGAATATTTAGTATTTATAATAACTCACCTTTATAGTATATAGAGGCTTTCCTCCTCTTAGCTGCTACTGCTGATAATGGAATTAAATAATTTAAAGTAATTTGTGCCATGATTATATCTTGTGAATCACACATATAGACTACATTGATTGGAATGATCATACCCCATGATTTCATCTTGTGAATCATATATATATAGACTACATTGATTGGAATGATCATACCCCATGGCATCTCCATCTGAAAAAATAAAGAGTAAACTAAATTCTTAAAATACACACACACACACACACACACACACACGCACTCACAAACTTGTAATTAAAACAAGATTATCTGGATAAAGTATGAACCTATAACTTTGCTTAGTATTAAAATAGTTCTAAAAGGAATATGAGCCTGATTTAATGGCTCCACAGACCTTCTGGCCATGAAAAGTACAAAAGCAGGACTTGGGAGCCAGAGGGAAATGGGTCTCTGCAAGTTCAAGGCCAGCCTTGTCTACATAGCCAGTTCTGAACATGCTGGGGTTACAGGGAGACCCTGTTTCAAAAAAGACCAAAAAAGAGAACTAGAAAAGCAATTTTTCAGAAACTTGGTCATGATCCCATATCTGGGGAGGTCAGAATGCCTGCTACTATTATATTACTATACTAGCAAACATATTTATCCTTATACCAATAGACTAAATGGATATCTTTTAGTTGTATAATGTGCGTCTGTTTTCTTTTTCTGTCATCAGCTTTGATGTTAATAGTGACTCCTACATCCTTGATTGCAGTTTGCACAGGTCAATTTACATCCTTTCGTTTTCAGCTTGATTTTCTGATACGAGTATCTTTTAGCCAATATTATACTTATATAAAATTTAAAAACTTAAAATTATTATTCTATCTTGCCACTTTCCTTTAATGAATATATTTAGATGATTTACACTTAGTAAAATTATTGACATATTGAATTTAAATCTGTTATCTCAGTTCTTGTTTACTTTGACTTTTTTGTTTCTTTTTTTATTCCTGTGTCCCTGCCAATAACTCGAACGTTTCTGGAATTCTGTTTTTCATTTAGAATGACTTTTACTGTCGCTCTTTATATAGCCTTGTTTTTATGTTATTAAGTGTCTGCTCTAGTATTACCTGTTATTTACACAGTGTCCCAATTTACTGTTATTATCATTTTGGCAGCTCAGTAAAGGGGATCCTCCTGCAGATCCCCTATATGCCTAAGTTATAGGACAATTTTAGTTATATTTTATTCTAATGTACTTAAAACTACTTTGGATAAAACTATGATTTATATTTCAGCTCTCAATATAAGTCAGAAAATACAGTGTGTGGGAAAAACCATTGTGTCTTCCCATGTTTTCTTATCATAATCTCCCTTCTTCACATTCCAAGATTCCTCATTTCATTGTTTCCTGTGTGTTAGAGAGAGCTTCCCTCAGCCATTCCTCCACAGTGACAGAGTCGCCTCGTTTGTAAAATTCTTTATTTCTTCAACTTGAAGGATATTTTCACCAGTATAGAATTCTGAGCTGACAATTCTTTGATTTCAACAAAAAAGTCATTTTTCTTCTCTCTTGTCTTCATGGTTTTTAATGAGAACTCTTCTGTCATTCAAATTATTTTTCCTTCACTGGTATTGTGCCATTTCTCTCTTAATACTTTCAAGGTTTTTCTTTTGACTTCAGTTTTCAGAGTGGTTCGGTTTTGAGACAGGGTCTCTCTTGTAGCCCCTGGCTGATCCTGGAACTCACTCTGTAGACAGCTGGCGCTTGAACGTCACAGAATCCACTGCCTCTGCCTCCAAGTGCTAGGATTAAGGCGTGTGCCCAGCCACCCGCCTGGCTTGGAAGTCTCATTTTTTAAGCGCAATAGCAAACTCAGCTCTGTATTTTCTCCTGTTCGTTGCAGTAGCTGCTTGTGAGGATTGGAAAAAAAAATCTTCCAATGTATCTTAAAGACTAAAATCTTAGTTCCCCATTCTCCTACCTTTATAGATTCACAAGCTTTTCTCACCTGGACATCGTAGATAAACATAAATGTTCCTCAAAGTTGAATCTAATGAACTTACCTAACTTTGTAACCCATTTTGGCTTTAGTAACTTCATCGAGGTGATGGCTTTAGGGAATGTAATGATTAAGTAGAGGAAGCTAACACCTTCCTAATGTTTCTTTCCTAACATTTCTCAGGCATAGAGAGAACTGAAGGGAAAGTATTCTGACTCCAGAGAGTGATTTTCTTCCTTTTGGCCAGCTACAGTGAGTATTTATTATACATGATCCTTTTATGCCCTAGAACGCTGTGAGGGTTCCCCCTGTTGAATTTTGTTCAGAGCTAAACACACCAGGGTGTGGGCCAAGAGATGTGGTTTGTGATTAATGTTTGCACTGGAATTGTGATTTGAACAAGATACGTATGACAGAATGAATTCCTTTTTTTTTTTTTTTTTTTTAAGTGGAGAGGAAACATTGTAGATCAGACTCCACACCCCTCTCATAGCTTGGCAATCTAGATGGGGCTGAGGCCAGTATGGAGAGCTGCAGAGACTAGGCCTCCTCCCACTTGCTCATCAGACCTGGTGAATGCAGAGGGCAATGAAACACCACCAAAGAGCCTTCCTTTTAAAATAAATAGAAGTTAAAAAAAAATCAAGGAGTCACAGTCTTAAAAAAACCTGATTGGATGGGGGGTAGGGCGGGCCAGGGTTTACAGAGTAACACTTCTGTGTTGTAAATGACCTCATCTGTATACCTTGTATTGGGACACTATTTCTCAGCACTTTTGTGTCTGCATTGCTTAGATGGCAGAAAATGGATGCCAGTAGAAAACAGCTGTGTTGGCAGTTCCTCTGAAAGTATTTTTAAACTTTGCTTGAAGTGTGCCCTCCCTCCCTTTAAGTTTAAAGTCAGAAATCCCCTTCTTGATTTATTGGTTATAATTGTATTGTAATTGGTATGACTAA
This sequence comes from Rhizomys pruinosus, assembly GCA_009823505.1. NCBI lineage: Eukaryota > Metazoa > Chordata > Mammalia > Rodentia > Spalacidae > Rhizomys > Rhizomys pruinosus. The sequence continues at coordinate 351,102 of VZQC01008232.1, read as the reverse complement.
GACATAACTGTGCTGGGAATAAATTGTGCCTGAAGGTCCATAATCTTTAAAATAAACAAATTTAAATAAATGAAAAGTAATTCTATAAGTAAATGGTACATAAATTAATATAATATATATTATATACATATAGGATTATCTTCCTCATTTCCAAAAAGACACAAAATGATTATGGGTATGAGCTTTCAAACAGTTGGTCACTCCAAATCTAGACAAGGAGTATCTCAGTTTAAACAGTGGAAAAGGCAAATAGTTCTGTCACCTTGATCCTGCTTACATGAATATGCAGATTGCCACAAACCCATTGCCTTATAAAATTTAAAGATAACAGAGGGTTATGGTTCAGAATTAAATGTTCTGTGTCTAATAACATTCTAAAGAAAAAACACTTTCTGTCTTTTGTCAGTTGCTGTTCCCAACACATAAGCAAGTGGCTAAAGTTCATTTGGACAAATGAGCTTACAACATACAGGTTGTAAGGAGAATAGACACTTGGGGTTCAGCCTACTCGTGCCATCACTGCACTTACAGAAAGTATCTGGTATAGTGTAAAATACTGAGTTTCTTTCTTCTTCTCTGATCCTTCAAAGCTAACCTTTTATTATCTTTTTTTTATCAAGTATGTGGGTGTATGTTATTGCGTAGTGTGTGGTGCTATCACATGCGCAATAGAAATTCAATACGAGTTAAGTGTGGTTCGCGCCATGGGGCGGGAGATGCGCTATCCTGCAGAGGTCAGAAATGTCGGATTTCCATGGAACTGGTAAGGGAGAATGATGGATAGGAAATGCGCACTAGTCGAAAGGTTAGTGTAGGGTCAAATAAAAAAAAAAAAATGCGAACATTAAGGGAAGGGGCGGTAGCTGTGGGTCGGGATAGAAGATCCACCAGTCAACAAGTATCAGTGTAAAGAAAAGGGTGGCTGGCGGTGTGACTAACGCTCGGAAAACAATGAAAGCATAGCTGGCACTCAATGAAGATGATGAATTAGAGGCATTGCCTTCTCACTTGAAGAACAGACTGCAGGAGAGCAACTCATTTATCACTCAAACAAGAGTTATCTCAAGTATCCCAAAGGGTGTTTGTCCTGGGCCAGGCTGGGCCCTTAACTCTGTGATTTAAACAAAAAAGAACAACAGTCAAAGAGTAAAGGCATTGTTCCCTTAAGAACAGCTGCAGGGAGAACCATTTTCACCCAAAGTTACTATTATTTATCTAATGATAAAAGATGTTTATAATAAAAACAGCTAATAAGATGTTCTATTTTGCTACAGCAACAAAACAAATTAAGGCATACTAGTATAAGTATAAAATGAATACTAAAATTACAGTATTAACATGTAAAGATTCTTGCCTCTCTGTGCTTTTCTCCTGCCTTATTTGCAGAAAATAGTCCCTCACTTCAAGGTCATATATTTTGTTTCTTAAAGACAGGCTTTCTCTCCTGTAGCCACAACTGGCCCAAGCTCATATATATAGTCAACGGGCCTAGTTCTCACAGAGATCCACCGGCCTCCAGACTCTGCCTCTTAATCTGGATTAAAGTCATGTACCACCATGCCTGCTATGGGTCACTTTGATAATATACCAACTCTCACCAAAATGTCAACGTTTCTTCTATCTCCGAGGTCTTTAAGACTGCAAGGAAAGAAAATATGTGGAAGTCAAAGTGAAAAAAAAAATGTTTGAGACTTACAACAGTAAAAGCTTACTAATAAAATATGTGTACAGATAGCAAAATAAAAAAGAGTAATATAAATTATTTTAAAAATTTTTAAGGTTAACATTTCTATAATAAAAAATTTTTTCCTAAAATAAAAATAAGAAAAAAAAAACTGTGAAAGCTTAAAAAACATCACAAAAGGTCTAAATTATAGAAGATTTATGTATGGTCAGGTTTAACAACAATACATATTTTAAATTTTTTTGTTTACTTATTTTTACTTTATATTTATAAGTATTTTATCTGAGTGTATTTAAGTACACCCATGTCATGCAATGCCCATGGAGGCAAGAAGAGGGTGTCAGATCTCCTGGAACTGGAGTAAAGATGATGACCACCATGTGAGTGCTGGGAACTGAACCTGGTCCTCAGCAAGAACAGCCATTTCTCCAGCTCCCAGAATAATGTTTATTGATTTTATCTGTAAGGTTATACTGATATAACTCTCATGGAAGCTCAAAAAAATACATATATATATATATATATATATATATATATATATAAATAATTAAAAAAAAAAAATAACTTTTTTTTTAATTTTTAGAAATTTATTTATTTATTTATTTTTTTAATCAAATCTAGACCCTTGCCCCTCCATTCTCCCCACCCCACCAGAGCTCATGCATTCTGCCAAACATGCTTTTCTCTCTTTCTCAGTCTTTCTCAATTATTCTCCAGAGGAAGTTGACTGTTTTGAGGCAGAAGTTATCACTGTTTCAGTCCAGTTCTTTGATGCAGTCCTTCTGTTGTTGTTGTTGTTTCCAAATGCATCACTCCCAGCTGCTTTGGACAAAAGTGCAAGGGGCCGTGCACAAGAAAACTTACAACTAGGTAATTGGCACTAGCATCCAAGATGAGGGATACCATTCGTTGTTTTGTTTTTCTGGGACTTTGTTACTTCACTCAGCATGATGTCTCTAGCTCCAGCCATTTTTCTCGCAAAGCTCATGATGTCTTTCTTTTTTTTTTTTTTCTCCCACTTTATTGATGCTTTGTGTATTTCATACATCATTTTCATCATTTAGGCATATTTCCCTTTCCCTTTCCCCAACCCACCCCACCCATCCCAGATCATGCATTCTGCCATAACTTTCCTGCATCTTTCTCTCAGTTTTTTTTTTCATTTTTTTAACATTAAGTAATAATTTATGAGTACAAGCATCCTTCATGTAAAACCAATTTGCAAGCAGTTGTGCCCAAACCCTACAGCCCATGGGTCCCACCATCCAGCAGGGGGGGCTTGTATGTTCATCAATTGATCAAATGAGTGTTCAGACTATATTGCTGTAGTTTCACCTTTCACCCGCACATCACAGCCCTTACATTCTACATGCCACTCTCTCTTCCCGATTGTTCCAAGGCTTAGAAAAAGGGGACAGGTGGATGAGAGCAAAACAATTCTCCTGGAGCTGTTATCTTGGCCCTGGTCAATTCTGGCTGTTTCCTTTCATGGACTGACAGTTTTCCAGGAATAAACCTTTCGATCCTACCTCTATAAACAGCTGGCTCCAATTTACAGTTGGAGACGGCCTCATCATCATATATCTTCTCCTGTTCTATGGAGGGGGAGGTAAGAAAGTCTCTCATATTAAAACCTTGCGGCACTGGAAGGTAAGTTTCTTAGGACTCCTTATAAATAGTTGTTACAAAATAGGATCCACAGAGGGGTTTATGTTTTGTAGCATCTGAGGCTTTTCTTTCTTTCAATGTTAAGACGGGCAACCTTTCTGCTGGCACTTCCTGGTACATCCTACTCAATGCAAAGCTGTATTTTTTCTTTCTCCAGCTGTTAAGTTGGTGACATTTTGACCTGTTGGAACATAGAAATCTTTTCCCGTAGTTAGTTTTTAGTGCATTTTTCCTCTTTCTCCTCCTTTCTTTTCTTCCTTCTTCTTCCATCCTCCTCCCCTTCTCTCTTTTTAAAAATCTCTCTCTCTCTTCTCTTTTTTTCCTCTTTTCTCTTTCTTCTTCTTGGGATACTATCTCATTGTCCAGGATTGCCTAGTCCAGGGATCAAGGACATGCAGACCTTCTGCCTCAGTTTCCTGAGTACTGTGATTATTGCACACCAGGCTCTTTTTTATTTGTTTGGTTTAATTTTTATATTGTTCTTTCTGTCTGGTTTGGGTATGCAGTTAACTCATAAATTAAATTAAGGAATGCCTTTCCTTGATAGCTACATGACAGGAAGCTGACAGAACAAAGAAAAGAAACACAACATGGTCTGTCCCTGGGTGACACACACAGTTCAGCTGTCTTGACCTCGCAGCACCGAGCACCCAGTAGGATTCGTGTATTGCCATATTTGGGTAACAAAAATCTAAACCTCAAATGGGAATATAAACGGTTAAGCTTTTCTTTGTTTGGGGTCCTTCTTTAGAGAATCATCTCTCAGAGACACTGTATAAGTACAATAAACTGCTTCCTGTTTAATTTAGCCCTTGGGTTCTTGTTGTCCTCTGCAACATTTGGGGACAGGCGATAGTGAGTGGTCTCTCCCTTCTCACCAGAGTGCCAGTCAGTTTCCATGGAGGGCCAGGAGTGGTAACTTACTTGAGTGCCAACACAGTTCTCAATCCATGGGAGACTTGCCCTCCTGCCCTGCCAGGGGCTCTGACTTTGGGGGCACAGTGGACCCAGTGGGCACAGGAGCCTGTTCAGGGAAGCACCCATCAGGTAAGAGATTTGGTTTTGGAGTCCATTCCAACAGGCAGATGGAAAGTCTGATCAACTTTTGAAGTCCCAGAACTGCCTGAGTAATCTCCTGAGGACAAGACAAAACCGAAGTTCCACAGTGGCTTCAGGGACCTGCACCTGGGCCATAGGGTTAGGAGGCACTATATGAATAAACGTATGGGACAGAGAAAGGGAAAGTGAAGTTCTGTTAAAAATATGGCCGTGCTGGGTCTTTCTATGTGAGGCAGCCAATGAAAGAAAGCTAGGAGTAAGAATGGCTGGGAGGAGGAGCCATAGCTGGGCCAGAAGGCAGGAAGGCCAGGGCCAAGTCCGCACATGTGCAGGGCTGGTGACAGCTGCCATTGAAGCCATGGTTGTAGGCTGGGGGGTGGGCAGGTCCAAGGTAATGGGAGGTGGAGGGCTGGCCTCCCCAGGAAGATCCACTTCTGCTCTGCCTGGTTAAAGGTGGCTATAGTCTGAATTCAGGGCTATGCTGAGTGTGCTCCCTAAAAGGAATGTTTTAGGGCTCTGTACCCCAGTGCTGGGGCAGAGAACAAAAGGTTGCCTTTCTTCTCATATGGTTGTACTGGTGGAGGGGCTGAGTATGTCAGGGCATCTGTGCAGTATGGGTCTTCTGACTAGGGAAAAATAAAGATATAGAAAATTTAAGGTGGCTTGTGATTTTTGTTTCTCCCTTTAATTGACAGAGAGTTCCTTTAGATTTTTTAAAAATATATTTTTTATTGAATTTCTGTGGATTTAACATAGTACATCCTAATTATATTTAGATCTTGCTTCCTTGTCGGCACCATCCCCATAGTCTACCCACAGGTCGTCATGTATTTTGTCATAGATGTTAAGGCCTACCAAGTCAAGTCCAGTAGAGCCTGTTCAGCCCATCCAGCATCACTCCCTTAAAGATCAACTCTCCCTCACCTAGCAGTGATCAGCTGTCAATCCCCCAAAATTGTGGCCTGCTGCCCATTTCCCCGCATCTATGCTGAGTTCTGGTCAGATTGAGTTTGCATGGGTCTTGTGCATGCTGTCACAATTGGAGAAAGTTTATAGGAGCAAGTTCCTAGGAGTCTGGAAGACTATTTATTGCCTATGGTCCTGCACCTCCTCCCCTGGCTCTTACCTTTACCTTCTCTGAGTCTGGCGTCTGTTTCAGAGAGCAAAGGAGTTCTGGTTCTGTTTCTATTTAGTTTTTTTTTTTTTTTTTTTGGTTCGGTTTTGAGACAGGGTCTCTCTGGTGTAGCCCCTGGCTATCCTGGAACATCACTCTGTAAAGACAACGCTGTGCGCTTGAACGCACAAGAATCCACGTGCCTCGCCTCCAAGTGCTAGGTAATTAAGGCGTGTGCCCAGCCACCCGCCTGGCTTGGAAGTCTCATTTTTTAAGCGCAATAGCAAAATCAGCTCTGTATTTTCTCCTGTTCGTTGCAGTACTGCTTGTGAGGATTAGGAAAAAAAATCTTCCAATGTATCTTAAAGCCTAAAATCTTAGTTCCCCATTCTCCTACCTTTATAGATTCACAAGCTTTTCTCACCTGGACATCGTAGATAAACATAAATGTTCCTCAAAGTTGAATCTAATGAACTTACCTAACTTTGTAACCCATTTTGGCTTTAGTAACTTCATCGAGGTGATGGCTTTAGGGAATGTAATGATTAAGTAGAGGAAGCTAACACCTTCCTAATGTTTCTTTCCTAACATTTCTCAGGCATAGAGAGAACTGAAGGGAAAGTATTCTAGACTCTCAGAGAGTGATTTTCTTCCTTTTGGCCAGCTACAGTGAGTATTTATTATACATGATCCTTTTATGCCCTAGAACGCTGTGAGGGTTCCCCTGTTGAATTGTTGTTCAGAGCTAACACACCAGGTGTGGCCAAAGATGTGGTTTGTGATTAATGTTTGCACTGGAATTGTGATTTGAACAAAAGAACGTATGACAGAATGAATTCTTTTTTTTCTTTTTTTTTTTTTAAGTGTGGAGAGGAAAATTGTAATCAGGACTCCACACCCCTCTCATAGCTTGGCAATCTAGATGGGGCTGAGGCCAGTATGGAGAGCTGCAGAGACTAGGCCTCCTCCCACTTGCTCATCAGACCTGGTGAATGCAGAGGGCAATGAAACACCACCAAGAGCCTTCCTTTTAAAATAATAGAAGTTAAAAAAAAATCAAGGAGTCACAGTCTTAAAAAAACCTGATTGGATGGGGGGTAGGGCGGGCCAGGGTTTACAGAGTAACACTTCTGTGTTGTAAATGACCTCATCTGTATACCTTGTATTGGGACACTATTTCTCAGCACTTTTGTGTCTGCATTGCTTAGATGGCAGAAAATGGATGCCAGTAGAAAACAGCTGTGTTGGCAGTTCCTCTGAAAGTATTTTTAAACTTTGCTTGAAGTGTGCCCTCCCTCCCTTTAAGTTTAAAGTCAGAAATCCCCTTCTTGATTTATTGGTTATAATTGTATTGTAATTGGTATGACTAAGACATAACTGTGCTGGGAATAAATTGTGCCTGAAGGTCCATAATCTTTAAAATAAACAAATTTAAATAAATGAAAAGTAATTCTATAAGTAAATGGTACATAAATTAATATAATATATATTATATACATATAGGATTATCTTCCTCATTTCCAAAAAGACACAAAATGATTATGGGTATGAGCTTTCAAACAGTTGGTCACTCCAAATCTAGACAAGGAGTATCTCAGTTTAAACAGTGGAAAAGGCAAATAGTTCTGTCACCTTGATCCTGCTTACATGAATATGCAGATTGCCACAAACCCATTGCCTTATAAAATTTAAAGATAACAGAGGGTTATGGTTCAGAATTAAATGTTCTGTGTCTAATAACATTCTAAAGAAAAAACACTTTCTGTCTTTTGTCAGTTGCTGTTCCCAACACATAAGCAAGTGGCTAAAGTTCATTTGGACAATGAGCTTACAACATACAGGTTGTAAGGAGAATAGACACTTGGGGTTCAGCCTACTCGTGCCATCACTGCACTTACAGAAAGTATCTGGTATAGTGTAAAATACTGAGTTTCTTTCTTCTTCTCTGATCCTTCAAAGCTAACCTTTTATTATCTTTTTTTTATCAAGTATGTGGGTGTATGTTTTGCGTAGTGTGTGGTGCTATCACATGCGCAATAGAAATTCAATACGAGTTAAGTGTGGTTCGCGCCATGGGGCGGGAGATGCGCTATCCTGCAGAGGTCAGAAATGTCGGATTTCCATGGAACTGGTAAGGGAGAATGATGGATAGGAAATGCGCACTAGTCGAAAGGTTAGTGTAGGGTCAAATAAAAAAAAAAAAATGCGAACATTAAGGGAAGGGGCGGTAGCTGTGGGTCGGGATAGAAGATCCACCAGTCAACAAGTATCAGTGTAAAGAAAAGGGTGGCTGGCGGTGTGACTAACGCTCGGAAAACAATGAAAGCATAGCTGGCACTCAATGAAGATGATGAATTAGAGGCATTGCCTTCTCACTTGAAGAACAGACTGCAGGAGAGCAACTCATTTATCACTCAAACAAGAGTTATCTCAAGTTCCCAAAGGGTGTTTGTCCTGGGCCAGGCTGGGCCCTTAACTCTGTGATTTAAACAAAAAAGAACAACAGTCAAAGAGTAAAGGCATTGTTCCCTTAAGAACAGCTGCAGGGAGAACCATTTTCACCCAAAGTTACTATTATTTATCTAATGAAAAAAGATGTTTTAATAAAAACAGCTAATAAGATGTTCTATTTTGCTACAGCAACAAAACAAATTAAGGCATACTAGTATAAGTATAAAATGAATACTAAAATTACAGTATTAACATGTAAAGATTCTTGCCTCTCTGTGCTTTTCTCCTGCCTTATTTGCAGAAAATAGTCCCTCACTTCAAGGTCATATATTTTGTTTCTTAAAGACAGGCTTTCTCTCCTCGTAGCCACAACTGGCCCAAGCTCATATATTAGTCAACGGGCCTAGTTCTCACAGAGATCCACCGGCCTCAACTCTGCCTCCTAATCTGGATTAAAGTCATGTACCACCATGCCTGCTATGGGTCACTTTGATAATATACCAACTCTCACCAAAATGTCAACGTTTCTTCTATCTCCGAGGTCTTTAAGACTGCAAGGAAAGAAAATATGTGGAAGTCAAAGTGAAAAAAAAAATGTTTGAGACTTACAACAGTAAAAGCTTACTAATAAAATATGTGTACAGATAGCAAAATAAAAAAGAGTAATATAAATTATTTTAAAAATTTTAAGGTTAACATTTCTATAATAAAATATTTTTTCCTAAATAAAAATAAGAAAAAAAAAACTGTGAAAGCTTAAAAAACATCACAAAAGGTCTAAATTATAGAAGATTTATGTATGGTCAGGTTTAACAACAATACATATTTTAAATTTTTTTGTTTACTTATTTTTACTTTATATTTATAAGTATTTTATCTGAGTGTATTTAAGTACACCCATGTCATGCAATGCCCATGGAGGCAAGAAGAGGGTGTCAGATCTCCTGGAACTGGAGTAAAGATGATGACCACCATGTGAGTGCTGGGAACTGAACCTGGTCCTCAGCAAGAACAGCCATTCTCCAGCTCCCAGAATAATGTTTTATTGATTTTAATCTGTAAGGTTATACTGATATAACTCTCATGGAAGCTCAAAAAAATACATATATATATATATATATATATTATATATATATATAAAATTAATTAAAAAAAAAAAAAATAACTTTTTTTTTAATTTTTAGAATTTATTTATTTATTTATTTTTTTATCAAATCTAGACCCTTGCCCCTCACATTCTCCCCCACCCCACCAGAGGCTCATGCATCTGCCAAACATGCTTTTCATCTCTTTCTCAGTCTTTCTCAATATTCTCCATGAGGAAGTTGACTGTTTTGAGCAGAAGTTATCACTGTTTCAGTCCAGTTCTTTGATGCAGTCCTTTCTGGTGTGTTGTTGTTGTTTCCAAATGCATCACTCCCAGCTGCTTTGGACAAAGTGCAAGGGGCCGTGCACAAGAAATCTTACAACTAGGTAATTGGCACTAGCATCCAAGATGAGGGATACCAATTCGTTTGTTTTGTTTTTCTGGGACTTGTTACTTCACTCAGCATGAATGTCTCTAGCTCCAGCCATTTTTCTCTGCAAAGCTCATGATGTCTTTCTTTTTTTTTTTTTTCCCCACTTTATTGATGCTTTGTGTATTTCATACATCATTTTAATCATTTCAGCTATTTCCCTTTCCCCTTTCCCCAACCCACCCCCCACCCATCCCAGATCATGCATTCTGCCATAACTTTCTGCATCTTTCTCTCAGTTTTTTTTTTCATTTTTTTTAACATTAAGTAATAATTTATGAGTACAAGCATCCTTCATGTAAAACCAATTTGCAAGCAGTTGTGCCCAAACCCTACACAGCCCATGGGTCCCACCATCCAGCAGGGGGGGCTTGTATGTTCAATCAATTGATCAAATGAGTGTTCAGACTATATTGCTGTAGTTTCACCTTTCACCCACCCATCACAGCCCTTACATTCTACCATGCCACTCTCCTCTTCCCAGGATTGTTCCAAGGCTTAAAAAGGGGACAGGTGGATGAGAGCAAAACAATCTACTCTTGGAGCTGTTATCTTGGTCCCTGGTCAATTCTGGCTGTTTTCCTTTCATGGACTGACAGTTTGTCCAGGAATAAAACCTTTCGATCCTACCTCTATAACAGTGGCTCCAATTTACAGTTGGAGAACGGCCTCATCATCATATAATCTTCTCCTGTTCTATGGAGGGGGAGGTAAGAAAGTCTCTCATATTAAAACCTTGCGGCACTGGAAGGTAAGTTTCATTAGGACTCCTTATAATAGTTGTTACAAAATAGGATCCACAGAGGGGTTTATGTTTTGTAGCATCTGAGGCTTTTCTTTCTTTCAATGTTAAGACGGGCAACCTTTCTGCTGGCACTTCCTGGTACATCCTACTCAATGCAAGCTGTATTTTTCTTTCTCAGCTGTTTAAGTTGGTGACATTTTGACCTGTTGGAACATAAAATCTTTTCCCGTAGTTAGTTTTAAGATTCGAATTGCAAGGTTTTTGACAAAAAGGTTTCATATCTTTCTTTTTCCCCCTTTATTATTTAAGTTTTTGTTTTGGACCATGAGTCTCAAAAGGCATTGTTGTTTGTTTCCAATATGCATCATTACAACTGCTTTGGACAAAAGCTCAAGGGACCATGCACAAGAAATACTTACAACTAGGCAATTGGCACTAGCATCCACAGATGAGGGATACATTCGTCATTTGTTTTCGGGATGTGTTTAGCTTCACTCAGCATGATGTCCTCTAGCTCCAGCCATTTTCCTGCAAAGCTCATGATGTCATCTTTCTTTACTGCTGCATAGAACTCCATTGTGTAGATGTACCACATTTTCTCTATCCACTCATCAGCTGGGGGCATTAAGTTTGGTTGCTAACTTCTATGTCTTAACCATTTGAGGAAACAGACTCATAAAAAAACAAAGATTTATTTAAAATTGTTTTGAATTGTTTTGTCTAGGCTTCATCTAGATGATACTTTGTCTCCTTGATCAGAGAGACCCTGAGGTTGCCAGAGATTAACTATTGATATACATCTTACAAAAAACAAAGTTACTGAGGACCTCAGGTTATACAGGATACAACACAAAAGTTATAATTGTACAGGGGTCTACATTCACTAAACAAATGTTTAAGAGCCATGGATCTTGTCAAAAGAGAGGGAGAGAATAACGGAGAAAAAGTAAATTTCAGATGGGAGACTTCCTAAACTGAGACCTTCTCAAAATATTCAGATGGACTCCTGAAAATTGCCCAAGATAGAAAGAATATTTAGTATTTATAATAACTCACCTTTATAGTATATAGAGGCTTTCCTCCTCTTAGCTGCTACTGCTGATAATGGAATTAAATAATTTAAAGTAATTTGTGCCATGATTATATCTTGTGAATCACACATATAGACTACATTGATTGGAATGATCATACCCCATGATTCATTGTGACAATATAAACTCATCCATCTGAAAAAATAAAGAGTAAACTAATTCTTAAAATACACACACACACACCACGCACACAACACTTGTAATTAAACAAGATTATCTGGATAAAGTATGAACCTATAACTTTGCTTAGTATTAAAATAGTTCTAAAAGGAATATGAGCCTGATTTAATGGCTCCACAGACCTTCTGGCCATGAAAAGTACAAAAGCAGGACTTGGGAGCCAGAGGGAAGATGGGTCTCTGCAGTTCAAGTGCCAGCCTTGTCTACATAGACGTTTCTGAACAAGCTGGGGTTACAGGGAGACCCGTTTCAAAAAAGACCAAAAAAGAGAACTAGAAAAGCCATTTTTCAGAAACTTGGTCATGATCCCATATCTGGGGAGGTCAGAATGCCTGCTACTATTATATTACTATACTAGCAAACATATTTATCCTTATACCAATAGACTAAATGGATATCTTTTAGTTGTATAATGTGCATCTGTTTTCTTTTTCTGTCATCAGCTTTGATGTTAATAGTGACTCCTACATCCTTGATTGCAGTTTGCACAGGTCAATTTACATCCTTTCGTTTTCAGCTTGATTTTCTGATACAAGTATCTTTTAGCCAATATTATACTTATATAAATTTTAAAACTTAAATTATTATTCGATCTTGCCACTTTCCTTTAATGAATATATTTAGATGATTTACACTTAGTAAAATTATTGACATATTGAATTTAAATCTGTTATCTCAGTTCTTGTTGTACTTTGATTTTTTGTGTCTTTTTTTATTCTGTGTCCCTGCCAATAACTCGAACGTTTCTGGAATTCTGTTTTTCATTTAGAATGACTTTTACTGTCGCTCTTTATATAGCCTTGTTTTTATGTTATTAAGTGTCTGCTCTAGTATTACCTGTTATTTACACAGTGTCCCAATTTACTGTTATATATCATTTTGGCAGCTCAGTAAAGGGGATCCTCGCATGCAAAATGGAATGTCCAACTAACACTCAGCTATAAGCAAAGTCTAAGAAATCGTGCTAGAAACTATGGATAAAACCAATACAGACCAAATGGGCAGATAAAATCACAGGACCCAAAAAGACAAGGCACGGCGAGTTGTTACTTATCATAATCTCCCTTCTTCACATTCCAAGATTCCTCATTTCATTGTTTCCTGTTGTTTAGAGAGAGCTTCCCTCAGCATTCCTCCACAGTGACAGAGTCGCCTCGTTTGTAAAATTCTTTATGTTCTTCAACTTGAAGGATATTTTCACCAGATAGAATTCTGAGCTGACAATTCTTTGATTTCAACACAAAAAGTCATTTTGTCTTCTCTCTTGTCTTCATGGTTTTTAATGAGAACTCTTCTGGTCATTCAATTATTTTTCCTTCACTGGTATTGTGCCATTTCTCTCTTAATACTTTCAAGGTTTTTCTTTTGACTTCAGTTTTCAGAGTCTACTAAATATGCCCCTAGTGGCAGTTAAAATTAGTGTCTTGAAGTATGGAGACCATCACTCTACCATGGACATATATCTCCTCAGTCTTCTTTTCACTTGTTTTGTTTTGCGAATGGGTCTCAATAATTACACAGGTAGCCACGAATTCACTCTTTGTCCCTGTACTCAGAATCCTCTTGGCTTAGGATCTGTGAAGCTGAAATTGCATTTCTGAAGATTGCATTCTCAAAGTGGAGTTAAAGCTTCTCATCTCTTCCATCCCATAGGGTTATGTCTTTTACCCAATGGGAAAAGATTGCAGCCACTATTTCTTCAAGCAGCCATCAGGAAGTCTGTGATGTATACAGGAGGAAATGAGTGGAAAGTGGAGCCTCGAGGACACTCTATGAGGGACTAGGGGTAGAGAAGCTGGGACAGCAGCCATGGAAAACATGAAGTATGTCTAGAGGGCTCCAAAGCTGTTGCCAGTCAAGAATGTTCTTTGGATTTTATTAGGTAAGAGACTGAGTATGTGCGATCACTGTCTGCTGTGCTCCCTTCTGCTGTGGGGTTTCTTTCAATGAGCTCCTTGAGGAGCGGGAACTGCTGCTTGGGGGAGGGTGGGGGTTGGTCATGGGGAGGCAGAAGGAGTGGGGTTGGGCATCGCCTTCTGTGGAATCCGAAATACATTTTGTGCGTATGGGTCTCCCTGAATGCAGATTACTTTTGAATAATACAGAAACAACTAAGGGAACTACAGAACTGAATATGCTTATCTGACTTAGTGGTGACTTTGTGAGGGAAAACTGGACAGAGTTATGGGAACCCCTCTTCTTCACCCATGTTTTCTTTGACGTTCATAAACTCAGTAGCAGAGAAACAGCAGTGAGAGCTCAAAGGGGATCTGATGGAGAACCTCACATCACACAGTTCGTAGGGGCCTGAAGCAACAGTATGCAGGCACAGTCCTTGATTTTAGAACCCGTTTTCTAAACAGAGACATCACTTTTGAGACCCAGAGGTGGGAATGGTGGAGAGAGAGAGAGAGGTCTTTCATGAACACACTCTTGAGGTATGTGCTGGTTAATCCTGGATGTCAACTTGACTGGACTAAGGAACAAATAAGAGAAAAGGATCTTCGGATTGGACAACCTCAAGCCAGATGGACCATCCCAAATGTGGGTGTTACCTTCTGCCAGCAGGCAGTATTAAAGGCCATGGCAGGGGCTGGAGAGATAGCCCAGCGGTTAAGAGCACCGACTGCTCTTGCAGAGGACCGGGGTTCGATCCCCAGCACCCACATGGCGGTTGAGAACCGTCTGTAACTCCAATTCCAGGAGAACTCCAGTTCCAGGGGAATCTGAGACCCTCTTCTGACCTCCACAGCATTGCTCCACACAGGTGCACAAACCTACATGCAGAGAATACATTCATACACATACAAAGATAAATAAAATTAAAAAAAAAAAATAAAGGCCATGGCAGAGGGAGCTGGTCCCTTTTTTCCTGTGGCTTGCCTCTCTCTCACTGGTGAGTTTGTCTTGCTGCTGTGATCAACCTTACGGATCCCAGCGTGTACTGAGACCGGCAGATCTGGAATCCATCGGGCCTTCAGCACCAGATTGGGACTACTGAGACACACAGCCTTGCGGACTGAGCAGTTCTCTGGATTCTCAGCCTCTCCGGTGTGGCATGGCTACTGTTGGACTCCTTGAACTCTGTCACATGAGCAAATCAATAAATTGTATATAGCTATATATTCGTCCTGCTGCTTCTGTTTCTTTAGAGAACCCTGACTAATATAAGGTACCTTTGGGGGCCAACTCGGAACAGAGAGTTTATAGACATTCTAAGAACTTTTTGAGGATCTGACTGAGAATGTACAAATGGCAGATTGAGAGACCTGAGGGACCAGAGCACTGCCAGAGCCTGGCGCTGTGCACTATCAGTCTTGTCCAGGGATGGAAGGGTTAGGATGCTCTTATGTCTCTTTCCTGGCTTTGGGAGTCTGTGATTCCACCCCTCCTCTTATCCTGCAGACCACATAGCCCTTGGAAAATCATAAACTCATCATGATTAAATGCACCAGATGAGAGTTTTGCTTTTCAAAGGTCTTTCTGTACTGCTTTTAGGAGACTTCCACTTGCTTGCATGCTCTCTACCAGCACGTAGTGCTCTGCTTTAATGATTATGATTCAGTCCCACTTTCATCTTTTGTATTACTTCTCCAACATAATCGCCCATTATCTTCATATTAAAAAATGAAAAGTCATATTGCCAGAAGACTGACACATTCCATTCTTTCACCACAGAATTGAAGCAAACTAAAAGATGACACCTGGTCGTAGTTAAATGCATGGCAAAACTCTTGGAAGCTTTTTTAAAAAAACAATTCATGTACATTTTCTACTCGTCAGGGTCAAAAGGTTCCACTTTACTAAGCAAAGTTGAAGTAAATAAAATCTCCAGGATAATTCATGTGTAAAATATAGTCAGAAAATATCAGTTTCTTAAAGAGTATTTTTCAAGGGAATTACAAAAGCAAAAGCTTCAGCTTCTTCCCTTGTTCTCAGTGAATGAAGGATACTCAGGCTTTAGTGAATTCAAGGAACACTAGATCAAAGTAACACGGGAATTGTGGTGGACATGGATTCAGGGAACTGAAAGATGATTCAGATTCTCACAGATGCAGCTTAAAACTTTCAATTCTAGGCACAGGTTCTTACCCTGGCAACAGGGTCAGATATGGACTCCGTGTTGTGAAATAGGCTTTAAATCCAATTGGAATATAATATTGGTACCAGTATTGTACCATTGGGCATATTATAACAAGCCAGTTGTTGTAGGTCACAGGGTTAACAGAGGGTAAGTTGATGATTATGCTTCTCTGTCAGTAACATGCATAGCACATTCCAGTACTATGAAACTACCAGCGGAGAAGTAGTTTCAAAGTCAGTACCAGCTTGATTTCTCCTTGTTGGTTTTGTGACTCAGGTATGTAGGGTCTTTAACAATAGAGTTTTACTGTCACATTCCTGTGGGTAAACAAGTGCAAGGACAATAGCCAGTATTGTTTGAGGAACTTATGGGATATTTCTGGTCAACACATTCAAAAGGGAGTTGATTCAGGGGGAATTTACTGCTATGATTCTGCTAAGTGGATATAATATTTATTGGACTTACCATGACTTACTGTTATATTCATAGATTAGTACACTTTAAACTCTCAGCAGGGAAGGTTCTTCTTGCAACAAATGGCGAGATTAACAGAGAGACCCCAAATGGTCCACATGTAGAAAACAAGAGACTACAAAGTGCTCAGCCCTAAATGGAACACCTACATTGCACCTTCTCTTCCTAAGGCTCAGGGATCGTTGCATAGAAAATGAAGGCAGAAAGATTGTAAGGTCCAGGGGTGGTAGATGAATACAAAGAAATTGTGTTGTCTGGACACCACAGGTAGTGGTGGACCTACAGTGCTTATACAACAGGATGTATAAGACTTGTGAAATTCCAAGCCATTCCAGCATGGATGGGGGAAGGTAGTTAGGAAGCTCTCAACTCTAGTTGAGGATCTATTTTCAGTTGCTAGATGTTGGGAGTGGGAGAGTTAGTTTTCCCTACTAGTGTGATGCCTGGTAAAAGGACCAGGTCCAGGGAGTGGACCGAGAACACATGGGAGATACGACTTGGAATCGATAGGTCTTCAGAAAACAAAAATAACTAACAAACTGACTAAAAGAAAAGCAAAGAACAGATAATAATGAAGGACATAAAGTTGGGGCAGGGGAGGTCATGAGGAGGGACCAGAAAGGAGAAAGCAGGTTTGAATGTGATCAAAATACATTGTGTGAAATTCCGATACCAAAAGAAAAACAAGCCCTTCGAATGCTAACTTTCCAGTAAGCCATCATTAAACTCCTTATCACTGCTTAAAAATCAATCAGAAGAGCAGCTGGGGGCTCGTAAGTGAAAGGTTATCGATGAACCAATGGTGGCAGCTTTAAATAGGCTGTAAAGGTAAAAGGTAAACTGATCACAGTAAATGAAATTAGCTGACATTCCTTATCCAAAGCTAACAAAAGCATAAAGGTAAACTCACTGGAACAAGAGTGAGTGTTTCCCATATAAAACACTTGTCCTGAATTTTGAGACCCATGAAACAGCCTTAAACTGATTACAGAGTTAAAATAACAGCAGTGGAATACAGTTAATTATTTCTTCCTCAGCTTCCCATAGGAGGTGGAAATCAGTATTCACACCTTGGACTCAGGTCATCCTGAACAGAACAGTTTTCATTCCCACCTCAGTGAAAGTTTCAATGGACAAATACTCAAGGTGACTGGTTCCTTGTTCTTTTCCAGTTTTCTCACCTTGCCTACTATCATTAAGATGACTTTCGTACTCTTTCTTTTGATTCTTTGGGAAGGTACTGCAGGGAAGGCATCCCTTACCTTAGGCTGCCTCTTGCCCAAGGACCTAGGAGCTGCTCCAATTACCTGGAAACAGAAACAATGCCTTAAATGCATGAATACTGTTCTAATCTGCTAAAACATGTATGGTTATACATTTTGAATTTGGGACCTTTTATTATTACCATTTCCTGGAATCTGTAGATGCTAGAGGATAAACAAATCTTTGATGTGCTTCAGACACTTTTATCTGTAAAAACTAATGCTCATTTTCTGGATTCTGGTAAGTTGGGGCCAACGAAGGGGTGGTATTTTCAAATACCACTCTCTCTATTGTTAGAGAAGATGAAAGAATCCTGAGGGTAGTAGAAGCAGTACTCTAGCAAAAAGGCAGGAGAAATGGGTGGTGAAGGAATAGAAGAGTAGATTCCTAAATGTTTGTGTGCTCCGTGACAACAAGCATAAGAAGGAGCCAGGACATTGTCTTCCTGCAATGTCTGCTAGGTTCTAAGAGCTCTCCTGCCTGAGCTAGGATATTTTCCAGGAGATACCAGCAGAGGGGATATCCTGCACCAAAGATCAAGTCACAGAAAGGAGATAATGGGAGATTTTAGGAATTTACACACTTCATGGAGAAATATAAATTTAAGTCAAGAAATAAACTAGAAGGAAACTAGTGTAGAGGGGAAGCTCAGCTTGCAAAAGCAAGCAGGCCTGACCTTCTTAGACATTAGAAGATCAACAAAGGGTTCTAAGTTAAGAGTTATCTCCCTACCCTCAGACAATGGAGTCAGCAGATAAAGTAGTATCAACAGTGGTGGCAAGAGTGGGCATTAGTCAGTCTGCCCCATAGGGGTTACGTAAAGCTTAGATGATCCATGACATATAATATGCATGAGCTGTCAGGACTGTGGCAGGTGGATTCAGATCTATACACATCTTCAGTGAGATCTGTAGTAATTGGGTGGACAGAGACATGAATCGATAGGAGACACAGATGAAGCTTTATGCAGAGGATCTGAGACTCATGGTCCACAGATGCAGATCCTTCTCAGTTCTGAGTTTTTATTCAGTACTAAAATAATGGAGGAGTTAAGTTTACAGGAAATCTTGTGCCAAGAACACATAAGACATATGTTAACAAATTACACAGAATAACAAGTTAAGGAGTACCATGTATAGATGTTATCAGACAATGTGACCTTTCAACTAAACATGTGTCAGAGACTCTGCTTCAATGGCTTCAGCCCAACCCGAGTGTTTTCAGGATCTTAAGAACACGTTTCGTCCATAGGTTTGCCTTCTCGGTACACTGCTTCTGGTGATCAGGTAGTTCTTTTGTCCTTTCATCGAACATTAACTCTGGAAATATGCCACAAGCCACCAAGTCACAAGACATATTAACACTTCATGGAATGGCTTGCTACAGAGATCATCTGTTACAGGAAGACCCTATTATTCCTTGACTTGTTGCTCTGACAATTTAGTCCTTTATAATGCAAGAAAGAAGGGACTGATTTGTGACCTGTAGTCAAGAAGAGTAGAGTAGCAGTGTGTAGAGAGATGAGATGAGGAAGGCTGGGACATGGTCCAGATCCATGTGAGACTCAGTGCAGAAGTCTTGAAGATGCTGGCTTCCCACAGGAGAAATCAGGCAGTTAAGCCAAATGGAACTCATCCCAGGCACTGAGAGAAGGTTCAACAGTGCTAAACCTGTAAGTAGCTACAAAGTCCTTGGTCTGAGGAGTCAAAAAAGAAAAAGCGTATAATTATGAAAAAGCACTAAAAGCCAGAAAGATAAGAGTTCAAAAGGACTGCTAACATCTGGTTCACAGCTGTGTCTCCACTAGACAAATTGGTATCCGAGGACAAATTGAACCCCATTGTGTCTGAACATCCTGAGTCTGCTCCTCAAAGGTATAAAACAACCAATAATTAGGATTATTTATGTTATTTTTAGTGTTCTAGAAACACTAGTTATCTACATTATATGATGAAAAAAATTCTAATGTGTAGAATGAAAAGGAAAAAATATTGGTATTTGAAAATATAGAGCTATATACTTGAAATATCAAAGGAACTAGAATATTTAGCAAGTGTGATTTTAAAATGCATTGAGAAAGTTCAGAAAGACATTATTTAGAAAAATAATGTGGTTAAACAAGATACAGTGTTTAGACAACTTCTCAAAAGACTAGCTGGGCCCTATCTTCTTAAATTGAAGATAAACCATTGAAATTTCTAATCTGTTTTAGTCTTTCCTAGTCTGAAAATTTAACAAGTAAACATGGTCAATTTGTGTAAAGATAATGTACAGGAATGATTTGGAAACAGTGACTGGGTTGAAGCAAACCTTAAAAAGCAGGAAATGAATTAAGCAATTAAGCAATGGAAGGTTGTTTTTACGAAGAAATATGCATTTGTTAGAACAAGAAATAAGGTTTTAGTTCTGGGGTCTATGTAATTTAAAATCTAAAAACTGTATAAAACAGATTGGATATATCTATATATTCACTTTTGTAGAAGGGAAAGCACACCTTCATTTTCATAACAAGTTTACTTTTACATTGCAAAATACTTATACTTGAAGACATTATTTCTCAAAAGTTTAGAAGCATGGAAGATGTTTGAACACTTAAGCGGGCTTGGAGACAGACCTAAGAGTGAATAAATTCAGGACACTGGAGAATGAGAGCGACAGCACAGAGCAAACAGACTTAGACATAATACCAGCAAGACGGAGGGCAAGAGTGGCTGAAAGTGGGTGCAGATGGAGGAAAATAATAAAACCATTGAGTTCAGGTCCTGCCCACCATTTTCTTGTGGGTCAGCC
Organism: Rhizomys pruinosus; assembly: GCA_009823505.1. NCBI lineage: Eukaryota > Metazoa > Chordata > Mammalia > Rodentia > Spalacidae > Rhizomys > Rhizomys pruinosus. The sequence goes on along the minus strand of VZQC01008232.1, from coordinate 330,982 downwards.
TCCTCTCTCCTCCCCTCCCTTCCCAGGAAGGCATTTTCTCACTGTCTGCTTCCTTGAGATTCTTACTGTGGAGTTCTAAGTGAATCCTGGGTGCTGCTAAGGAGAGTGCCAGAATAGTACATTGAATGATTAAAAGCAATTAGTGTTCACAAGCTCCGTGTAATTCCAAAAGTTCTGACAAGACAGGCATTTAAATTGCTTCATAGTTACCTAATAGCATTGGAAATTGCAGAATTAAAGTACACGTGATTTCTGAACTGTTGGTGAGAGCTGCTGTGATCAAAGGGACCACTCTGTTAATAATAATAAAAATTTAGCACAATGTGATTCACATTTTTTAAGTAATCACAATTAACAACCGCTTTTTATCACTGGTCCCCTAAAATGTTTGTATATTTCAGGAATCACTCTGCTAATTAGAATAAAAAATACTCCACAGGAGTCCTAATAAAGCAGTGTTTGATGTATGAATTTGGGGTCCAGGAATTAAGAGTGGTGTAAGAACTTATAGTTTGTTTTACAGTTTGTTTCAGATGACATAATTTTAGCATAGTGTGAAATATATATATTATATATATATTAATATATATATATATATATATATATATTCTGTTCTGGTGATCATAGATCATTCAAGACAGACTTCCACTTTACCATGGCTTATTGACATGTTTTCCACTATCTCAGTAAAGCATCCAATGTATTTTGGTATTCTTTCTAACATCATTTTTCATTTCTCTTTCTTACATTTGTTTCCCAAGGAAGTTGTAGTTGGGTTTTGCTGTTTTATCTGGTACAAATTTAGTGATCTTTAAATTAGTATAACTATAGTTTTATTTCTATGTATTATAGTTTTTGTCTTACTAAGCATTATTTCTTATTCTTTATTGCACACATGGTGCAAATTTATGTGACTTTCCCTACTCTTCTTTTTATAGCATGTGCTGACTCTTGGATTTAAATATTAAATTTACATATTTGTTCTTATGTATATCCTCTTAATGCTTAATTCCATATTTATATTTATTTAGTCTAATAAATTTGGGCTTCCATACTTGAAATATGATATGTGCATGCAAAGTTTTGGAGGCAGAGGAATTTGATATGTATCCCAGGTTGGGCTTGACTTCTTTTTGTAGCCAAGGATATCCTTGAACTGCTTTTCCTGCCTCTACTTCCTGAGGGCAGAGATTATAGCTATGTGCCACTATATCCAAATTTCCAACAAATTTACATGAACCATTTAATAACTAGCTGAAAAGTCCATATCTGTTGCTGGCCAGCTCATTATGAACAGCCTAGGCCACTAGGCTATTCCATTGAATTCAATTTTTTCAATTCCAAAGTTTGAGGAATTTTTTGATGTATAAAGTGGATTTTTTTTGTATTTCCCTTAACAGGTGGAAAATACTAACCAGCATGTTTTCATTTTTTTTCTTATTTTGAAACTTCTTATGAATTAAGTGACTTAACAGAGGACAATTTATATCTTTCTTACCACAATATTGTTTATGGTCTCACCTATATTTTGTCAAATATCAAGTCCATGATTTTTATGTTTATTTTATTGAGTTTTTGTGCATTTCATGTAATAGATCTTTGTTTTAGACCACCACCCCCATCTGTATCCCTTTAGAACCACTGCCAAGCAACCACCAGATTTCATGAGTTCTGTCATATATGTTAAGGCCTATCTGATCAAGCATTTGTATCTGGATGTCCTTCTGTGCAAGTTCATCCATTGGAGTCTAATCAGCTTATCTAGAATCATTCCCTTAAAGATCTAATTTCCGTTACTCAGAAGTAATTGGTTGCCATAGTTCTTCAGCTAAGGTTAGCCATTTTCCTAGTTCTATGCTGGGTTTTTGTCTGATTGAGTCAGCATGGGTCTTATGCATGCTGTCACCATTGCTGTAAGTTCCTATATTCATGCACTAACCCTGGCTGTTAAAATCTTTTCACCCCCCCCTTCCACAATTATCCTGAGCCATGGGTAGATGAGGTGTCATATAGAAGTCCTATCTAGGGACACATACTTTACTGTCTCTTATTCTCTAAAACGTGCAGTTGTGGACATCTGTGTGCATCACACTGTGTTTTATGAGGAAGCTTCACTGTTGAGAGTTGAGGGATGTATTAGTAATCTCTCTATCCTCTGTTCTGCTTGCTATGTTCCATGAGACTTGGGTGTAGAGGCTCCACTCAGTTATGTCACTTAGGGATTGGTATTTCTCAGACATATATTCTCTGTGCCTGACCAACTTAGAATGCTTTTAATAGTCTCTATCTGTTGCAAAGTATCCTTGATGAGTGGTGTATGGTATACTTGTCTGTAAATATAAAGATCCTTATTTAGCATACAGTAAAAAATTTCATTTGTCTAGAGATATGCCAGAGATAAGGTTTTCTCTAGGTCTATGACCTCTCCAGCCATGTGTATTTGACTACATTTACAATGCCACCCAGGAGTTCCTTCCAGTTGAGAGGGCTTTAAATTCGAGAGCTGTTGATTATCTCGGATAAAGGTGCCACTATAGCACTAATAGAGTTTGCTCTGGCAGTAGTTGTGGTTATTGGACTTTAGAGCTGGGTTGGGCCATTGATTGATTTTCTTCCAGGTAATTTCCAGCTCCATTCCTCCATGTCTTGTGTCTGAAGTATGTGCTGTCTTCAGCAACAGGGTCTTACCTTCAAGTTCTGGAGGGCAGTCAAGGGCTATGGCAATAGCAAAAGGGCTATGGCAATAGCTCGTTGTTATTTTGGGAGTCTCTTGGACTACCTTGACTGACAACTCAAAGGGAGGTTTCTCCTGTCTGTCACCATGTTTCTTCTTTTTTATATATTGTATTTATTATCATTTTTATTGTTTAATGTGTATGAGTGTATTTCCTACATGTATGTAAGTGCACTGGTGTCATAATTCCCATGGAGGTCAGAAGAGGGTGTCAGATCCCCTGGAACTGGAGTTAGAGACAGTTGTTAGCTGCCATGTGGGTGCTGGGAACTGAACCCAGATCCTCTGCAAGAGCACTTAGTGCTCTTAACCGCTGAGCCATCTCTCCAGTCCCAGCCATGTTTCTGCTTATGTAGCCTTCATGTATATCCACTAACTCATGTTCAAATATTGTATATGTATTTCTCAGGGGGGGACTGAGTTAACCCATTTTCCTCTGGCTTTCCACATCTTCTGTTTCTTGTCTGTGCACACATTGGAGGCCATATGTTTGGATCAGAGAGTCCATATCACAGAAAAATACACTGTCCAAAAGGAAAATTGACTTTTCCCCCCAGATTCTTTGCGAAACAAACACTATTTTATAAGCGAAGGGCTCACTCAAACAAGCCTTTGATATGATCTCCATTTTGAATAGTCTTATTCTATTTAGTGAACTTTTACTGCTCCTTTTATATTTGCATTTAGTTGATTCAGGCATAGTCCCGTGCTTCAGTTCACAGTAGAAGTGTGCAGGCAGAGCCACCGTGGGAGCCTTGATGTTGCTGAGTCAGCCAGACAATGGAGCATCCAACATTCCCTTGATGTGATTTCAAGGTCAGCCTGGTCTATAGAGCGAGTTCTGGACCAGCTGGGGCTACAGGGAGACCCTGTCTTGAAAAAAGACAAAAAAAAAAACAAAAAAGAAAGAAAGATGGATTTCAACTCAGTGTTTCCTCAGCAGAAAGGACTAGGGTGACAAATGCTCCTGGACAGGGATTTTCCTGACCAATGACAGCTCTGCCCTTGGGTGCTGGGTTTCTAGTTTCTGTTGTTCTTATACTGTTGAAATCCAAAGTGCACATTTCTTGTGGCTCCCAAATGTATTCATCCTTGCCAACCTTTCAGGACATTCCTGCAGACTCTGCAGGGTCAGGGGCTGAGAAAGATCCAGTCCAGCAATTGTGTCCAGTACCTGTTAAAGCCAGGGACTTGACAGATCATGGTGGAATTTCTCCAAAGTCACATGAGCAAGGGTCTATGGTCAGCGAGACCTGTTCTGACTTGAAGCAAGGCCCTGTGGCCTTTACAACCCATTTTGCATTGCACAATAAAAGCCCTTTTAATGAAAGCCTTACTTGCTTAAATGTTTATCTATGAATCTATCTACGAATCTATCTACGAATCTATCTATGAATCTATCTGTCTATCTATCTATCTATCTATCTATCTATCTATCTATCTATCATTTATCTATCTATGAATCTAGGAATCTATCATCTATCTATCTATCTATCTATCTATCTATCTATCTATCTATCTATCATCTATCTATCTATGAATCTATGAATCTATCTATATCTATCTATCTATCTATCATCTATCTAAAAATCATCTATCTATCTGTCTGTCTATTATCTACCATCTAATCTATCTTATCTCTATCATCTATCAATCATCTATCTATGTACTCTATCTATGACAACATCTCTTTATTATCCATCCACCATATGTAACTTTATAAACTCTTGTTCTTCCCATTGTTTAGGAGAGGCAGAACCCTTGAAGGCCCAGGGAACAGCTCTCAATTCTTGTCTTCAGTCAACAGCAGCACATATGCTAATATCTTTAAATAACTGGAGTGTCCTGTGCCAATTTTGGATGACTTCAGCAAGCAGTAGTCAGGGTGAAGTTGTCGGGGGCGGGTGGGGGGAGTCAATGGGCTCAGAGAGGTTCTTTACATTTTAGGACAGAGGGAACAAGGAGGAGGACAAAGAAGAGGAGTTTCAGGGGTCAGTGTGTGTGTGTGTGTGTGTGTGTGTGTGTGTGTGTGTGTGTGTGAAAAGTCAGGGAGCCTCCAGTTGTCTTTTTTGCAGAGTGTATGTTGGGGACCTGAAAAAAACTTACTTTAATCTTTCAGTAAGCTTTAACTAATGGCAGCAGCGTCTGCCAGTGTTTCAGGAGAAGGAAAGTGGGCTCTGGGCCTGAGGATAGCCTGGAATCAAGGCCACAGAGAAGCCTTTCCTGCTCTGTTGAAAGAACCGCTGAGTAGTTTTGTCCAAACTTTGCCTCTCTCTTTCTCTTCTCCACAGCGTGTGTGGTGAAGTCATGGTCTGGGGCTGGAGGCTGGATGTCTGCTCTTGTTTGAATGTGATTTGTCCCCTTTCGAACTCACTGCAGTCTTGCCCATATCAGAGCTCCCTCTTGGTTTTATATGTTCTATGGGTTTGGGCACATTTACAAGGCTGTAGTCACCATTACAGTGTCTTACAGAATGTTTTCACTGTCCTAACCGTCCTCTAGGCTGGATCTGGTCATTCCCTTTGCTCTCTCCCACTTGGGAACCACCTTTTTTTTGTCTGCATAATTTTGCCTTTTTCAGAATGTATCATAATTGCAATCAGAGAGCATGCAGCCCTTTTTAGATTGGCTTCTTCACTTAACAATATGGATTCAAGTTTCCTATGTGTCTTTTTCCTGGTTTGATAGCTCATTTATATTTGAAGTGAATAATATTTCATTTTGACAATGCAATTAAAAATAGGTTGATTGTTTTGATCTTGTCAAATTTTAGGAGCTCAGGGTATATTTTGGAGAACAGTCTGTCAGATGTGTCTTTTGTTAGTAATTTCTCCCACTCTAGCTTATCTTTTTATTCTTTTTAAAATTTTTATTTTTATTTTATGTGTATGAGTTTATTGCCTGCCTATATGTAAGTGCACCCATATCTTATAATGTCTAAAGGGGTCAGAAGAGAGCATCAGACCCCCTGAACTAGAGTTATGGATGATTATAACAGCTGTGTGGGTACTGGGAGTAGAACCTGGGTCTTCTGCAAGAACAGTCAGTACTCTTAACCTCTGAGCCATCTCTTCAGCTCAGTCTTTTTATTCTTCTAAGAATGTTTTCCACAGAAAAAGAAAATTTAATTTTAATAAAGCTCAGCTAACCAATTCTCTCTTTCATAGAGCCTGCCTTTGATGTTGTATCAAAAAACTCAGCATCAAATGCAAAGTTTTCTCTTTTGCTATACCCTAGGAGTTTCACAATCTATATTCTCGAAAGAAGGTATAATGCCCCTTCCTTCCTTCCTTCCTTCCTTCCTTCCTTCCTTCCTTCCTTCCTTCCTTCCTTCCTTCTCTCTCTCTCCCTCCCTATCCCTCCTTCTCTCTCTCCCTCCCCCCGGCATGGGGAAAGGGAACACTTTCACTGCTGGTGGGAATGCAACTCATGCATACCCTATGGAAAGCAGTGTGGAGAACTTCAAGAAATTGAAAATGAGCCTACCCACCTGACCCAGTCATACCACTCCTTGGTATATCAAGAACTCATCCTACTGCAGAGATACATGCACATCTATGTTATTGCAGCTCTCTTCACAAAGTGAAGAGCTGAAGCAACCCAAGTGTTGCTCAAATCTGATGAGTGGATAAAGAAATTGATGTCACATCTACACAATGGAGTTCTATGTAGTGGTAAAGAAAGGTGACATCGGCCAGGCGTGGTGGCACACGCCTTTAATCCTAACACTTGGGAGGCAGAGGCAGGTGGATCTCTATGAGTTCAAGGCCAGCCTGGTCTACAGAGTGAATTCCCAGACAGCTGGAGATACAGGGAGACCCTGTCTCAAAAAGACACACACCAAAAAAACAAAAAGATGACATCATGAACTTTGCAAGTAAATGGATGGAACTAGAAGTCCTTATGCTAAGTGAAATAACACAGTCCAAAAAAAAAAAAAAAAAAAAAAAACAAATGGCATATGGTGTCTCTCATTTGTGGATGCTAGCACCATTCTCTCTTTAGAAGGTAAACAATAATTTCCTTTTTATTTCTTTGTTTTTTTAGTAAATATAATAAACCTGATGTTACTCAACACTGATTTGTAATGTAGGAAAGTAAAGTAACATTGTTTCTTTATCTGCACATAATCCTACTATCAAAATGTGAAACCTCAACATGATTTGGAATTATCCTAGATATCATAATTTTGGTATTTCTTTGGCATCCAAATAGGCATATTTTGGAACAATATAAATGAGAAGAAACAACAACGACTAAAAAGACTGGGTCAAAGATCTGACTGAAACAGTAAACTTAAGCAGAATATGGTAAACTTCATTATCAAAAAATGTTTAAAACAACTGAGAAAAAGATGAAAGACATGTATGGTAGAATTGACATGAGCTCTGACGGGGAGGGGGAAAGGAAGGGGAATTGGATCTAAACTTGATGAAGAAATGTGTGAAATACATAAAACTCAATAAAAAATACACTGAGAGGGGGCTGGAGAGATGGCTCCATAGTTAAGAGCACTGACTGCTCTTGCAGAGACCCAGCACCCACATGGCGGCGGCTAAGAACAATCTTTAGACTGGGTGTGGTGATTGCCTATTCTCAGAACCTATCATGGAGGGTGGAACAGAGCAGAGGGGGGCAGCCTGGTCTACAGAGTGACTTCCAGGCCAGCTGGGGCTATAGGGAGACCCTGTCTTAAAAACAAATATGCTGAGAAAAAAATATTTTTTCATTAAGATCAGGAGCAAGGCAGGCTTCATCTTGTAGTTTCTAGTATTAGAAGTTACAATGTTATAAAACAAGAATAGGTAATAAAATAGATACAGATTAGAGCTGAATATGGAGGAACAAGCCTGTAATCTTAGCACTCAAGGGGCAGAGGCAGGAGGATCACAAGTTCAAGGCAAGCTTAGGAAACCATACCCCATCTCAAAATAGTAAAAAATAAATGGATTGGCCAGAGCAAAAAGACTGAAAGGGTTCATGGGTAATATTGTTGCTGTGTAGAAAATTCTGAGAGAGGGGGGGAGAGAGAGAGAGAAAGAAGAAGAAGAGGAAAAGAAGAAGAAGAAGAAGAAGAAGAAGAAGAAGAAGAAGAAGAAGAAGAAGGAAGGGAGGAGGAGGAGGAGAAGGAAGAGAAGAAGAGAAGAAGAAGAAGAAGAAGAAGAGAAGAAGAAAGAAAAGAATAAAAATAAAGTAATAAAGGAGGGGACATTTTTCTAAAATTAGAAATTATACTAAAATCTCAGGAAAAATGTACAAAACTCTGCTTCTTACATTCCACCAGTTAAATAGTAGAATGTGTATTAACAGCACAATGTATGTTAAGACTCAGAAATGAAGCAGATGTGAACATATCAAAATGTGCATAAGATCTATATGAAGACATCTAACACAATTTCATAGAAGGAATCCAAAGAACCAGCAGTTACTTTGTTTGTAATAAACATTTTACTCTCACAGACAGGAAGCTTTCCACATTATTACAATGTCAGTTCTTCCTAAATTGATCTACAAATTCAATACACTGTTCTTCCTCTCAAAATTTCCAGCAAATTTCTGAATTTGGCAAAGTAATTCAAAGTTTATATGGAGAAACAAAAGAACAGAATAACAAACATAATGCACAGTAATTAAGGCCAGGTGATGTTGGAAAATTATCAGGTGAGAAGACAGGGCTCAGAAACAGACTCATGGACTCATGTTTGACAATGGGGCAAAGAGAATACAACAGAGCAAGCATGGTTATTCAACATATATGCTTGGATAAGTGGTATGTACATGCAAAGAGTAATACCATAATGTTGCTGTGGGGGACAATCCAAAGAAGAGAGCGAAGAGGGTNGGGTTTTCTTTTTTTTTTTAAATTTTTTTTTTTTATTTTCATATGTGTATGAGTGTACTGTCTGCATGTAGGTTTGTGCACCCGTGTCGTGCAATGCCACGGAGGTCAGAAGAGGGCATCGGATTCCCCTGGAACTGGAGTTAAAGACGGTTTTCAGCCGCCATGTGGGTGCTGGGGATCGAACCCGGGTCCTCTGCAAGAGCAGTCGGCGCTCTTAACCGCTAGGCCATCTCTCCAGCCCATTCTTTTCACTTCTTTTATTGTTTCTTTCACTGTACAGAAGCTCTTGAGTTGAATAATGTCCCACACCCATTACATAGATATTAAGGCTTATATAGTCAAATTGGTGTCCCCAGGTGTCCTTCACTGTGGATCTATCACCCGGAGTGTGGTTAAACTACTGAGAGTCACACCCTTAAAAGAGAATTACTCTCCCAACAACCATTGGTTTCCAATAGTTCCTCAGGTAGGGTTGGGATTTCTTCCCCACTTCCCCACATCTGTGCTGGGATTTTGTCTGACTTGAGCTTATATGGGACTTGTACATGCTGTCACCATTGCTGTGACTGCATATGAGTAACTGACCAGATGTCTGGAAGACTCTTGTTTCCTTGTGGTCATCCATCACCTCTGGCTCATACAATCTTTCTGCCCCCTCTTCCAAAATTATCCCTGAGCCTTGAGCAGCAACAGTTTAATACAGCTGTGCTGTACAGGAATAAACACTCTGCAGCTTCTTGTTCTTTGCACATTGGTAAGGTGTGGGGTTATGAGCTTACCATTTGCTGAATAAGGAAGCTTCTCTGGTGAGAGTTGTGAGATGCATTTATCTTAATCTTTAGGTGTAATAAGTCATTAGGAATCACTTTGATACTATATCTATTTGGCAGAATAATAACAACATTAAGCTCTCACCTATGGCCTGAGGCCTGTCTAGCCACATTTCTATGCTTAATACCAATGTCAGGTATAGGCTCAGTCTTATGAAGTAGACCTTGAATCTAATCAGAAAGTGACTGATTACTCCCATATTTGTGTCACTATTGCACCAGAGGTTATATTTTGCCAGGTCAGCTGTTTTTCGAGTACAGCAGATTCATACTAGGTCAGGTTAATGATTTTTTTTTTTTTTACTGGTAACATAGCCCCTTCAAGCACTATGAAAACCGGCCAGTAGAAATGAAACTTTGAAGTCAGTAGTACCATCTTGATTTAGCTTCCATTTTTTCCTATGGCTCATGTATGTAATGTTTTAGCAATAGGGTTTTAACCAAGAGCAGGGCAGTAGTCAGTATTGTTTGAGGGTCTATGAGAGCGCTGTTCAGCAGCTTGCAAAGAGAGAATACATCCCTGATATTAGGCTTTTACTTACCTATCCTATGGCGTTTAGTAGGGGTAAAGTCTGCCTGTTATAAGTTAACTCCTTTTATAGTCCTTTTAAATGTGCATGTAAATCTCATAGAAAATAGTGGAGCAGAGTTTGAGAGAATATTAATGCATCTCTCAACTCTTACCAGTGAAACTTTCACATGCGATAGAGTGTGATACACACAGAAGGCCATGGCTGGACAAAGTGTAAAGAATTAGAGACTCCACAGAGGAAAAGACTCTTATATTAAACCTCAGCCACCCCTGGCTCAGGAACCATTGTGGAAGAGGGGTTGGAAAGATTTTAAGGACCAGGGTTAATGCATGATCTCAAGGCAACAGTCTTCCAGGCCTCTGGGAAGTTTCTCTTTATAATCTTGTACTTCTTTATCTGTGTCCCCAATCTCCTGGGAGGTTTTCATATGAACTTACAGCAATGTTGTCAGCATGAACAAGAGACAAACTTAGACAAAAACCCGGAATAGAACTGGGAAAATGGGCAGCATGCCCTAATCTTAGCTGAGGAACTGTTAGCAACTGATTACTGCTGGGTGCTGGGTGAGGGAGAGGTTGATCTTTTTTCTTTCTTAATTTTTTACCCAAGCAGGATGTCGTACACATAGGCAATAAACATAAGGAGTGTCATATAAACCAATTAGCTCACATCTGAGTCCAGTTTTTGTATAATCCAAGTTACCCAAGTCCAGTTGAAAAGTTTACTTACACAAATGTGTTGATCAAATTAAAAAAGTCCAGGGGGCTGGAGAGATAACCTAGTGGTAAGAGCACCGACTGCTCTTGCAGAGGACTCGGGTTCGATCCCCAGCACCCACATGGCAGCTAAGAACCATCTGTAACTCCAGGAGAACTCCAGTTCCAGGGGAATCTGAGACCCTATTCTGACCTCTGTGGCATTGCACAACATGGGTGCATAGACCTACATGCAGACAGTACATTCATATGCAAATAAAATAAATTTAAAAATCTGGATGATCTTTAAAAAAAAAGTCCAGTCCATTTTTGCTGTGGTCTTACAATCCAACCCCCCTCCTTGGCACTTACAATCTGACACACCAACCTCTTCTTTGAAAGTCCTTGGGCTTTGGAGGGGAGGGTACAAGAGAATGAGAGATAGAAGATCCAGTTTTTCTCTGGGGTGACATGTCAAACTCTTGGGACTATACAAGTTCTGTTTGCCTCAGACTGGTGGGTTGTTTACCAGTCTCCTTTTAATTCTAGTAATAAAACACAAATAGTAACAAATATTAGAGATTATAAAAAGTTAGTCTATAGGCACAGACACATATGCTTGGATGATATCTTGGTTGGGGTGTATAACTCTTTGACAAACGGAATGGTAATTGCTTTCTTTCTTTCTCTTTCTTCTTTTTCTTTCTTTCTTCTTTCTTCTTTCTTTCGTTTTCTTTTCTTTCCTTTCCTCTTCTTCTTTCTTTCTTTCTTCTTTCTTTCTTTCTTTTTGGTCTTTTTCGAGACAGGGTCTCCCTGTAGCCCCAGCTGTCCTGGAACTCACTCTGTAGACCAGGCTGGCTTTGAACTCACAAAGATCCGCCTGCCTCTGCCTGCCGAGAGCTAGGATTAAAGGTGTGCACCATCATGTTCGGCTGCCAATAGCTTTCTAACATGATCCATAAAGTCTCCTGACATTAGGGTCTACAGTGTCAGCCTTGTGTTCTACCCTGCTACCTTGCTGTAATGTTTCCCTTTTCATCTCTGAGTTTGCTTGGGTCTGTTCCCTCTTTCTTTTGGTTATTTTGGTTAAAGATTTGCCAATATTGTTAATACTTTTTTAAGGAACCAACTCTTTGTTTAATTGATTCTTTGTACTGTTGTCTTTGTTTCTATTTCATTAATATCAGCCTTGATTTTTTTCCCATATAATTTTTAGGGGTTGTTTGTTTTTGTTTCTAAAGCTCTCAAGTGCATTATTGATTGTTTTGTATGATATGTTTCTCATTTTCTGGTATAGACAATGCTGTAAATTTTCCTCTTAGTACTGCGACTACTACTACTACTACTACTACTACTACTACTTCGTGTCCCATAGGTTTTGGTAGGTTTTGTTTTCATTTTCATTCAATTCTAGTCATTATAATATTTTCCTTTTTATTTTTCCCCTGATCCCACTTTCATTCAACACTGCATTAACTTCCATGGGTTTGTGTGCTTTTCCCCATTGTTATTGTTGTTGGTATTTAGCCTTATTCCTTTGTGTTCAGATAGACTATGCAATGGCATTTCAGTTATCCTAAATTTGTGGAGAATTGTTTTGTGTCCTTATATGTGGCTGATTTTGCATAAAGTTCCATGGAATGCTGAGAAGAAAGTATAGAAGAAAGAATATAAAGAAAGAAATACCCAGGTCCTCTGCAAGAGCAGTGGCTGGTGCTCTTAACTGCTGAGCCATTTCTCCAGCCTCTCCTTTTTCTATTCTTATAATTTGTAGGTTTGGTCTTTTTACAGTGTCCCAGAGGTCTTGTGTATTCTGTTCCTGAGTTATTTTAGCTTTGGCATTTTCTTTGATTGAATGAGGCATTTCCCCAAGCTTGTCTTCAAGATCTGATCTGATATTCTCTGTTTCATTTCCACCACTTCTTTTGCTTCTTTCCAAAAAAAAAAAAGCACAATGAGCCGGGTGTGGTGGCACATGCCTTTAATCCCAGCACTTGTGAGGCAGAGGCAGGCAGATCTCTGTGAGTTCAAGGCCAGCCTGGTCTACAAAGAGAGCTCTAGGTCAGCTGGGACTAAAATTGAGACCCTGTCTCAAAAATACAAAAAAAAGTATAATGAATGGACACACTCTACTGTATGATATAAAGGCCACAGATACTTGCTGTCAATAAGAAATTTACTTATTTTTTTCCAGGGGAATCCGACACCCTCTTCTGACCTCCCCGGCATTGCATGACATGGGTGCACAGACTTGCATGCAGACAGTACATTCATACACATACAGAAATAAATAAAAAAAAATAAAATAAAAAAAAAAGAAATTTACTTATTTTTTTAAAACTCCAAATGCTGGCATAGTCCAGAAGATTTTAACAGGTTTATTTATGATTGTTATAATACTGAACTATTAAAACTTGTTCATTGAGACATTTTGACTTGCATTAATGCTTTACATCCATATCCATATTAAAACTTCATACACAAATGAAATTGGAAAAACTGCCAGTAGTCTTTTTCTATCCACCATTTTTCCACTTGCAATCATATACTTAGGTACCTTTTGACCTCATGGGGGAAAGTATCTGGCCTTTGGAACTACTGATCACAGGAAGAAGAGGGAATTTTTTTTTTTTTAAGAATGAAATGTTTCCCCTCATAGTGGATTCTTTAGTGAGTTTTCTTCTTGCAAATTTTTGTGTATTTCATGCAGAAATCTTAATCATCTTTATACCCTCGTCTTCCTTGGCACCTTCCCATAGCTCCCCCCACCTCTAGAATTCATATATTCTGTCGTTTGTCATCTGTGTTAAGGCCTATTGTGCCAAATTCCTGTCCCCAGACATCCCTCAGTGAAAGTTCATTCCCTGGGGTCTAGTCAGCCCATCTAGAGTCATTCCCTTTAAGACCAGCTCTTCCTTACCAGCAGTAGTCAGCTGCCAATAATTCTTTGACTAATATTGGGGCCTGCTGCCCATTTTCACAGTTCCGAGCTGAGGTTTTATCTGCTTGAGTTTGCATAGGTCTACATTCTCCGTGTATGCAGCATGTTAGCTGGATATCTTTAGCATAATTATTACATGTTTGGCATGGAGAACACACAGGTTGGAATCTGCAAAAAGCCCACCAAATAGCCTCACTTGCCACCTGCAAAACCACATCAGTAGCTGCACTCTGGAAATGCAGATATGTTTTGAAGTCCTGAGAAATTTCTCTCACCATTCACTGGAAGGAGAGTTTGTAAATCAGAAGGTCTGTGGACTTCTGATAGCGTCTAAATTTACCCAGGGCCACATTACCTGATCTGGAGAGATAAGGTTTCTTCACCCTGCCCACAGAGGGTGCACTCGCGTGCTGCTTTTGTAGTCAATTGTTTTCTGAGTGCTACTATCACCAGTGGATTTGCAAGCAGTCTGCTTAGTACCAAACACCGTATGGACAACCCTTTCTCCTTCGTCTGGAATTTGGTGAAACAGAGGCGGCAACTGAGACACAATTCGTAGTTACTTTTTTTGTTTTGTTTTGTTTTTTTAACTTTTATTTATTTCTGTATGTGTATGAATGTACTGTCTGCATGCAGGTTTGTGCACCCGTGTTGTGCAATGCCGTGGAGGTCAGAAGAGGGTGTTGGATTCCCCTGGAACTGGATTTCTCCTGGAATTGGAGTTTCAGACGGTTCTCGGCCGCCATGTGGGTGCTGGGGATTGAACCCGGTTACTTTTTAAAAGCTACTTTTAGTGATTCCCTGGAATTTTCATTGTCCAACTAAGTCAAAAGCCACTTTATAATAACATTATATAGCACTTCAGGTGTAGTGTGAGTACCTTACAATGACATCTTCATTTCTCAGTCCTTTCATATTATTGTAATTAAGCATTTCCTTATAGATCATACACATAGGAACAAACCGTTTAGATTAACTAAGAAATAAAAATAACTTTATTTCCCTTTCAACTAGTCCTTGTCTGCCTCTCTTCCTTGCGTTATGTAGAGCTCAGTTTCTCAGGCATGTTATTTTCCTTATCTCTAAAGAACTTCTAACAGTTCTTACACAGCAGTACTCGGTGAAAATTCCTCAAGTATTCTCTAAGAAGGTCCTTTCATGTCTTCACTTTGGCGGAAGAGTTTTACAGACTACAAAATTCTCGGTTGCTTTTTTTTGCATTTTTTTGCATTTTTTTCCCTCTCAGTACTTTAAACATTTTAATCCATTTTCTTCCTGGTTGCAGGATTTCTCAGGAGAAGTATTCTCTATAGCTAAGAAAGTCATTCTTTTATCTTCTTCAAGACTTTTTTTCTTTACCTTTGATTTTCTATCATATGTATGCCTGGCTATAGACTTTCAGTCATTTATTCTAGTTGTTATTCTTTGAAGTTCTTGGGTCTGTGACTTGACATAATTTGTTTATTAACATGGTAAAATTATCAGTCATTATTAATTTAAATATTTCTTCTGTCCTTGTATCTCCTTTGATTTCTTGCTTCCATTCCTAGTCTATTACATCTTCTGTAGGTGGCTGTTTATTTTTCCTTTCCCACTTCAATTTCAAATTTCGTCATTTCTATTGGAATGTCTTCAAGCTCAGGTTCTTTTCTTACCTGTGCCCCAGGCTTCTAATGAGTACATAAAAGATATTCTTTGTTTTTGTTTCAATGCAAAACTTTTTGAGACAGGGTATCTCTGTAGTCTTAGCCATCCTGGAANTATATATAATATATATTATATGTAATATATAATATATATAATATGTATAATATAATATATATTATATGTAATATATATAATATATATTATATATATTATATGGATATCCATCCATATCTCTCCATCTCTCCATCTCTCCTTGTATATCATTTATTCTTACCCTAAATGAAGCATTTCTCCAGGTAGTGGTTTTCTTTTTTTTTAAGATTTATTTATTTATTTTTATTTTATTTTATTTTTTGGTCTTTTTGATACAGGGTCTCCCTGTAGCCCCAGCTGTCCTGGAACTCACTCTGTAGACCAGGCTGGCCTTGAACTCACAACAATCCGCTTGCCTCTGTCTCCCAAGTGCTAGGATTAAAGGCGTGTGCCACCATGCCCGGCTCCAAGATTTATTTTTTATATACCTATATAAGTTTGTGCACACATGAATCCAGGTGTCCGTGGTGGTCAGAGAATTAGAGATCCCCAGGAACTATAGTTGCATTTGTGAATTGCTTAATGTGTCTGGTGTGATTCAAACTCAGGCCACCTGTAAGTACTCCTAGTAAGCATTGAGCCATCTCTCCAGCCTGCTCTCCAGCTGTTGAAGGGAAGCCTTTTATTCTCCTTAAGGCCCCCCAATGTTTGGCATCCCCTGGGTACTGTACCATTTTCTTTCTAATGTTCATCTGGGTCCCATGCTGTCCCCAAAGCTGCTTCTCCTCATGGACCTCATTTCCTGAAGGGAATTGTGTCAGCTTTCCTTTTTCTGACTGACCACTGTTGCTCTGTTATCTGTTTTTTGTTACATCTAAGAGTGTCTCAGCGCTTCTTTTTTTTTTTTTTTGGTCTTTTCGAGACAGGGTCTGTAGCCCCAGCTGTCCTGGAACCCACTCTGTAGACCAGGCTGGCCTTGAACCCACAAGGATCCGCTTGCCTCTGCCTCCCAAGTACTAGGATTAAAGGCGTGTGCCACCTGCCCAGCAGGAAGTGTTTTTCAAACAAGTAAGCAAGCAAGCAAACAAACAATGACTCTGTTCCACCCAAATGATGAAATACTGGACCCAAACTAGCCACAGACTGATGATTCCACACCACTGCCACACTTCCTGGCAGCGGTTGCATAATGGCTCAGGCACACAGAATTAATAACTGACCAGTCAAAAGTGCCTTCATTTGCATGGTGGGAACTTCCTGCCAAGAAATTGCATGTGAAGTGGCTGCCTGTAACCTTCTGAGGAGTCTTCCAGAATGCAGACTCTTCATAGCCCATTACCAGGTGAAGGCAGTTCTGTTACTGCCAGGGGCTGCTCTATTTGCAATATAATAAATAAGTTTCTTTCTTCTACTGGAGTCTTAAGGGTCAGTTCTCTTACTAACTCACCTACCCCATCACAGAAACCTTTTAACTATTATTTCAGAGTTAGTTTGTAGCAATTCTGCCAATGTCGTTCTGATATTTAGGAGCACAGATGCTTGGTGTACATGTGCTTATAACTGCCTTAAGTTCTTGATGAGCTCATTCATTTTAACATCTGCTTTCTTAAAATAACTATTTTCATGATTCTTTAGGGACAAAGTCTTCCATTTTATTTTCTTCCTTCAGTGAATTATATTTTATGGATGGTTTTTGGTATTGTTCTTTATGCATTCTTTCTTTCCCTCACTTTTCTTATTCGTTGCTTCTGTCTTTATGATTTTGCTGCTATGGTTGAGAACTGATTATTTTTTCCCAGAATACAGAGATGAACATTTTATTTAAGTATATTTATTTCAAACAATGGAAGGAAATGTAACAAGATTATTTAATTGTCATAGAAGGGTAGATGGGTGAATTTTCTTTTGCAGACCTTTCTTGTTTTGTTTTTCTTCCTCAATTTCAGTTGTTCTCTGAGAATTTCATACAGTGTAATTTGTTCCTTCCACAACTCCTCTCAGGTTCACCCCCTTTCTTTAACCCACCATGTCTCAAAAAGCCAAAAAAGAGAAAGAAGCTCAATAGATACATGTTTTTATGTACTAGGAATGTCCACAGAGCCAAAACGATGAGAGATATAACCATCTATTGAACAAAGAAGAAAATTATTAAAATTAAAAAAACATGTCTTTAGATATGAAAAGTACCCTGAAGATTAAACATATTAGCTAAAATATGTAATATGAAAAAATATTCTGATAATTATATTTTAGTTTCTGGTAAGAGAAAAATCTTATAATTCTACTCCCCTAAAGGAAAACTTTCCTGGTCTTAGGATTCCTTCAGCATTGTAAAACAGAAAGATAACATAGCTCTGGCTATTGAAGATTTTATTTCTTCTCCTAGGACGAAAAAATAAGAAATTATATGTAAAATGAACATTATACAATAAGTTTACAGTTCAATGAATTAAAAAATACTCATGTAATCAGTACTTAGTTAAGACACAGAATACACTAGACTAGAGGCCCCTGGTGCCCCTCAAAGCTACAATGTACCTCACAGGGTAGCCATGACTTACTTTTAATAGCATACGCTGGTTTGGCCTATTTTTGAACTTCAGATGGTATAATACAATGTATCAATATTCCTGCCAGTCTTCACTGGGACAGGGGCACACTATGTTTTTGCATGTATCATGGTTTATTCAGCCTCATTGTGAGAGTCTCTTCTGTGACTACTCTGTATTGCATCCATTCAAAGGCTGAGAGGCATTCCATTAATGAACATAGACTTCAAATAATACTGTGGTTACCATTGGTCTATGTCTAAAGTGAGCATGTGCGTGCATTTCTGCTGACTTCTGCCTAAGAAACATTACTCCATCATGGATAGACCTTATATCAGTTGCAATTTAGTAGATACTTCTACATCTCTAAGGTGATTCCAATGAGCCCTGTCAGGGGCATATGAGGGTTCACACTGCTGCACCTCTTTTTAACACTTGGAATTTTTGTATATTAGTCATTCTGTCAAGCATATAGCTACTTTATATTGTGGTTTTAATTTGATTTGCTCTGATGACTAATGAACTTTGGAATCATTTTATATGTTTATTGACTTTCTTTTTTATGAAGTGTCCACATAAGTATTTTATCCCTAATTATATGTTATCTAAATTACTATGTTTATATTTGATTTGCAGTAAGTCCTTTGCTTTCATATTTCTTGGAGATTTCCTTCACTTTTCTTAGCCCTTTGACTTACACATATGGTTCAGAATCACTTCAGTAACTCCACACCAAATAAGCTATCTATAATTTATTTAAAGTTTACTTAACCTACAGATGAATTTAAGAACTGACATCTTTACAATAGCACCACCAATCTACAAATGCAGTATATCCTTCCATGTCACAGTATTGCTTCCAACATGACATTTTTGTTTGAAGAACAAAAGTCTGCAACAACTTTTTTCATATTAATTTTTAAATGTGTGGTATTTCTTTTTTTTTTTGGTAGTGGTATTTGTTTAATACTGTAGAATGGAAAAATATACAATTAGGGGTATAGTATATTCTGAAATGCTTGAAAATTTTTTGTAATACTGTAATGTTTTGCATTTTAATAGAATTATGTGATTTTAATTCAATATAGTTTGATGACATTTAGATCTGCTCCTCTCTCCCCTCCTTCTTCCACTGCCCCCTGCTCAGCTTAATAAGCTCTCATATGTAAATATATATATATATATATATATGTNAGGATACATGTTTAGAATAAAGTAAGAAATTACCTTGGTGTATGGGTGTGGCAAAAGCAGCTTATTTCTGTAGGATCTATGACCTCTCCAGCTATGTGAAAACAGAGCCGGGGTGGAGAAATGGCTCAGTGGTTAAGAGCACTCATTGGTTGCTCTTGCAGAAGACCCAGGTTTGGTTCCCAGCGCCCACATGTCACCTAACAAACATCCATAACTCCAGTTCCAGGGTATATAACACCCTCTTATGATGTCTGTAGGCACTGCATGACATGGATGTATAAACACTCATGCAGGAAAAAAACCCACTCATATAAATAAAATTACATCAAAGACAGCCAGTTCTTCTAGTCTTTGCAGATCAACTCTGTGATGGGTGGATGTTCACTAGTTAGAAGGACTTCTGCGCTTTGGAGTCAGCCTCAGGAGAAATGTAGGGTCTTCTTGTGGGCTTTTTTTTTAATTTTTAAAAAATTTTTATTTATTTCCGTATGTGTATGAATGTACTGTCTGCATGCAAGTCTGTGCACCCATGTCGTGCAATGCCGCGGAGGTCAGAAGAGGGTCTCGGATTCCCCTGGAACTGGAGTTCTCCTGGAATTGGAATTTCAGACGTTTCTCAGCTGCCATGTGGGTGCTGGGGATCGAACTCAGGTCCTCTGTAAGAGCGGTCGGCGCTCTTAATCGCTAGGCCATCTCTCCAGCCCCCGTGGGCTTTTTTTTTTTGAGCATACATCTTATCTGTGCCTGTTTGTGGCTTTTGCATTTCCCAATATACTTAGCTGCTTTTCTTTTAATTGTGCAAACTTCCCCCAAGGAAGCTGTGACTCTAGATGGTCTATCCTAAATCTCCATGCAATCCCAAGCCTTTGCCATCTGCTGTCTCTATCTACCTCCTCTGCAGCTTCTAAGAGGAATTCCTGCTGCTTTCCATTTCTTTTATCAAGCCTGCAATTTGAGAAAAGCTACTCCTCCTATTCTGAGCTCTGAGTTGAAAGAATCCTTTTAGCAGCTCCCAAGTAGATTAGTCCATTGCAAGTAACAGTCTCAGGTCACTAGAGTTAAAAGAAAGGAACAGAGAAGTGGCAGCCTCCTTCAGACCAAGACCAGGTAAGGAGAGGGGTCAGAAGGGAAAGAGAATAAAAAAGCCACATTTCAAGCCTCTTATTCTCTGCATTTTGAGCAATTGTTCTCTGTTGGATGACCACAATTGGCCAACCGGTAATTCCAGGTAATTGATAAGTTACTCATATGAACTCACTGCGATGTTGACAGCAGGCACAAGACCTATGCAAACTCAAACTAGACAAAATCTCAGAATAGATGTGAGGAGTGGGTAAGAAACCTCAACTCGCCCTGAGGAACGATTGGTAACTGATGGCTGCTGGGAGGGGGAGAGTCAGTCTCTTTCAAGGATGTTGGGTTAACACTGAATAGACCCATACTGAAGAATATTTGTGCCCCCAAATTAGACCCTATAGGCCTTAAATCATTAAATTCGGTGTTGGTTAGTAAAGATAATACAGATAGGACCTACATAAAATAATAATACATTGTATGAAAATTGCAAAAATTCAATAAAGAGGTGAAAAAGCCACATTTCCTCTGTTTCTGTCCTTATTTTTCCTTAACTGGGCCTTCACTTATTTCTCCTGGTCTCTATGTACTGGAGCTCCTATAAAGCTATTTTAGCCAGTATCTCATTGGGTTTCAAAATGTTTCTCTAGCCATCAAAACCAAGCCTCGAACTTCCAAGTCTGAGATCTTGCTAACATCACTCTATCATCTCTATCACAGAATGAGAAGGTGTCTTAGATACATGCACATCATTGCACAGCGGAGGAAAAGATTAAACAGAACTGGGATTTAAACTCTTCTTTTCTGATATCCAGGACTACTCTTAATATGGGAAAACCCAGCATTAATAAATCTCACTTATAAAAGAGAAAAACTATTCTGGGAGTCATTTGCTTTACCCTTGTGGCCCTGGCTTGATGCAGGATGTAAACCTCCTCCGACTAAACAGCAGATGCTACCTGAGTGTCTCAACCCCTGATTCTGCTTCTCTAGGATACATTTATCACTGAGGAATTTCACACTTGCAGTCTTGGGTCACATAGACCTGGAAACCCCTGTGCATGGTGTGGTCTTTAGTGTGCATAAAAACTATGTAAAAGTTGAGGTTGGGGCTCGAGTTTTCAGGGAAAAACTTGACTCCAGTTCTCTAGCAAAACAAAACAAAACAAAACAAAACAAAACAAAACAAAACAAAACAAAACAAAACAAAACAAAACTTTTTCTGATTTCTCCACATTCTTGAGCACCTTCTTCCTGTGTGACAGGTCCTGTTCAATTCTGGCCAAACTGCCCTGCAGTGACTGGAAATTTCCTTATTGCCTGGGCCTCCAGAGTTTGGGCCACTTATAGTCAAAAGATCTGTCTTTGATGAAGTTTCTTAAAGGTGAGAGGAACCATGCAAATAAAGGTGAAGAGGGATCTTAAGCTGCGGGGATATTAGGATAGAAATGTTATCTGTTATCAAGGGGGAAATGGGGAAAGGGGGTACTCTAACTGGGGAGGGAGTGAAGACGGTTAGACAGGGGCAATGAAAGGACAGATGACTAAGGCTTAGATGGTGGGAAAAACCAGAGGGGTGTTGAATAGTTTTTAAGATGTTTCTCAGACATCTCGAATTCCTCTTCTGTGAAGTCTCTATTCAGTTCTTTGCTCCATCTTTTGAGTGATTCATTTGTTTTCTTTCTTCTTTGTTTTTTGAGTAGTTTGTATACTCTGGAGATCAATGCTTTGTCGGATGTATCTGCAGTGAAGGTTTCTTCCCACTCTGTGGGTTTTCTCTCACTTCCTTTATTGTTTCTTTTGATGTACAGAAGCTTTTGAGTTTAATGAGGTCCCATTTGTCAATTGTCGATCTTATTTCTTGTGCAGCTGCTGTCTGATTTAGGAAGTCTTTTCCTATGCCTATGTCTTGTAGTCTGCTGCCAAGTTTTTCTTTTATCGCCTCCAGAGTTTTGGGTTTCACGTTGAGGTCTTTGATCCATCTGGAATTGACTTTTGTACAGGGCGAGAGGTAGGGGTTTAATTTCATTCTTCTACAGATGGTGATCCAGTTTTGCTAACACCACTTGCTGAAGATTCCTCCATTGTGTCTTCTTGGCCCGCTTGTCAAATATGAGGTGGCTGAAATTGTATGTGCTCAGGTTTGGATCTTCAGTTTTGTTCCATTGGTCAACTGGTCTGTTTTTATGCCAGTACCAAGCTGTTTTTATGACTATAGCCCTGTAGTATAGTTTGAAGTCTGGTATAGAGATCCTCCCTGTATCCGCTGTATTGCTCTTTTCGCTCAGGGTTGCTTTAGCTATTCGGGGTCTTTAGTTTTTCCAAATGAAATTAAGTATTTTTTTCCAAGCCTGTGAAGAAACTCTTGGGGATTTTGAGTTGGATTCAATTAAATCTGTACATGAGTTTGGGTAGAGTGGACATTTTTACTATATTTATTTTCCCAATCCATGAGCATGGGAGGTTTGTCCATTCTTCTGATTCTTCCTCAATTTCTCTTCTCAGCGGTTTAAAATTTTTGTTGTAGAGATCCTTGGTGTCTTTGGTTAGGTTTGTTCCTAGGTATATTATTATGTTTTTGAGGCTATTGTGAGTTGGAAGGTCTCCTTGTATCCCTTCTTCAGTTGCTTGTTGTTGGTGTAAAGAAAGGCTGCTGTTTTTAATTAGGGAAATGCAAATTAAGACACTTTAAGATATCATCTCACTGCCATAAGACTGGCCAGGATCAAGAAAAACAAATGATATCAAGTGCTGGAGAGGTTTGTGGGGAAAGGGACAACCTCATCCACTGCTAGGTGGGTGTAAACTCATACAGCCACTATAGAAAAGCAGTGTGGAGAACCCTTGGAAGAGCTCAAAATGAGCTTGCCATTTTGACCCAGTCATACCACTCGCTGGGTAAATAACCACAAGACTCTCATCTTACTGCAGATAATGCAATGCACAGCTATGTTTATTGCAGCTCTTGTTCCACAATAGCAAAAAGCTGGAACAACCCAACTGCCCCCTCAGCTTGATGAGTGGATAGAGAAATATGTGGTACATGTACACAATGGAGTTTTATGCAGCAGTAAAGAAAGACAACAATCATGAACTTTGCAGTAAATGATGAGTAGAAGATATTAATATTAAGTGACGTAACACAGGTCCCAGAAAAACAAACAACGAATGGTATCCCTTCATTCATGTGGATGTTCAGCATCAAATAACCCCTAGTTGAAAATATTTCTTGTGGAATGGAAGCATATTGGACAAGAACAAACAGAAGCCAGATTGCATCAGCAAAACTTACTGAAATGGGAATCTGAGAGGGTAGTGGGGTTTGGAAGAGGGACATCGGTCTATATTCAGATTTAATGGTATTTTAATTGGTATGCTGCGATGTCAACCATCAGTATGCCAATTTTGTCCAAACTCTATCCATACATTACATGGTTATTTGAGTGTACTTCAAAGTAAAAGTCCAAAATAGTACTATAAATATAAAAAACATATGGATTTAAAAAGAATTTTCATAAAAAAAGTGGTCGAATATCACCCTGAGAATTGTCCTAATCTCGAAAAGGTCTATTATAACCTCTGTTCAGCCTTTCACTATATTGTTGCTTACAATTTAAACCTTATCGAATAACAGTACTTTGGGATTAACATATACAAATAATCTCTATAATCTTTGTGTTATACAAGTATCATCTTATAACATTCTTTTACTTGTGAGGATAATGTAGCTTAACGGGATAAATAAATATGTTATGGCTCCTCCGTAAATTACCAATCCGCAGTGACAGTCACCCAATCAGCCTTGAGTAAATTTAATGAAATTACACCTTGAGTCTTCCTGCCAGATATACGTGACTATGCTGTTTACTATAACACTGCTTTTTTGAGAACTCAATGGGTCAAAAAATAAACAACCTCAAGTATTTAAAGAAAATAGAGGGGATACAGTTTAATAATATATAAACTTTTTTTTGCCAAAATTTTTTCAATTTAATCTTAAAAACTAACTATGGGGAAAGATTTATTATGTTCCCACAGGTCAAAACGTCACCATAATTAATTGGTTGAAAGAAAGAAAAGATTCAGCCTTGCATTGGGTAGGATGTATCAAGAATTACCAGCAGAGAAGTTGGCCATCTAAATTAAAAAGGAAGAAAAAGCCTCAGACTGCTACAAGGCATCAAACAATCTCTGTGGATCCTATTTGTTAACAACATGTTTTATAATGAATCCTAATGAACCTTCACTCTTAGGTGCCACAAAGTTTTATATGAGAAGACTTTCTTACTCCTTTTCATAGAACAAAGAAAAAATATGATGGTAAGGAAGTCATTATCTAACTGTAAATTAGAGATGACTGTTATAGAGGTTATCTCATTAAAACTGGTAAAACTGCTTTCCTTTAATTGAACTAATAGACATAGGAAACTGTGAAAAAGGATTATTCTCTAATTCAGAACCAAATCTAATACTAGAGTCTCTTTAAGCTGTGCATTTAAGCAAAATATATTAATACAGGAGAGCTCTGATATCAGCAATGGATTATCCTGCCAAGGAGATGTTGGCCAGGGGATCCAAGCCCCCCCCCCAAAAAAGGTAAAGGCTTCTGGCCTGTAAACTGGGATACCTGCAAGAAGAGAGGTGATAAGGCCCTGCTGTTGAAGACCTGATGTAAGCATGGGAAAGATGTATTGAGACCACACTTGCAAGTGTACAGTTGGTCTCTGGTATACCAGAGAGTGCTACCAAAGTTCACTAAACCAATAAAGCAAATATTGGTCTCCTGAGTCAAGCAAGACTCCTCTGTCAGCATCAGCTACACCTCACTTGCCTGGAAATACTGTGCAGCAGTGGCAGCCATATGTCTGTATATCCCAAATCTAATTGGTTATTAGCTCTCTCCTTGGAGGAATAACCCATAGCTGATGCCACAAGCTTACATCCTCTAACAGTTAGGAGATGTTATAAGCCACAGTAAGACCTTGTCATCTTTTACAGAGAAAAACGTAATTCATGGATTAGCATACCATCCAAACATCTGTGTCTATACCAAAGTAACCTACCATAATAAATAGTACTGTTTAAATATCTGTATATCTAATTGCTTGTGCTTCATTAGTAGGATTGAAAGGTTATTCCTGAACAAACTGTCAGCCCATGAAAAGAAACAGCCAGTACTGGTCAGAGTCCAAAACGACATCTCCAGAGAAAGTAGACTGTTTTGCTTCTCGTCCACCTGTACCCCTTTTCTAAGCCTAGGGAACAATCTGTGGAAGAGGGGACATGGTAGAATGTAAAGGCTGTGATTGGGGTGAATGGTGAAACTACAGCAATATAGACTGGACACTTTGATAAACTTGATTGTACATATTTGATGGACCAGCGGAGCTGGGAGCAGTCAGTCCAATGGGAACAGGGAGAAGAGTAGGTGGGCAGGGATTCAGCGTGAAGTGACACACAGACACCAAGAAGCTTGAGTCTGAGTGCACTTTACTTTTTCATAAACATTCGTTTCACACAGAAAAAGTTGGCAAGAGGATTATGTTGTTTATTCATGCGATTAGCAATTTTATACAGAACTTTTGAGATCAATCATCTTGAAAGTGATAGACCTATTCATAAGAAATCAAAGATTTGGGGCTGGAGAGATGGCCTAGCGATTAAGAGTGCTGACAGCTCTTACAGAGGACCCGGGTTCGATCCCCAGCACCCACATGGCGGATGAAAACCGTCTGAAACTCCAGTTCCAGGAGAACTCCAGTTCCAGGGGAATCCGAGACCCTCTTCTGACCTCAGCAGCATTGCACGACACGGGTGCACAAACCTACACGCAGACAGTACATTCATACACATACAGAAATAAAAAAAAAGAAATCAAAGATTTATGTCACTTTTGTGCCTTGGTGCGAGACTGCAGTCACCAAGTTTTGCAACGTACTTTCTTGGCTAGCTTTTTGTCTTGTGATAACCTTTAGATATGAGTATGGTTTCTTTTTAACTTATAAGAATCCTTTACTTTTGATTAATTTCTTTTTGACCTGGTCCTAACATTCCCTCCTTTGTTTGAAACAATGATTGTGTTCAACAACGTGGAGTCCCTTGGAGAGTAATGGGTTCTTTAGGGGGTGAGAAGCACTCCTACAGGGCTGGAAAAGTTCATCCTGACCTCAGGTAGCTCTGGGAACTAATAACTCAAGGTGGGAGGGAGTAGCTATGGAAACCAGACCTGCTTCAACTAGAGAGTTGCTCCTGGATGGTTAACCATTTCCTTTCTGCCATACATCGTTGTCCTCATAATACCATCCTAACCAATATTCTAAAGTCTGCCTAGAAATAGATGGTTTCTATTTCAGTTAATTTCCTGTGATTTAAAGGCCATCCAAAGTCTATTTCTTATAATGAAAGCTGGACCGTTTTCATAATTGTGGACTGGATTTTCCCGGGGACCATTTTATTAGCTAATTTAAGAAACTCCTTAACTTTATTTGGATTATAAGGTACAAATAACTTTTGCTGCTGCTGCAGTTGGTCCCATGGGTTTATAGTTTTGTAGGATTTTTCTAGTACTTTAATCAAAGCTTGGAGGACAGGCTGAAAGTTTGTGGGAGCCACCTTCCCTGGAAACTCATCCATGTCCAATTTACGACTCGGATTTCCTGGAACTGCAAAGGACTTAGAGAGACCATGTCCCAGGACTGCGATACCAGAGCACACGATAATAATCAGCAAAGTACAACCAGGACCTAAAAAAGGGCTAGGAGCACACTCCGCCCCAGGAGGCTAACTTCCTTGAAGCCTGCACCTCTATCTGGTGAGCGAGTCACGCAGACTCCACTGGGGACAGCGTGGCATACATACAAGCCCCTCCAGCTGGATGGTGGGAGCCTTGGGCTGTGTGGGTTTGGGCAGAGCTGCTTGCAAATTGGTTTTACATCAAGGATGCTTGTACTCAAAACTCATTACTTATTGTTTAAAAAAATGAAATAAATGAAAGTAAATGAAAAAAAATAAAACAGGTATAAAAAATAAAAAAAAGAAAAACCAGAGGGAAATGTGTTAGCTGAAATTTCAACTGAAAATGGATACGATTTATGTATATGAGTGCATGTATATAGCTGAAAGCTATATAACAACCAAAAAAAAAAAAAAAAAAAAAAAACAATGGGAAAAACACAATCCAGGCAGGAGAAAGCTCCTCTCTGACCTTTTTGGTCAGGGTAGTCCAAGGTACTCCAGAAATAACATAGGTTATTACCAATGCTCTTATCTGACTCCCAGAATTTGAACATAAGTCCTTATTGCTGAAGATAGGACATCTATCTAAAACAGGGCTTGGAGTGATCAAGCTGGAACTGACCTGGAAGCCTCTTCCCTGAAGACCAGCTTTCATGGTGTAAGGGATACTGTGTAAGTTACCAAGGAAGAAGACCCAGCTATAAAGCCTAATAAACATAATAATGTCTGGCCCAGCAAACTATTGGTATTGGTGGAATCGTTGCACTTTAATCTTGGGGACAATCAACAGTTGTCCAACTGGAATTAAAACCCACTCAAGGGGCAGGAACTCATGTGTGGTCCTGTAAACATAGCTAAAAACACATGGCTGGAGAGGTCAGAGATCCTAGAGAAACTTACTTTTGCCACATTCGTAGGCCATCATAATTTCTTACTATATTCTACATATACATTTTCATACAGACAAGTGTACCTCTCAGTACTCATCAAAGAAGCTTTTTCAAAAACAGATGGAAACTATTAAAGAATTATACAACTAGTCAAAGGCAGAGAATAATTAACTGTGAGACATTTAGCCTATATGACACATCTTCAATTCAACCTCTACACACAGGATGAATGCATCTGTCAACTCTCACCACAGAAGTTTCCTTATGCGGCAGATGATGATTAACACAGAAACCCATGACTTGCCAATAGGCAGAGAATAAGAGGCTGCAGAGTGCTTATTCCTGAATAGGACAACTGTGCCACACTTCTACTCCCAAGGCTCAAGGATCATTGCAGAATAGGAGTGAAGTGGCTGTAAGAGCCAGAGGGGGGGTGACCACGAGGACACAGAGTTTTCTGGACAGCTGCTCAGTTACTTATATGAACTCATAGCAATCGTGACAGCATGCAGAAGTCCCATGTGAGCTCAAACCAGACAAAAATCTCAACATAGAAGTGGAAAATTGGAAAAGAAATCCCAACCCAACCTAAGCCACTGATGGCTGCTGGGAAGAGATGAGACCCTGGCAGCATTCTCTGGTTTGGGATCCTGGACTATATGAAAAAGTGAGCTGAGCGTAAGCATTCCTGTTCTGTTTTGTGGCCATGGATGCAGTGTAACCAGCTGCCTTAAGCTCTGGCAGTTGTGACTTCCCTGCCATGATGGACTGTAGCCTAGAACTGTGAACCAAAATAAACCCTTTCTCCCTTAAGTTGCCTTTGTCAGGTATTTTATCACAATACCTAGGAAAGAACCAAGGGAAGGTTCGATGCAGGAGCCTGACCCAGGGACGCACACTCTGCAGTTTCCTATTCTCTAGGATTTGCCCAGTGTGACATTTCTGTGCACATGCACTTTGCTGTATAAGGAAGCTTCACTGGTGAAGGTTGAAGGATGCCTTGATTTTCTGCCTACCCCTCACTCTGCTATGTTCCATGAGCCTTAGGTGCAGAGGTTCAACTGTAGATGTGCTACCCAGGTCTGGCCATCTCTCAGTAGTATATTCTCCATGTCTGACCAGTCGTGGAACTGCAGTAGCTTCCATCTGTTGCAATAAGAAACTTTCCTTGATGAGTGATGAATGGTATGCTTGTCTGTAAACATAAGGTTTCATGTTTAGTTCATGGCAAGAAGTATCATTTGTCTAGACATACGGCAGATCTAGGGTTTCCTCTAGGATCTATGTCCTCTCCAGCTATGTGTATTTGGCTATACACTTACAGTGCCACACAAGAGTGTGCCTTATGATCTCTAGATGGGCTGCCTAGACTCCAGTGGATGTATTCCACTTAAGGACATCTGGGTGCAAATGCTTGACTGGATAGGTTTGCCATGTGTGGCGGAATATGTAAGATTTGGTGGGGGGTTGGAGGGGTATGGATAGGGGAGAAGGTTTTTAGTGAGAACTGTGCTATGGAAGTATCAAAGCTTAATAAAATTATAGTAACAACAAAAATAAATAAATACCATTGTATAAAAATGGCAAAAATTCAATCAGAATGCAAAAAATCCCCTTCCTGGTTTTGTTCAAAAATTTAAAAAGGAAAGTACTGGGGCCACTGATTTCTGGCTTCCCAGAGGCCACCTTGTTTCCTTAGTGGTCATGGGTGTCTCTAAGGGAATCCCCAAGTGTGTTTTCCATTTTTATTGTGGTTGGATTTTCTTGTTTGTTAGAAGAGTTCGTGTCATCCAAGGAATGGTCCAAAACCATCCAAGGGAAGGTCCAGGGGCTGGAGAGTTGGCTCAGTAGTTAAGAGCACTGGCTGCTCTTGCAGAGGACCTGGTTTTGGTTCCCAGAATCCACATGACAGCCAACAACTGTCCATAACTCCAGTTCCAGGGAACCTGACACTCTCTTCTGACCTCCTTGAGTGCTATGTACAATAGAGTGAACGTCACACATGCAGGTAATACACCCATAAAAAATTAATAAATAAAAGAGATGGGCCAGAGCAGTCTGAGGGAGATCCAAGGCAAGTCAAAGTGTAGTCCAGTGTAATCCAAGTGCAGCACGCTCCGACTGGCCGGGAGGGTCTTTTTGGATGGTTGCTAAGTGCTGGAGTTAATTCTTAAGACCCACAGTCACCTCCATTTGACCCTCCTGCTTCAGACTGATTGTGTTCTTGTTATAATTCAGGAATTAAAGCTGAATGGCCATCTATGTATGGTGGAACATGTCTGTAATCCTGGCATGCAGGAAGCTAAGTGGAGGGAAGCCAAGAAGGGGTATATAGAGAGACCATGTCTCAACACACTAAAACCAACCAAACACCACTACCACCACCACCACCAACAACAACAACAAAACCAACAAATCTGAATGGCCAACAGGCTAGGAAGAAGTGATG
Source organism: Rhizomys pruinosus (assembly GCA_009823505.1). Taxonomy (NCBI): domain Eukaryota; kingdom Metazoa; phylum Chordata; class Mammalia; order Rodentia; family Spalacidae; genus Rhizomys; species Rhizomys pruinosus. The sequence goes on along the minus strand of VZQC01008232.1, from coordinate 300,836 downwards.
GAGGTTCTTAGGGGGTGATTAGGTGCTGAGAGCCCTTCCTGTGTGAGATTCACGCTCTTTGGAGATTCAAGCTGCTTCCTGCCCTGAGGCCCCAGTGCTTCCCCATTCCAGAAGACACAGCAAGAGGGTATCATTTCAGAAGCAGAGAGCAGCCCCACCCACCAAACATGCTAGTGCTTTGAGCTCACTCTTCTCAGGCTCCATAACTTTGAGATAAACATTTTCTATTCTTTGTAATTTCCCCAGTCTGTAATATATGCTATAGTCACACAAAACAAAGTGAGACAGGAGCAAAGCTACCACATGTGGACAATGTGATTTTATGGGAGCAAAAGTGAGGAAAGGTGAGGGGCCCTGGGCTGACACAAGCCTGGCAGAAAACATGGCTGTTCACTGTTTTCTTGTCATGCGGGATGAATGTAGACAGGATGTTCAGAAGAAGCTGCAAGAAGAAAACAAAGAATTTTCTCCTGCCTCCTGCTCTCATGAGATACATGGTTTCTTTATGGAGTATCATTTTCAGATTTTGTAGCAGTTATTTTTATAGCTATCTAGATTTTGTGTCCTGGGGCTGGACTTAAGAGCACTGGTTGCTCTTGCAGAGAAACTGGCTTCAATTCCCAACAACTATGTGGCCATGGCAGCTAATAACCACCTGTAATTCCAGTTCCAGGGAAATCTGATGCCTGCTTCTGATCTCCATGGGCATTACACAGCATGGGCACACTTACATACATGCAGACAATACACTCATATACATAAAATAAAAATAATAAATAAAATAGATTTAGGGACTAGGCAAGATGCCATGCCCTGCCTTCCATGTGATTGATGTGGGCGGAGTCACCCAGCCACATTAAATCGAAAGTCTTTTTTTATGAAATAGAGAACTCATATGAATCCTGAAGTAGTGAGGGAAAACGGAACTTCCATAGTTCACATAGATTATGAAAGGCACCCTGGCTGCTGAGTTCTCTGTCACTGTGTGCACAGTGAAGGCTTTGTCAGAGCCATGTCTACTGCGTGGACAGAGAAGCTAAAGAAGTGGATAAAACTTGGGTTCTGAGGTTAAACAAGCAACATCAGAGAGGATGAGCTGAGAGTGTAGCCGTGATCCCAGCTGAGAGGGCAAGGGTTGGGGTTCTCAAAGGACAGAGGAAATACTCTAAATTCTAGAGAGAAGACATGTATGTTTCTTTCTTCTTTAAATATCAGGCTATCATCTTTTTTTTTTTTTCACTTTCAAATTTAGCAAACTTAACAGGCATGCACCATTAGGGCTTGATGCTGGCCTCCAAAGAAAATATTTAGAAGGCTGTGTCCCACACACATCAAAGGACAAAACATCATTATCTACCACATACCAAAGGCATAGTCCTAGAGACAGAGAACTCAGCCAGGCCAAGCATAGGCTGGGATCTTCCACCAACCATCAACAAGCTTAGGCAACCAAGCACTGGGAAACCTTAGTCACCCAGAACTCTGCTTGATTCGAACCATGTCTGTTCTGTTTATGACCATGCTGAAAATGCCTTATCTTGGTTGAACTATACAAACACTACTTTTCTAAAATTGCTCTTAGCAACATGGGGCTCCCAACTGCATCAAGATTCAGGTACACCTTGTTCCAAACAAGGCAACAAATCTCTCCTCCATTAATACTCACTTGGTAACTCCCTCTTTGTGGTCAAATACATCTAGGAACACATTTAAGAACTATAGACAACTATCTGGCCTAGACTGATTTTAGATGCATACACAGTAAGGTAAACTGTGTCCTCAAAATGAACTTTTAAGGGAAAACCCATATTTACTAGCTAACATATTTACTAGCTAACATGTGTGATTAGGCATTATCTTAGTAATTTTTCTGATGATGTGATTAAATACACAGACAAACAACTTCAGGGAGAAAGGGCCTGTTTTATCTTACAGTTCCAGAAGGATACAGTCCATCATGACAGGGGCTATATGGCAGTAGGCAGAGAAGGCATGGTAGCAGAATAGGAAGCTGACTGGTCACATTGCATTCACACTCAAGGAAGCAGAAAGAGAACAGGAGGTGGGGATAAGCTATGTCACCTCCAGGCCTCCCATGAGACTCCACCTCCTAAAGATTCCACAATCTTTCCAAACGGAGTCACCAGCAAGGGACCAAGTATTCACACATGAGAGCCCAGAATGGAACATTTTACATTCAAACCACAACATGGATACAGAAGATTACATTCAGCTACATCATGGGAAAGGACATGCACGAAGAAGGTTTACATTATTCAAGCCTACCAATCAGAACAGAAAATCACCCATACCCTGCCTTTAGCAACCAACTCCTCCTCCTGGACTCCATACAAGGAGGCCCAAGTGGTCACCTGCTGCTTATGGGCACTCTAGCCCACAGCTTTCTTATGAAGTATCCTTAAAAAGTAAAGCCTCTTCCTGTTTACTATTTGTGTGTGCTTTATCAGTTCTTTGAATAAGATACCAAGACCCTGGAAACTCCTGGTCTAGAATGTGACCATTGATAACAAAACCCTTAAGACTCTTCTTTTGAAAATGGGGGATTTTTTTAAATGCATATTTTTATTAATTTTTGTGTATTTCATATAAAACATCCTAATCATGTTTATACCCCTCCCCTGTCTAGAACCCCGAAGGCCCACTGTATCAGATTTCATACATTCTGTCATATATGTTAAGGACTATTGAGTTAAGTTAGCATAACTAGCCATCCCTCAGTGCAAGTTCATCCACTAGCTTAGGATTTTCAGTTTAAGAAATAAAATTTCACTGTATCCCTGATTGTTCTCTCTTCTCAGAGTTCATCTCTGCTCCCTTAGCACAGTGTTAGAGAACTGCGTTAGAGCACTGCGTCTGTCTGTGGACCAGCCAGGTCTGTTTCATTTCTGACAAGCTCTGAGATTCTTCTCTTGACTCTCATAATAGTGTGTGTGTGTGTGTGTGTGTGTGTGTGCGTGTGTGTGTGGTCACCTGCATCCTTGGAAAAGTAGCAAACACCCAGTTCTGTGGGAATAGGTGGTGAAGATAAACTTGGAGCTCATTTTCTACTGACATCTTCATGCAAGACAGAAGGAAGGACAAGGGCAATTAAAGGAAACAGGGGAAAGGAAGGGAGTCTCTCATTCCAGAATCTGATTTAAGTCTTGATGTGTCAAGACTTAACAACAACAACAACAACAACAACAAAAATCACTGTGAAGACTCCTTGCACACATATAACATTTATTTTATGATACCATTATTTCAAATAAGAATGTTAAAATCCATGCTGGTATACTGGCACACATGCATGTATAATCCCATTGCTAGGGAGGCACAGACAGGAAGACCCTGGGGCTCACTGGCCAGCCATTCTAGCTTAATTAGTGAACTTCGGTATAATGAGACCCTGTCTCAAGGGAAGAGGAGAGTCTTCCTGAGGACAAAGCCCAAGATTGTCTTCTGGCTTCTACATGTTTACACACATGACCATGTGACCTTGTGCACACATACAGTTTTTAAAAGGATGTTAAAATAGCAATGAAGCAATGTTTAATGTCAGAGTGTGTAACCTATAAGTTTTTTCATCTGCAAACCTGTGATTATCAGAGAGCCTCACAAATCAGTTTATGAGCTGTGTTTATGGTAAAAACAAATACCTTGGACTATCTTCTGGACTATGTATAGTAAGCACTTTTGGGGCTGGAGAGATGGCCTAGCAGTTAAGAGCGCTGACCGCTCTTTCAGATGACCCGGGTCCGATCCCCAGCACCCACATGGTGGCTGAGAACTGTCTGTAACTCCAATTCCAGGAGAACTCCAGTTCCAGGGAAATCCGACACCCTCTTCTGACCTCCGTGGCATTGCACAACACGGGTGCACAAACCTACATGCAGACAGTTCATTCATACACATAAAAAACTGTAACAAGCATTAAAGTTTGGTGTGTAGTTTCATTTAAAAAAATGAATTTTTAACTACGTTTTTATCTTATCAGCTTGTAAACTTGGACAACGTACCTCACCCCAAACCACCTAATGATCTCACTCACTAAAGAAGAGTTATTTAGGTCAATATAAATATATTGAAATATTTTTAAGCTTTAAAATTCTTTAAACAATGTAACATCAGAAGCCACCACAATCATTTATATGTGTGTTTGTGTGTCTATGTCTGTGTGTGTGCACACCCATGCACACACAGATGCACAAACTTCATACACACACACCACACTCACACTTACAAACACAAAAGAACTTTCATATACAAGCATAACACTAACAAACAACCAAAAAACATTTACATGCTCCCGAGTTCACAGTATGCACTACTCTTCTCTTGAGTCTTTCCTCTTCTTTTAGCTCATATGCATCAATCTATTAAAATATTTTCATAATAAGCTCCAACTTTGCTTTATACTTACATAGCCTGAATTCTTTTCTGTGCTATAAAGGGAAGAATATGGCTTCACTTGAGTGGAGGCAGCTATAGCCAGCAGCACTGAGCTGTGTCTCCTGCTGCTGCTGATAGTCCTTACTCATACAGCACAGTGGGTATGGTTTATCTCATCCAAGGCCTAAGATGATTTTTGAAATCTGAGATTCGCTGCTTCTTTTTATTTAGGTTCTTTTCTTCCTTGCTTGAAGAGGGGCATTTATTTGAACATTTACTGTGTGCTTTCTCCATTATGTTAACTATTGCTATGGATGGTTCTATTAAGTTTAAGTTTGATTTTTGTTTTATTTTTCAGTTTCTTCCTGTGACTCATTACAGCATGTATCCCCAGGTATATTATATGATGGGCAAATGAAACTTAAAGAAGTTAAATTTCAAATGCAAGCCTTTTATTGTAGCTGCTTCTGCCCGGGCGCATGGACTTCCAGAGAGGATCTGGAAAGAGGATCTCTTGCTCTGATGGAGAATTGAGTGGGATTTGGTTAAGATTCTAGAACTGCTGGAAAACAAGAAACCTGATTTCCATGACAGATGATTGTTTTTTCTAACCACAGCTGTTTGAAAAAAATCTATCTGTTCCCCTTGACTTCTCTGGAGGAAAAGAGATAGAATAGAGTTGCATGTTATTTAGAAGGTAACAGTGCTTCACACATATTGCTTGCTGGAAGGGCTTTGGACACAGTGGGTGGCCAAACACTAGCAGCTTCACAGAGGAGCTATTGCTTTCTCTCTTGTTTTCTCCCTGTAGAATTTCGATAATTTAAGGTAATTCAGGAACATGTTAACAGCAGGTGGGCGACTACTTAGGGAGGCAGAATCAGAGAGCCTCTTAGGTTTCCCTTCATCGTACACTTCTCTTGTAGAGAAAGATCCCGGAGTGAGCTTGAGTCTTAATCAGGATACTTAACCAAGGACCAGCAAAACTCAGAAAACCATTCGAACCAGTTTAAACAGCATTTCTCCTTATTGCCACAACAACACAGCAGATCATGTTGTAGCCCAGGAACAAACAGCATATATTACTGATCTGTAGGTCCATGGACAATTCTAGTGGTCCCAGGTGGTCTCCTGGGGCTGTTAGATGAACTTGATGGAGTGCCCTGTCTGTGCAGGGATGGCTGGCTAACACGGTTCTGGTTCTTATTCACAATCATCCTCCAGCAGGTCGTGTCCTCCTGGTGGAGTGGAGGCATGCTGGTGGCACCAAATTTCTTCTGCCACATTTCATTGGCCACAACATTGGAAGAGTGACTCCATATTTCAAGTAGAAAAGGTAGAGAGGACATGGTGCAGGGAGGGGTAGAGACTTGGCCATTTTGCCATCCATATTCCAGGGAGCTACTCTAGGGATTACATGGCATCAGGAAATGCTGGTGGTTTTCTAGAAACACCAGTCCTTTCATTCTGTTCTGTTACCTTAGGGGGTTGTATAGAGTCCATTTCTGTATGTTTTTAATGTCTTCTGTCTCTTACCTGCCTTCCTCCAAAGGCCTAACATTTCTATTTCCTGACAGGATAATACTCCTCTATCCCTACTGTAAATGCTACCTCCATGAGGGCATGACCACACATAGATCAGTATAGCTGACTTCCTCAGACCTCCCATTGTTTGTGCTCCATGCCCATGTGCATTAGAGTTAGGAATCTATGAAAAAAAATCAGCAGCAATAGGATGTGTATGAAGAGGTCAGGGACTCCTCCCTTCCGCTGAGTTTTTATTCCATTCGGGCCCTAAACAGTTTAAATATGATCTCTTCACATTGGAGAAGATAATCTGTTCCCGCTCTCAAAATGTATTTGCTCATCTCAAGACAGACAGACAGACAGACACTTTCACAGAAGCAGCAGGAGTATTATTTGACCAAGTCCTCATGACACAATCAAGCTAGCACAAAATCAATGATCACTGAAGATATCTCACATGAAATAAAATCATATTGTATTGTCTACTGCTTCTTCAGGCGCTAAGAGTGGATGGAAGCGTGGGCAATGAGGGGCCATAAGGCCATCCTAAAAAATAAAAACGAGCCTGGGTGCATGCTGCAGCTAGGCTTGCAACTTTCATGGAACTTTGATGTGTCGTGCAACATCATGTTGTTTCCTGCAGCCTGTGTTTTTCTAAAACTGGAAGGTATTAACTGACTCAAATATACCTTACAACTCCAATTTTGAAGGCTCAGTTCTTGAAGGGATTAAGTTTGTCTCGCATTTAAAATTTATATTTACAGGTGGTAAATGGATTTTTTTAAAAATCTCTGATATCTACCAGCAGCTGGAGAATTAGGTCAGCCTCACAGAAAGGAAGCGTCAGGGCTGCTGCACACAGACATACATGGAGAGCTGTAAGGATGTACTGTGTGGATCGGGCAGGTGGTCCTGACTTCCTCAAGTTCCAGACCATCCTGAGGAACTCATGGTCGGAGAGTGGCTGTGCAAGTGTGCGAGGCTTCTGATCCGAATCTCCGTGGGAAGGTTTGCTTGTCTATCATAAAACTGCCTTTGGATTCAGCCTACCTTTCAAACTACCTTGTAGTTTGTACATGAAATGCCTCTCATAGGATCATGCATTTAAATTCCAGACTCCACTGTGGTGCCACTGGTTTGGGAGGTTGATGAACCTTAGGAGAGTTAGCCTTGCTAGGTGCAGACTGTGGGGTGGGGTAGGGGGGAGAGGAAAAGTGGTTTTTTGTTTCACTTTGCCTGGGTCTACTTTCTGTCTTATCTCTGCCTTCTCATCTGCCTAGATGTGAGAAGCAGTACACATTTGCAACCACATAAGTGGGCAAGCCCTTGTCACCATGCCTTTCCTATCACCATGGACTGTATCTTCTTGAACTGTGAGTCAAAGAGACCCTGCTTTTTCAGTTGTTTCTTGTCAAATATGTAGTCACGACAATGAGAAAAGTAACTAATACACGTCTACCACCACAGCCAACACAATACCAGGCACAGTACTGTCTTTCTGCTGCACAGGTATGTTGGAGGCATGAGTTCCCCAGGTACTCATAGACTGAAAGACTCCAAAGGAAGCCATGATTCCATTCTCTAAACAGGAAACATTTTCCCTGCACTGACCAGGTGTAGACACTGTAATGTGCACAGAGGCTAAGATAGCGACCTACTCAGCAAGAAGCACATATTCTAGGTCTCATTATGTGGACTAGGATGGCCTTGAACTCACAGAAGTCTTTTTGCTTCAGCTTCTCAAGTGCTGAGATTAGACACTATGACTGGCTACATTCCAGGTCTTGTTGCTCAAAGGGTGGTCTACAGACTAGAAGAAAAGCAAAATCTTAGCTCCTATCAGAGATCATCTAAGGATGTGTTGTATGACTTTTCCTGGGGAAATATGAACAAACATCTCTTCACGTTCGATAGGGGACTAGACAGACAAACAATTCCACTGAAGACCAAGTTGGCCAGCTAATTAGTTTATTAGGGGTCACTTACAGAGGTATGAGTGAGAGTTACTTATTAGGAGCACAGGTGACTGAAAGACACTGTAGCACTGAACAACTTACCCTAATGTGACAATTCATGGATGCACAGCTTACCCCAGGGTGACAACTCCATCGCTGGAGCTTTCTGGATGACTTGTCAGGATCTTGATAGAGCAGAGAATTTCTTCTCCCAGCAGTTACTGCTTCTGTAACGTCGGACACAGCCCTTGTGAACCTTGTAAGTTTCAGCTCTTATGGCCTTGCACTGTTTACTTGCTGAGTCTTAGAAGCCTTTCTCCTCTCTCTAGGAGAGAATGATTACATTTGTAAAAGAAACTGCTGCACCACAGGTAGGCTCAGGATTTGGGGTTTCATTGTCCAGCAAAGTCTTTCCCTGTCTGAGTTTGGGATGCACTTGACTACTAGAAATCAGAGAAAACACGTCATTTCATCTGTGCTCCCAACAACTCTGCTGTTGGGAGCGAACAACATTCCTCAATATATGGCACCACTTAATCCTGCTCCCAATGCTAAATAACCAGAATTAGATTTAAGAGTACCTTCTAGCACCTGCTTTGAGGCTCCAGCTGTATACAATATTTGAGTTGCTTCAAACTTCATGGACCACAATTAAGCTTCATTTTTATTTGACTATGAAATATTCCCCCAAAGCTCATGTGTTGTGGTCCCTCACTTTTGGAGCTGTTTGGGAAGGTGCCGGAAAATTTAGGGAAGTAAGACATAGCTAGAGAAAGCAGAGCCCTGGGAGCAGGCTTTTGAAGGCGATACTAGATTTCTGATTCCCTCCCTCCCTCCCTCCCTCCCTTCCTTCCTTCCTTCCTTCCTTCCTTCCTGCTTCCTGCCCACCATGAAGTGAATAGCCTTCTTCATATCTTCCCACTGCCCAAGTACATGTGGTCAAGCAACGACGGACTGAATGCTGTAAAACCGTGAGTGAGATGCACAGGCATTTTTGTCATGATAATGAGAGCAAAACATAACTGCTTCAGTCACAGAGACCGGGGCTGTGGAGGTGATGACTTTAAACCCACTGGTTATTGTCTGAAGGACACTTGTGGCCATTTCACTATTTGGCCAATCAGGGAAGTCGAGCTTTTATTCAGAAGGCCCAAGGCAAGTATGAGAAGTTGGTGGTACAGGGCTTCTGAGAAACAGGAGCCGTTTTATGGACCGAGAAGAAGGAAAGAAAGTCCATCTCAAACCACACTCACGCTGCTCTTGCTGGATGGAGTCTCCTACATCTAAGCCTGTCTAAAGTAGCACTTGGGGTCCTGGGCACTGGTGGATTTAGATAGATATACTACAGGAAGTCCTCCTTGTGTCCACATCTGTGGACTGAGTTCCCTGAGGACAGCTCTACTAGCGCCTGTTGTATCAACTGAACCATGTGACCTCAAGCAAGTACCTGTTGGAACAGTTCCTTGTTGAGACAAAATGATTTTTTTTTCTGAAAGGAAAACAATTCCTAGGCTCTCTTCTGTCCTGTCACATTCTGCTTTTTAAAAAAATTTTATTTATTATTTTTATGTGTGTGACTGTACTGTCTGCATGTAGGTTTGTGCACCCGTGACGTGCAATGCCTTGGAGGTCAGAAGAGTGTGTCAGATTCCCCTAGAACTAGAGTCAAAGACTGGTCTTAGCTGCCATGTGGGTACTGGGAATTGAACCCGGGTCCTCTGCAAGAACATTCGGTGCTCTTAACCGCTGAGCCATCTCTCCAGCCCCCACATTCTGCTTTTAACCAACATTTCTCCTTGCTCTGTCCTCTCTGCCTCCCCTTTTCTCATTCAGAGACTTCTGGAAGATGGCCTGACTTTTGCTGATTTGCAGCTCACTAGAAATATAATCTCTGGCTATTTAAGTGTAAAGAAATTGGTTGAAGCTGCCAAGGGCACCCTTTCACCTTGGCGCGTGGCCCTGGACGCCCAGCGAGGCAGGCATGATCTGGGCTCCCACAGACTTAGAAGAGCAATTTTATGAGTTTGGGAGTTAACACATCCTGATTTAACTAAACCCTTGATCTCGTGGCTATCCACAAGCATTCTCAGTTCGTGGAATTCATTCCATGCTTATCTAACAGTCTTGTCTTTCTTGTGATTGATTTTTCCTTAGACAAAAGCCAGTAGAGAGTTCAAGGTCTCTCTAGATTGTGAGTCCATATAGATGAGAAGAGGCAGCCACAACAAGAAAAACGTTCATGCCTGCCAAGCTGGAGGATGAGTGACTGTCAGAGAGTGAGGTCAGGACAAGGCAGCAGCTTTGAGTGCTGGCACAGAAAAGGGGACATTCACTGTGATGAATTGGGGGGCGCCCAGCGGCCTGATGGACTGGCATTTAGCCTTCCCCACTTCATTAGCTCTGCTCTTGTTTTAGAGCCTGTGGACAGTCTTAGGTTGCCCAATGATGCTTCGGGCCTTCTCAGATTTCTTCGTCTTAACTCCCAGCTCCAACGGGCTGGAGAGTTTGGCCTCCCACTTGTGTCAGCACAGCTACCCAGCCAAGCTAACTTCCTTGGCTGCACACAGAGGAAAGAAAGGTATAAAGGTTCCTTGATACCCCGTTTTACTGCACAAATCATATACCTTTGTCTTTAGAGACTATGCTGCTGATATGATAGTGAGCATGTGGTTTCAAATTTGTTTGTCTTATGGCATTAATTATAGATCCATCAAAGGCAAAGGAATACTGACTTGTACTTAAATAATTTGAAATTCAGACTGCAGTCCTCTGTTTTCTATTTTGATATCCTACTTCAGGAAGTGTGTGCTCTGCATATTCCTTTATCAAGACCATGTTCTTTATTGAAAATTAAAATTACTTATACAGAGCTAAAAATTATTCTAGGAACAAATATTGATTTTCCTTATCTTACGTAGCACTGAATATTTGCAGAATGTTTTACAGCCCACTATGAACTAATGGCTGGGTGTCCGGGGGGAGCAGCAGCAACCAGCCTATTAGAGAAAAGAAAAATGGAGCCTGAATATCAACTACTCACCCTGCAGGATTGTCATTTTCCATCTGTCTGTGGGGCTTGTTAATATGTCTGCCTGTGACAGCTGATCTCTGTCTTCAAGGTCCTTGTTTTTGAAGGATTAGAGCTGTCTAAAGAAAAATCTCTTTTTAAAAAATATTTTATTTATTATTTTTATGTGTATGAGCACTTTGCCTGCATGTAAGTTCACCTGTGCCATGCAAAGCCCACAGAAGCCAGAAGAGGGCATCGGATCTCCTGGAACTGGAGTGACAGATGGTTGTTAGCTACTATGCAGATGCTGGGAATTGAAACTAGGTCTTCTGCAAGAATACCAAGCATTCTTAACTGCTGAGCCATCTCTCCAGCCCCAAGAAAGGCCCTTTACAACCCACTTTTATGAGACAAGTAATGCGTTAAAGGACGGGAGTGGATCCGCTCATAATTTAGTGAAGCACTTTTTTTCGTGTATGTGTATGTATGTGTGTGTGTGTGTGTGTGTGTGTGTGTGTTCATGTTGTAATACACATATCGGGAGTGCACATACATGTCTGTACATGGGGAGATCAGAGGTTAACGTTGGTTGTCTTCTCTATCGCTTCTACCTGTTTTGTTGTTATTTGGGAACCTGGAGTTCAGTGATTGGCCACGGTGGCTGGCCAGTAAACCCCAGGGACCCCTTTGTTTTGGACTCCCCAGCTCTGGGATGGCAGATAAACTACTACACTCAGGTTTTTACAGGGGTGTAGGGGTTCGAAACCCAGGTCCTCATGCTTGCATGACGAACATTTTCCTGACCGAGCTATCTCCTCAAGAAGTGTATGCTCTGCTGCAGGATCAACAGGGAACTCACAGCTCCTTCCTGCTAGGCTTCCTGAAGGGTGTGTGGGAGCGTTAGCTGTTCTGTCATCCCACCTCACCCGGTTACAGTCTCATCTGTGTTTATTTCATAATTCTCGTAAGCCTGGCATGTCTGTAAGAAAGCTATGGATTTAGGGGTTGCAAAGGCATTCAGGAGAAACAAAGAGACTCATGACCAGTTGCAGGGACAAAGTCAAGGAAAACTGTGCAGATGGCTGTTTGAAGCCAAGGGTCAGCAGGGTACTGCATTCGGAAGGATTTACCTTGTAAATCCTAGCTTTGTTTAGAGAAGCTGCCTCTATTTCAGTGGCCCCAGGTAGCTATGAAAAGGCACAGAAAGAGCATGAAGAACAAGATGTGGTTCATTCAAGGTACCTCGGGGAGTGTCTTAGCCTTCCTTCTCCTCTGCTTGGAGATAAAAGCTTGATATACTGGAGGAAGTCTGAGCAGGGTTCCCTTAAAGAGAATGATGGATAGTCTCAGAGCCTCCTAATGGCTCCAAAGTTCATTCTTGTTTGGACGCTCATCCTGGGTGGGCTGGGAACCCTGACTAAGATGGGGTGGGGTACTGATTCTGATGTGCTGAGTGTCCTGAACTGAGGTCAGCTGGGTGTCCTAACTTGTTTGTTTTGAGGACCCTAATTCAGCTGATTAACTCTGGTATGGTGAGTGGACCCAGATGATGGGTGAGTGAGGAGGAACGTAGCCCACTTGGCTTGGGGGTAACTTGTGAAGCCATGTGCATGGCAGTAGTACTAACAGACAAGGGGTTTAATGGCATGTGGTGGGAGCCAGGGTCTTAGATCTGAATAACGTGGACCCTGGGACTAGAGAGGATTTGCATGTCTCAGGAGGTGGTGCCCTGGGCTTTCTTTTGAAAGAAGCATTTGCCTTCCCAATAAAACTAATTTTTTTTTCCCAGTTGGATGAGCCCTCGGAGCAATTAAAGAAATTCTCTTAGCATGTTCATTAACAACAAGGCTGGCAGACTTCTGGCAAGGGAAGCTTCAGGCTGGCTGTCCTTCAAAATGCCTCAAAGCTTAAAGCCAAATCACTTTTGTTCTTCCCTGGGTGAGCTTGTCACGTAGCTTGAGCCAAGCGTAGAGGAAAAGAAATGTGATCTCAGCTACAGAGAGCCACTCATATTGGGGCAGTTTATCTATAGAATATAATGTTGGATGAAAACCATGTAACTGGGGCATCATTCTTTGTGAATGATGTGTGGCAGTGGCACTAACTGAATTTCCAGAACAGATTGCACTGTCTTTGTGTCCAGGACTGCATTCATCCCGTCACTTTCACAGATCACTGGACCAATGTAAACTCAGTACAATTCCTTGAGCCCCCACAAATGACATGCTCCTTTGCAGCAGAGGCCTCAAGTACAGTGGCAGATATCATTTCTTAGCAGGGTGACAGTGGGTTGAGCTGGGCAGGACAGGACGTTGGCAGGAGATCTTCATGTATGCAACCCAGCAGGCTGGGGAAAGACCTTTGAGTCTTCTTTCAGATGGAAACAGAAGAGCGCTGCAGATCAGGCCTGGAATCAGGGTGGGAAAGGACAAGGAAGGCAATAGGTGTGTCTGTTGGCTCCCCGCCACAGGCCTGTCTTTGGATAGTCTGAAACATGGTTTTCTGGGCTGGAGAGATGGCCTAGTGGTTAAGAGCACCGACTGCTCTTGCAGAGGACCTGGGTTCGATCCCCAGCACCCACATGGCGGCTGAGAACCGTCTTTAACTCCAGTTCCAGGGGAATCCGACACACTCTTCTGACCTCCATGGCATTGCAGGACACGGGGGTGCACAAACCTACATGTAGACAGTACATTCATACACATAAAATAAATAAATAAATAAAAAAAAACCACATGGTTTTCTGAGACCAAATAAGCTTAAGAGAAAGTAAATATGCTTAGAGCAAGAAAATGCTTCACAGGCCTGGACACAGGCCAGTCCATTGGAGAAAATTCCTCAGTTGAAATTCCATCTGACTAGACTTGTCAAGTTGGGGACTACAGCACAGCAGGGAAGGCAGGAAATCTTCAATAGGATTCCACAGACAGCATTTTGCGACCTTTTCTAAAGGAAGAGGCACTGTCTTGGAGCTTGTCATAGCAGAGTCTGCCCACTCTCCAATTTGTTTTCTCAGATGAATTATACGTGGTAGCTGAGGCATGACTGTCCAGAACTAGGATTACAATTTTCAACTTCTCTTGCTCATAGGCATGACCAGCACCGACACATCATAGCAGCAGAATTTAAGGGCCTCCCAGAGACATAGTTGATATAGGCTTTGATGGTTCTTCTGCAGGCTTCCTGACTCCTTCTGTCCTGTGTTTCTTGGAAGACAGAAAACCTACTGTGAATCAGGAACTGAGGAATGGGATGCAGAAGCCTGTCTCACTGACGTGGTGGAGTTCCTATCCATTAGGGACTTGAACCCTCATGTAAGGATGGATTACACTGATTTGTTGTTTATGACTCATGGCCAGCTGCTGTGCCACCTCCTGTTTGAAGAAGGTAGATTTTCTCATCCCAAGGGAGGAATTAAAAGTCCAATAAATAGGCTGTTTTGTTCAGGCCCAAGATCCCAAGATAACAAAGGAGTTCCTTTACTTTCCACCTCTTAGAACTTTGCCTTTTAGAACCACCCCCTTTATTCCTAAGACTAAAGAGAGCCACCATATCTGTATATCATCTGCTTGTAACAATGAGCCTAGTACCAGTATGCTGACCAATATGCCAGGGCCACTCAGGGCCTTGGTTATATTTCAGAAATGTACCTGTAGGTGTAGTCACTTGGGAGCAGCATTCTATGGCCAGTTTCTATGTCCAACTCTCTTGATCATTGTCCCTAGGTGCTAGCATGTCTCCTGGTATCTGTGATGGATGCACTGGATTGATACCTGACTGACAGACAGGCAGATGACAGCAGAGCTTGGGGTTTATCACTGACAGTGAGATCCACAGTGAACTTCAGACTGCTATACCCTGTGGACAGAGGGAAGGAGGAAGCCTGGCATATAACTAACAATGTTTTTTGTTTCCTTCCAGGTGTTTAATATTAATGTTGACTCACCTTGCCCGAGTGATATGGCAGCTTCGAAATGTTTCAAAGGATACCAGTGTGCATTTAAATATCTTGGATCTATACATAGTGTCATATTTTTTTTATTGAAAACTTATGAAATTTAAAATGCCCCGATTGAAAGTTGGCTTTTGTTCTAGTTTGCTTTCAATTGCTGTGACAAAACAACTTGGGGAGGAAAGGGTTTATTTGGCTCACATCACCTGGGTCACAGTTTATCACTGAGGGAGCCCAACATAGGAACTCAGGGCAGGAACCTAGAGGCAGGAACTGAAGCACAGACCATGGAGGAATGCTGTTTACTGGCTCGTTCTCCTGGCCCATGCTCAGCTTGCTTTTTTTATACAGTACAGAACCACTTACCCAGGGGCGGCACCGTCCACAGTGGGCTGGGCCCTCTCATATCACTCAACAATCAAGACAATACTCCACAGACATGACCACAGGTCAGTCCAATGAAGGAAATTCCCCAATTGAGGCTCCTCAACCTGGGTGTGTCACATTGACACTAAAGCTATACAGCACAGCTTTAATGTTAGTAATGACAAATTATGTGAAATTACATATGTCCTGGCTAATAAGAAATACATCTAAAAATAGTGGCAGGTCAGACCACTGTACATGCTTAAGAGCTACAGTGCCACACTGTCTTCTCTTACAAAACTCCTGTGCAGGGCCTTTATGCTTGTTTGCAGCAATGTGTATAATAACATCAGCATGTCAAAAATTTGTTTTGCCACAAAGTAATTACCTCCTGGCTTGTTCAATGTTTCTCATGAAGAATGTGCTGTTGATGAAGCCATTCTGCTTTGCTGTCCCTAGATGATAGATCAAAACATACTGCCCCTGACCTCTGAGCAGGTGAGATTTCACTGTGAAATGTCAAGAGGAAAGGGTGGGGTGCTCCAAAATAGAGAGAGATGGCTCTGGGAAATCTTGAAGCCCCAGAGATCGCAAGCCTGACAGCTCATGCATTATTTTTCCTGGCCAAAATGAATTGATTCTGCCACTAGCAAACCAAATGTAATCAAGACCTTGACTTGAATCATAAATTGTGTTTAAATTACAGCTAGCAGGGCATCAAGGCTAGGCATCAGAGAAAGGACTTTATGAAAACACATGCATGTTTGGTTACCTTTTTCTTGGCATTTCTAAGGCTTTTCATTTGAAAATATTCTGGTAATATACAGGACATGTGTGTGCATATGTTTGAGAGAGAGAAAAAGGAGGGGAATGGGAGAGAATGAAGAAGAGAGAGAGGAAGGAGGGGAGTCGGAGAGAAGGAAGGAGAAAAAGAGAGACCAAAGGGCTCCTTTGGGAGGATCATATTAGATAAACTAGAAAGTACCATGGACTTTCTGAAGGCCATTGGGCACTAAGACTAAGAAATTTGGGGGGACGGGGCAAATTCGCTTGTTTAGTGGAGAAAGAATCAACGATGGCCAACTATTACACAAGCAAAATAATAGAGGACACTTTGTGCCTGGCTGCGAGTTCCGCAGGAACTAAGAATCTTTCTCAGGGAGAGGACACATTATCACATGGGCCTTTTTACCTTCCTTGTCACATTTTGAGTGAAGACTGGTGCCCTGAGGATTATGTGCTTCAGAATGTGCCATCACTTAGAAAGGAAGATGCAATTCTAGAAGGAATTCTCTGTAATGCAAGCCCACCTTGGCAATCACGGAGGAAGGGTAGCCACAATTTGCATAATGACATCTGTCATGATTAGGAGTTCTGCAGGTGAAATCCAAAGTGGCATTGACACCACTAACAATGGCAAATGATGGATACAGAGTCATGAAAGCCTGTTATCTGTGTCTTAATACATAGCTGTTCAATGTCTGAGCTTCTACAGTAAGTTGGAAAAAATTTATTTCTAATACTTACATGTACAGAATAATTAAAAATCCTTCAACTCTTTCTTGATCTTCTGGAAATGGACTTTGCATTGAATGCAACAAATAAGATAGAAATAAAAGTATAGGAAAAGTTATATCATCCAATCCACAAGCAGAAGGAAGATGGAGACACTATGCTAATGTGAAGTACTGCCCTTGACAAGCAATGTTACTAGAGATGAAGAGAGAGATTTTTGTTTTGAGGCAGTGTCTTCCCAGGCTGGCCTGGAACTTCTGGTCTTCCTTCCTCAGCCTCTCAAGGACTGGGATTGCAGGCATGTACCTGGATGTAAAGAGATATTTTGATATGGAAAAGTATACTTGGAAATGATTGCAATTAGAAACACATGGATCTAGAAACAGAGCAGCAAGCATAAAGTGCCAACTCAGAATTCTATAGTAGAAAATCCAACAAGAATAGGTATGAATGTTCATACTCATCTTTCAATAATAGCTAAGATAATATGGAAGATAAATGGAAAAAAAAACTGAACGCAATAAATCAACTGTAACTCATAGAGATATATAGGACATTTGAGAAAATAACATGAGAGCACATATATTTCTCAGGTATACATAGAAACAGCATTTTCAATGCTCCTCAACTGACTAGTGGATAACGAAAATGTGGCACATCTACATGACGGAGTTTTCTACAGAAGAAAGATGACATCATGAACTTTGCAGGTAAATGGATGGAACTAGAAGATATCATGCTAAGTAAAGTAACACAGTCCCAGAAAAACAAATGATGAATGGTACCCCTCATTTGTGGATGCTAACATCAAATTCCCCGTTGCAAGGCAAGCTGAGCAATGTTATTGTTATATTTATTTTTATCTGAAAGCAACTGTGCTGTTATAATGTGAACCTCTTAATGGGCTTTAGAATTAACTTGCCACTTATTTTCAGACATTGTAATTGCCGTGTATGGGTGGAAGGTATGTGTTCATATTTTAGAGTAATATAAAATTAAAGGGAAAAATGTGAATTCCTAAACATATTTTGGAATTAACATACAGTTTATTTTCAGAGTTTGTAATTTCGGTACATATGTGATGTTTACATAGACATATTTTGGAGCAATACAAATGGGAGGGAATAATAACAACATAAGAACTGGGTCAAAGAACTGACTGATAGAGTTAAATTCTGCCCCAAACAATAAACCTCTCCAGAGAAAAACTTAAAACTGAGAAAAAGATGCAAGACATGTATGGCAGAACGCATGAGCTGGGGTGGGGTGGGAGGCAGGGAAAGGGGGATATATCTAAATTGGACCAAAAAATGATGTATGAAATATACAAAACATCAATAAAGAATTTTATTAAAGAAAAAAGAGAAACAGCATTTTCCAGGAAACCTATATGCCAGTTCATATCAGAAGCTCCAGTAATTTATTTATTATTTTTTTATGTGTATGAGTGTACTGTATGCATGTAGGTTGGTTCACCGAGTTGTGCAATGCCTTGCAGATCAGAAGAGGGTGTCAGATTCCCCTGGAACTGGAGTTAAAGATGGTTCTTAGCCACCATGTGGGTGCTGGGAATGGAACCTGGGTCCTCTGCAAGAGCAGTCGGTGCTCTTAACTGCTGAGCCATCTCTCCAGCCCCACTCCAGTAATTTTTAAAAGGTTTAAATAATCAACATGTTTTCTGTAATCACAATAGAATAAAGTTATCAATAGATTAAATAAAATAAAAATGGATATTAAAGAACTCTCCCAAATAAAAATCTGGTCAGAGAAAAAAATCAAATGATAAACCAGAAAATACTTAGAGGTGAATATAAGTGAAGATGTATCACTGTAAAACCCAAGAGAAGATGAATCATGCTCAGGCAAAAATGCACGCTGTTATTCCCCATGTTAAAAAGAAAAAAAATAGTAAACATTCTTAGTAGATTAAACACTGGAAAATAAGAACAAACTAAATTAAAGGCAAGAAGAAAGCAGACAATAGAAATCAGAACATAAGTTAACAAAATAGGATATAAAATATTGGTGAAGTATAAACAAGCCAGAAATTGGTTCTTTGAAAAGAACAACACATATGACAAACTTGTAAGGAGATTTATCAATGAAAATATGTAAATCTCAAATGCACATCATTTAACTAGACCCTCCCATTGAGCAGGCTTTAAGTCCAATTAGGTAGCTTTGATTACCCCAAGCTAAAAATGTTATTAATTCCTGAATATAGTTTGCTGTGCTGACTATTGTTGGGCTTATTAGGCCTTAAAGCTTCTTTTGGTCTTTTTGAGACAGGGTCTTCCTGTAGCTCTGGCTGTCCTGGAATTCACTCTGTAAACCAGAGCTGGGCTCTGACTTCTAAGTGCTAGGACTAAAGTCATGCGCCACCATGCCCGAAGGCTTCTTATCTAGCATTCTGATATTCCTTTGTAATCCTTTTGGTTTCTGGTATATCAGTACTAGAATTAAATGATATGCACATGTTTTTAGAAAGATAACAAACTCAGAGGAGTTAGAAAACAGACAGGAAAATATCTTGCCATGTGTCCATGTGTATAGTTGAAAGCTATATAACAAGAAGCAGTGTCAGACAATAGAAACCTCCCTTCAAGTTGTTTGCTGGGGTAATCCAAGAGACTACCAAAATTACACAGGCTATTGCTATAACTTTGATTGCCTTACAGAACTTGAAAAGAAGACCCTATTCAGACACAGGATTTGGAGCAATGGTGTTGGAACTGACCTGGAAGCCTCCTCCCTGAAGGTATGCTTTCATAGTTTTGGAGGACACTCTGCAAGCTTCCAAGGGAGAACATCAATCCATGGTACAACCCCAGCCTTAAGGCTTAATAAGCAGAACAATGACCAGCACAGTAAACTATATTGGGGAATTAATGGCATTTTTATCTTGGGGGTAATCAAAGCTACCTAATTGGATTTAAATCCCACTCAGTGGGAGGGAACTCATGTGCAGTACTGTAAACATGACCAAAAACAATGGCTGGAGGGGTCATAGATCTTAGAGAAAGTCTTTTATTTTTAATTTAATTTTTATTGATGGTTTGTGCATTTCGTACATCATTTTCCAATTCAGATCAGGCATATTTCCCTTTCCCTTCCCCCCCACCCCCACCTCATCCCAGATCATGTATTCTACCATAACTGTCCTGCATCTTTCAGGTTTTTTCTTTTTTTTCATTTTGTAGCTGTAAGTGATAATCCATGAGTATAAGCATCCTTCGTGCAAAACCAATCTACAGNGGGGGGGGATACAGAAAGACATGAAACCTTTTCATCAAACCCTTGCAATTCAAATCTTAAAACTAACTATGGGAAAAGATTTGTTTGTTCCAACAGGACAAAACGTCACCAACTTAACGGCTGAGAAAGAAAAGATACAGGTTTGCATTGAGTAGGATGTACCAAAAAGTGGCAACGGAAAGGCTGACCCGTCTGAACATTCAAAGGAAGAAAAGCCTCAGATTGCCATAAACATCGAACCCCTCTGTGGATCCTACATGTAACAACTAGTTATAATGAGTCCTAATGAAACTTACCTTCTAGGTGCCACAAAGGTTCTGATATGAGAGACTTCCTTGCCTTCCCACCCATAGAACAAGGAGAAATATGACAATGATGAGGTCGCTCCCCAACTGTAAATTGGAGACAACTATTGTAGAGGTAATCTCTTATAAAACCGGTAAAACTGCTTTCTTTAATTGACTACTAGACATGGGAACTGTGGAAGGGATTACTCTCTGTTCAGAACCAAATATAATACTAAAGTCCTAGGGCTATGCACTCAGGCAAAATATATTAATACAGGAGCTCTGACATCAGCAATGGATTGTTCTACCAGGTGGATGTTGGCCAGGGGATCCAAGGCCCCACAAAAGGTAAGGGCTCCTTGCCTCTAAGTTGGGATACCTACAGGAGGAGAGGCAATAAGACCCTGCTGCTGAAGACCTGACATTAACATGGGAGGGATGTATTGAGACCGCACATGCAAGTGTACAGATGGCCTCTGGAATGCCAGAGAGTGTTACCAAAGGCCACTAAACCAATAAAGCAAATATGGGTCTCCCTGAGTCAAGCAAGACTCCACCGTCAGCACCAGCTACACCTCACCTGCCTGGAAATACTGTGCAGCAGAGGCAGCCATGTGCCTGTATATCCCAAATCTAATTGGCTATTGGCTCTCTCCTTGGAGGAGAAAGTCTTAATGTTGTCACATCCCTAGACAAATGTCTTACTATATGCTAAATATGGATTCTTATATTTAAAGATGGGAGTGCCAGTCACCACTCTTCACAGAAGCTTCGTTTGTAACAGACATCAACTATTACAGAGCTCCACAACTGATCACACACAGAGAATAAGTGTCTATGAGATGCCCAAGCCTAAGTGAAACATTTGCAATGGAACCTCTACACCCAAGTCTCAGAAAACAAGGGGTAGAGAGAATTCTAATGTGTCTCTCAACTCTCATCAACAAAGCTCCCCATGCAACAGAAGGCAAAACAAACAGAAAAGCCACAAATGGCCAAAACATAAAGTATAGGAGCCTTTAGAGTGTGGTGCATTGGGCAGGACTCCTATATTAAACTCTACCCAGTCAGGGCTCAAGGACAATTACAGAAGAGGGGAAAAGTTATAAGAGTATGGGAAGGAGGTGCATGACCATATGGAAACAGTCTTACAGAGTTTTGAGACCTCGCTCATGTGATTCTACAGCAATGGGCCAATATGCACAAGACCCATACAAAGTCTGCCCAGACAAAAACAGCATAGAACTGTGGATAAGGGCAGCGGATCTCAATCTTAGCAAAAAAATCTTGGCAGCTGATTACTGCTGGGCGAGGGAGAGCTGATCATCATTAAGGAGTGACTCTAGATAGGCTGACTAGGCACCTGTGAATAAACTTTCACTGAGGGACATCTGGATACACTTGCTTGACTCAATAGGCCTTAATGTAAATTATAGAATGCTTAAAATCCAGCAGCGGACTCACTCGGGCAGGGCAGGTACAGCTGGGGGTGGTCTGGCACAGGGGCGGCTGGAAGAGGGACTCGACTCTGAGCCCTCTTTCGTGGGTCCCCGTCTTGGAGGGACCATGCTTTGCCTTTGCAGAGTGAACAGAGGATCGTGTTTATGTCTGCTCTGGTCCCTGCGGGTGGCCTTGTGGGCGGGCTCCTGAGACGCAGGCAGGAAGCCATGACTCACTCAGGCAGGGCAGGTACACCTCAGGGTGGTCTGGCACAGGGCCGGCTGAAAGAGAAAGTCACTCGACTCTGAGTCCTCTTTCAGGGGTCCCCGTCTTGGAGGGACCACGCTTTGCCTTTGCAGAGTGAACAGAGGATCGTGTTTACATCTGCTCTGGTCCCAGCGGGGGGCCTTGTGGGCAGGCTCTTGAGACTCAGGCAGGACATCATAACTCACTCCAGCAGGGCAGGTACAGCTGGGGGTGGTCTGGCACAGGGGTGGCTGGAAGAGGGTCTTGACTCTGAGCCCTCTTCTGGGGGTCCCCATCTCGGAGGTACTGGGGTGCAGGCTAGATCAGTCACACACCCCCACCCCACCACCCCACCCCCGCCAACAGGAATTGGTGAGAATCCAAGTGGACTTCCTTTTGGAGAACCTTCAGAACAGAAAGAGAAGAGTGACTTAGGTTTCCAATATCCAATATATAAACAACTTGAAAACCTGAAACCTAGACAAGTCAATACTCCATAAAAAAAGGAGGAGGAAAGGGAAAAAAAAAAAAAAGTTTTCCCCTTATATGGAACTTTTTGTTTTTCTTTTGTGGCTTCTAGAATTTTGTCTTTGTTTTGGCATCTAGCATTTTAACTATGATAATGGCGTGGGGTGTTTCTTTTCCTGATCTTGTCTATTTGGAGTCCTACGTGATTCTTGTGTTTGTATGCGATTATCTTTTTTTCAGTTTGGAGAAAACTAAGCGAGTCTAATTGGTGCGCAGCTATTGATGTTTGACTCATTGCACTGTCGCATTCGAGTGTCAGACAGAATGCGCAGTCGCTCTACGATTATAGCTGATGGTACCATCACTCGGATTAGATCCAGCGGGAACGATTTGAAGAAGGATTCATTCCTCGAGCACAGAGAGTCTAGAAACGAGACGGCTTGGCTCTATTCCATTATGCAGAGGTTAAATCTTTTCATAGTGTCCATATTTCCGGTTGTTCCAGTTTTGTTCTTTTTTTAAATTTTTCATAATCTTTATTGAATTTTTATTAATCTCTGTGTCTATCTCTTCCAGATCTGATTTTTTTTCTCTTCCTATCTACTTCTGAGGCTTTTTTTTCCTTTCCTTTCTTCTATGATTGAATGAGTGTTCTAATTCCTTTTCATTTCATTCTGTATTTTCTTTAGTACTATTTCCATTTCCTTTTTTGAGCTTCCTAATCTCTTCTTGGTGCATTCAAGTCTCTTCCTTGGTTGTCCTTCATTCGTTGGGTTGACCTTTCTTTTTTCAGTGTTTTCTGATTCCCTTCGAGTTTGTTTTTTTCGTCAACCTGTAACCGTCGTTCTGGGTTTGTCACATTGCTGTTCCTTTTAGTTCTTTCTGAAGTTTTGTGCATTGTATCGCGCTCTAGTCTTTTTTGACGTTTTTCATTCTCGATTCTCTATGCGCTTAGTTCTCTGGCTTCTTCTTTATTTTTCTTTAATTTCCTCTGCATGGGTCTGCAGTTATTCCTCTAAGCTCTGTTCCTTGGTCTCCCTCCAATGGATCCCATTGTAGCTATCTCCTCAAGGTTTGGCAGAGATTGGTGTGGAATTATTCTGCCCTTTCCCATGTTGTCCCTTCGTTGTGGATCCCTGGCATGTGGGTTTCCCCTTTTGTGGTTAAAATCACAAATGTCTTTTCAGTGTGTTGAAGGCTGAAGTTTTGTTTTGGTTTGCTTGCCTCCTTCTGATTGG
>VZQC01008232.1:215465-267341 GCA_009823505.1 Rhizomys pruinosus | reverse complement strand
GGTAATTTTCTTTCTAAGCACTATGAACGACCAGGGGTCTCATGTGAAATTCTGCCCATAGGAAGATTTCCCTTTGCTATCACCCTTCAGAAATGTCCCATGAAGTGCTATAGCAGGAGAGCTGTCCATTTTGGGGGCACTGCCTGCTTGTCATGCATAACCATCTGTAGAGTAGGTCCACATCTTCTCTCTGTCATCTTATTGTTAGGAACTCCTCAGGAAGTCTCAGATGCAGATTGGGAGAGAGAAGACAACACAGCATTAGTAGGGAACACAGACATGTGAGTCACTTTTTCCATATACTGCACCTTTAGGACCAGCATGTGACTAATCCATATATGCCACTTTCTTGAGTGATATAGTGCTGCTGTACATATTCAATACTGTGGTTTGGTGACTCACATAACAGAAAGTTCATAATGGGCAGAACTGGCCACATGGTAACTTTATGGCCTACTGTTAAATATTCTATCTTCGTTAAGGCCTAATAACAGTTCAAAAGCTGCTTATCCAAATAAAGATCATTATCCACATTGGCAGGTGCTATTGTTACTTTCTCATTGCTGTGATAAAATGTACTGAAAAAAAAAAAACAATGGAGAAAAAGGGGTTTATTTTAGCTTAAAGTTCCAAAAGAATATAGTCAATCAAAGTAGGGGTAACATGTCAGGGGACAGAACAGTCGTGGCGGCAAGAGCAAGAGCCTGGTTGGTCACATTGCATCTGCAATCTGGAAGTAGAGTGAACCTGAAGTGGAGCTGAACTATAAAGCCTAAAAGCCTGCTCCCAGTGATCCACTTCCACCAATGAGGCTCCATTCTAAAGGTGTCAAAAGTTTTCCAAACAGAGCCACTATTCAAACACATTAGACTATGGGAGACATTTCATTCAAGCCCCAATAGATGGCAAGACTTCTTTCTCCAATCCTATGGGCCTGTATCATGACTTGCTTAAAGGGACCTGTCAAAAGCTCCAGATACCACTCTTATGTGATACTGACTCTTCATGCCCTGTTGGCTCCTCTGAATCATATGTCTCAAGTGACAGAGCAGCCTGTATCACAGCCGGCCTCTTTCTTGGCCCCACTAAAATATACCAGGCATTAAGATCACTCAAAAGAGGAGGTTAGGTAGCATACTCAAAAACTATGTTGCTTCCAAAATTCAGAAGTTATTGTGTCTCTTATAAGAATGCTCAAATGTAACAACTTGTTTTTTGTCTTACCACAATTCTCAGTGTTCCCCAAACAATTAGAACACTATAAGTTTCTCCAAGGTAGAAACTCCCTGAATTTCTGTTAGATTTATTTCCAACCCTCTATCATGCAAATAAATGTAGAGTAGTTATTACATTTTGCTCACCAATTTCAGTCAGCATAATGATATTCATTGTGGTATCTTATGCAAGGGCAAGGTGATCAAGATCCCTGAGTACTAAATTATGACACAGGACTAACCTTGATATCCCTCTGGGGGAGGATGATGAGTTGTAATTCTGGTCTTCCCAATGGGAAGCAAAATTATGATTATCTTTATTAAGAAGATTAAAGAATGCTTTCGCCAAAATAACCATATATTACATACCAGGGGCTGTTTTAATTTCCTCAAGAAATGAAAACACATCTGATGTAGCAGCTGTAATTGGAGCCTTTTATCTAATTAAGCTTCTATTATTCTACTCTCATTCACTGACTTCTATCTGTCTTCTGCACAGGTCACATAGGTGAGCTGGAGACATGGTGGGAACCATCTCACCTGCATCATTCATGTTACACTGATTGTGTTAATTCTCTACATTCTTCTAGAATGCATTATTGCCTTTGGTTTACCATTTTCCTAAGTAGAGAGCATTTTACTGGGTTCATTGTGGCTTTTCCCAAGTAATAGCTGTCCAGCTTGGTTTTTATTGTCAACTTGACAAAACCTAGTCACCTGGAAAAGGGAAAGTCCAATGGAAGAACTGCCTGAAAGGAACTGGGCATCAGGCTTGTGTATGGGTGTCATCTTGTTTGCTAATTGATGAAGAAAGTTCCACCTCACTGTGGGTGGCATTATTCCTAGGCATGTGGCCCTGGGCCCCATAAGAGAGCTAGTTGAGTTTAAGCATGTGAGCATACTGGTAAGAGGCATTACTCTATAGTTTCTGCTTCAGTTCTTGTTTGAATCCCAACCCTGACTTCCTTCAATGATGGAGTGAGACCTGGAAATATAAGCAAAATAAGCCCTTTCTTTCCCAAGTTATTTTATATCAGATCATCATAGCAACATAATGTAATTTGAAAAATAGCCCTCACTTCAATGGTCAGGGAACTGGTAAAAGGATTCTGCAGAATGTCGGATACATGCATAGATTTGAGGAAACGATCACAGAGTTGGTCCACGGCCTAAGGGACTCAAGTGCTGCATGAACTACCTGACATTTTCTATACTTGCTCAAACAGCTTATGTGCTGAAGCTTCAGGCCTAAGATTTTAAAAAAAAAAGGACTTAAAATTTTATCCTGTGAGTGGTTAATTTCCAGGAGAAATTAAATTTCTCACTTTACAGGTGCCTAGTGTTAAAGTGCGTGCATCAATTTCTTTCCTCTGCTCTCACAACTCTAGGGAAAATCAGCCACTCTCATTATATTTGTTAGTTTGACAAGAGTGTTTGAATGTATAATATATACAGTTATCCAGAGCCTTGCTTTCCATAGGTGTTTGATTAGGGATATGCAACACTAATAATACTGTACTTGTTTCTATTGACAGATTATGCTATGACTACTTGATGCTCTGTTTACTCTTGTAAATGGAGACACTAATGACTTTAATCAGATTGGAGATTCAATTCCAGAAATCTCATTAAATTTTATTTTAGTTGAATTGGGTGATCTGTGACTTATATGTTAATGACACTGTCAGAAACAAAAGTCAAACAACACCTACTGTATCACCTAGCGGTTCCTTTCCTAGTTATTTGCCAATAAAAAATAAAATCCACAATAAAATGTCTTTAATAATGTTAACAGATACTTTACTTGTAATACACTAAATTTAGAAATAATATAAATGCCGATCAAAGTTATACTAAACTCACACAGTGGGGTTTTAATTTTCAATAAACCAAAATTAGTAATGATATACCTAATGATGCTCATTATCTTGAGTGAAAATATGCCTGAACTAAAACAAACATAGCAAATAAAGCATGGTGGCACATGCCTGTAATTTCAGGGTTAGAGAGGCAGAAGAAGGAGAATTGTCATGAGTTTGAGGTTAGCCTGGACTACATCATAAGGACTGTTAGGCCAGCCAGGACTATATAGCAAGACCCTATCAGTAACAAACAAACAACAAATAAGAACATATTTCTGGCCCATGATAGCACAGGCCAGTATTCATCAACAGAATGTTCATTAACAAGAAGCTAAATGATCACAGTTGAAAGTTCAAGGCCAGCCAGGACACTGGTAAGACAATCTTAAGCACAAAACAGCAACAAAAATAAAATAATTCTCATCTAGGGAACATACTAGATGGGAGACTGTCAATCTATACTGACAGAAGGTGGGTTTCTGGTGCCAGGTAGTGGTTAGGAACAAATTTTGATGGAACACAAAAACTTTTTTCTGGACTAAAAGAACAATTTTTAAGGATTAAATTTTTGGTTGTTTTTAATAGCCATCTAAACCTAATGTGTGCTGTAGAGCATAGAAGCTGTTTCAAATACTGGTCAAGGTTTTCTTCATTTTTTTTAAAAAAGTATTTTATATTTTATTTATTTGTGTATATGAATATATTGCCTTCATGTATGTAAGTCCACCTATGTCATGTAATGCCTCTAGAGGTCAGAAGAGGGCATCAGATACCCTGGAACCACCCTGCATGGTTGTTAGATGCCATGTGGATGCTGAGAATCTAACCTGGGTCCTCTGCAAGAGCAGCCAGTGCTCTTAACTCCTGAGCTATCTCTCCACCCCTTTCTGCAGTCTTTTAGAGTTTGACTTCTGGATAGTAACTAAAAACATGAGTGGGTTTGAGAAATAGAATCACACCTGCACTTTGCCTCACAGTGATGAAAAGAGCTAAATATTAAAATAATTAAAACTAAATAATAATAGCCAAGGAAAGCATATATGGGTTTGAAAAATTATGCATGTTACCTGCAATCAAAACACATTACAAAGATATGTTTCAAACATTTGCATAAAAAGATGTGAATTAATTGAACAGCTAAAGACTCAAAAGCAGATTCATATATATATATATATATATCCATCCCTTATCAGAAAGAAAAAATTATAAAAACATATTAAGCACTTGAAAATGATTCTAACAAGTCCTTCCATAAGATGCCCTACATGAGAAAGACTGTATTCTACTTTCTAACAGCATCTAAGGTTTATACTGCATAATGTCATTCATTGGCTGACCCATGATCAATAATTTAAAATTTATTCACCTTTTCAGTAACGTCTCATTATAAAGTATATTTTGACCAATATTTAAAAATTAATAAACCTATTATGCCAACATTTCTAGAAGTATTGTTAACCTAGCAATAAGTCATCTTTATGAGGCTGTTTATTAAACTGGAAAGAAAGATGATACATTTTGGCTTTTACTTAAGTGATTTAATTCATTCATTTGGTTTGTCACTACTTGAAAAATACATTTGCTTCAGCACTGGGCGGCAATGAGGCGTAAGCAGCCTTTCCAGGCCTCACTTTCCCCCACGGAAGGCAATGTAGAAATCAGCAGTCAACACTGTCTGCTTCTTATGTAAACTCAGCTCCAAGCAAACATGAGAACACATGAGTCCTGTGCAAGGCATTCCCGTCTCCAATATTTTACTGCAATGTAGGATATACCAGCTGCTTGTCACTAAACAGTAAGTCATCAATGAAGATGACAGTGCCTTCACTGATGTCATGAATTTCTACATAAACTTTTGTGCCCAAAAGTGCCCATATAAAACCTTTGTGCAGATAAATTAGCTAGGCTGGGCGTGGTGGCGCACACCTTTAATCCTAGCACTCAGGAGGCAGAGGCGTGGATCTTTGTGAGTTCAAGGCCAGCCTGGTCTACAAAGTGAGTTCCAGGACAGCTGGGGCTACAGGGAGATCCTGTCTCAAAGAGACCCCCCCCCAAAAAAAAAAGAATTGAAAATGCACAGCAACATCTACAAATCAAATACCCTTTCCATATTCTGAAATCCTACAAGTATTTTCAAGGTTGGAAACTTAAAACACCCTGGCTACCCATGAGAATATGTGTGTTCAGCAGCACTGGCCATCTCATAGAAGCAAACCAAGCTTCCGGTGTCTTCACTACTGCTTAGTCCTCTAACAAGGCTAAGGAGGAGACCACTGAGTGCTAAAGTCAGGTATTTACTAAATACTGTTCATTCATTCATCGGATTCCCCTGGAACTGGAGTTCTCCTGGAATTGGAGTTTCAGATGGTTCTCGGCTGCCATGTGGGTGCTGGGGATCGAACCTGGGTCCTCTGCAAGAGCGGTTGGTGCCATCTCTCCAGCCCGGCACTTTTTAAAATACATGTTTCTCTAGACCATTTACAAAAGGATTATGCTTGTAGCCTAATTAAGAAGGAATTTCACAGGAACACAATTGATCTCGAGCATTCTTTGAACAGGTTGGCATTGTGTACACACACACACACACACACACACACACACAAACACTCAGCAACCCATAATTATTTTTATTTTGATACTTGGCAATATATTAATCAAGAAATCTGCTGAAATGTGTAATTATGTAGTATTTGTCGCTTAACTATAAATAAAAGATATTTCTCACTAGTATCTAGTATAAATAAAAAGTCTCAAACTTTACCCAGTGGGAAAATGATGTTATCCATACAGCATGGTCCTGTGTGTGGTCACTGTTATTTCTCCTTCAGAGAGATAGTAAGGGTCTACCTGTCACTTACCTAGAAGGTAAATATCCGGGCTTGTAAGTTGAATTGGTAAAGCACTGGTGACACTTTAGGACACTAATGCCATACAGTACTTATGAATACATGACACTGCATATTTGAAAGACAAAATCCTTGGAGCAAATTAGAAATTTAAATGTATGCACATTTTTTTAAAAAGTAGTGAGGAGATTCGGAGATTCCCTTAGATGGACATAGATATAACAAAAAAATAAGAGTTGCAAGTGTCCGAGACCAGGGGGAAGAGTGATGGTGTCAGCAACTTTGAGAACAGGTGGAGTCTATAAGTGAAAGAAAGGCACTTAAGCCCTGTACACTAGTACCATCTTCCATGTGAGTACGCTTTGTCAGTTCTGATACTGTTAGATCTGCATACTGAAATGGAATGATTAGTAAATAGATGTTGAAAGTCAGAAGCGAGACTGCTTAGTGTTAGAAGTTTACAGACAGCAAAGGGAAGAGACTAGAATGATTGGAATGTTGGGAACATCAGTAGTAATCCATATTGAGTTTATTACATGGGCTACTTAGGAAGTGGAACCTTGCTGGGGCTGTCCCTGGGGCGGGCTTCAGGGGCTTCTAACCTTGCTGCACCCTCACGTCCTGTTCTCACGGTTTCCTGTGTTTGGATGAAATGTAATCAGCAGTCTTCCTCTCCTGCTTTTCCTGCCTATGGTCATGACTTTCCCTGCAATGGTGGACTCTATCCCCCTGGAACTGTAAGCCAAAATAAACCATATTCTCCTCTAAGCTGCTTTTAGACACAGAACATTATTATCATTATTATTTGTTTTTGTTGAATTTTTGAGAATTTCAAACAATACATATTGATCATATTTAGACCCCCTCCCCTACATTAAAATGTCACAAAGAACACACATAAGTGATTTAATATTGCAACTCAAGACTCTTGAATGGCAACTACAAACGAAACACAAACCCAGCAGGTGAGAAGAAATAACAAAAATCAGAGCAGAAATTAATGAAATAGAAATAAACAAACAAACAAAAAAAAACAAGACAGAGAGCCAATAAATCGAAGAGCTGGTCCTTTGAAAATCTAAACAAGTTAGACAGACCCTTAGCCAAATTAACCAAAAGAAAAAGCAAATACAAATAAAGAAATCAGAGATGAAATGGGGAGGGGCATCACAACAGAAAACAAAAAGATCCAAAATACTAACAAGGGGATAGTTTAATAGCCTATTAAATATGAAAACATTGGCAGGTGCGGTGGTGAATGCCTTTAATCCCAACACTTGGGAGGCAGAAGCAGGTGTAGCTCTGTGAGTTCAGGACACTCCTGGTCTCCATAGCAATGTCCAGTCTACCTGGGGCTACAAGGAAACCCTGTCTCAAAAAGACCAAAAAAATGACCAAAAAGACCAAAAAAAATAAAAATAAATGGATGGCTATCTAAAATCCTGGGAATCACAAAAGCTAAACCAAGAAAAGATCAACAGTTTAAACAGACCCATAACATATAAGGAAACTGAAATAGTAACACAAACCCTCCCCACTAACAAAAAGCCCAGGCCCAGATGGATTTACAGAAGAATTCTACCAGACATTTAATGAAGATCTACAAACAACATACTTAAATTATTAAAAAATCCAAGATACTTGCACATCCATGCTTATCGCTGCTCTTTTCGCAATAGCTAAGAGTTGGAAACAACCTAAGTGCCCCTCAACTGACCAGTGGATAGTGAGAATGTGGTACAATTACACAATGAAGTTCTACTCAATAGTAAAGAAAGATGATATCATGAAATTTGAAGGTAAATGGATGGGACTAAAAGCTTCTATACTAAGTGAAGTAACACAGACTCAGAAAAACGAAGAACATATGTTCTCCTTCATTGGTAGATCATAACACCAAATCCTTATTTGTGACTATATATCCTGATGCAACTGTGGGAGGGCCCAGTCTACTATGGGTTGGTACCACCTCTTGGCAAATGGTTCTAGTTTATATAAGAAAGCAGGCTGATCCATTTAGAGTTGACTTTTGTACAAGGTGAAAGGTAGAGGTTTAGGTTAATTGAAACCTGAAAGTCTGAAAATGTTAGAAGAAAACATTGGCAGTAACCTACAAGATATAGGTGTAGGAAAATACTTTCTTAACCAGATAGTAGTTGCACAGGAAATAAAATCAATAATCAAAAAGTGGAACCTTATTAAACTAGAAAGCTTCTGTACACACACAAAAAAAAAAAAACCCGCCAAGGAAATGAAGGGAAAACCCATAATGTGGAAGAAAATCTTCACCAGTGGCAAAGGTTTAACAACCAGAATATGTAAAGAACTGAAAAACAAAGAATCAAGAAAATAAGTGACTTGGGTAAAAGATAGGCTAAGTATTTGAAATAAAGATGGCTAGGAAATGTTTAAAAAGTGTTCAGCATCATTAGTAAACAGGGAAATGCAAATTAAAACCACCTTAAGATACCATCTTATGCCATTCAGACTGGCTAAGATGCTGGAGAAGATGCAGGAAATTCTCATTTGCTGCTGGTGGTATTGCAAAGTCTTACAATCTCTATGAAAAGCAGTGTGGAAAACTCTTACAAAATTAACCTACAATTTAACTTGTACCACTCTGGGACACATACCCAAAGGACTCGTCCCATTGCAGGGATATATCCATGCTTGTTGCTGCTCTTTTCACAATAGCTAAGAAATGCAGGCAACCTAAGTGGCCCTCAAATGATGAGTGGATAATGAAAAGAGTGGTACATTTGCACAATGGAGCTCTACTCAACAGTAAAGAAAGACGAAATAATGACATTTTCTGGTAAATGGATGGAACTAGAACTTGTTATACTAAGTGAAATAACACAGACTCAGAAAAACAAAACAAGTTATGTATGCTCTTCCTCATTCCTGGATCCTAGCACCAAATCCTTATATACAAGTATCCCAGTCACCACTGGTCAAAGAAGCTCATTCTTCAACAGAGGTTTACAGAGTTCCACAACCAGTCATACACAGAGATGCCTAATTGGCACATCTACAATGCAACCCCTACACCTATGATTCACAGAACATAGGACAAGGGATAAAGAAAACAATAATGCATCTCTCAATTCTCATCAATGAAGCTCCCTTATGCAACAGAGGGACAGGAACACAAAAGGTCATGAAAGGTCACAAAGACCAAAACATAGAGAACAAGATTCTGCAGAGTGTGGTTCTTTGGATAGGATTCCTGTATTAAAATCTGCCTACCCATGGGTTATTGAGGAAGAGAGAGCAGAAAGATTCTAAGAGCCAGGGAAGAAATGCATGTGTATATGGAAATAGAGTCCTACAGGCTCTTGGGACCTTGCTCATAAGAACCTACAGCAACGACGTGTGCATGCACAACGTCCATGCCAACTCAAGCAGACAAAAACCGACTACAGAACTGTGGAAATGGGCAGCAAACCCCAATCTTAGTTGAAGAATTATTGACAACTGATATTGCTGAATGAGGAAGAGCTGATCTTCAAGAGAGGGACTGTAGTTAGTCTGACTATACCTTAGTGGATGAACTTGCACTGAATAACATCTGGGGGCACTAACTTGGCACAATAGGCCTTAACACAAATGGAAGAATGTATGAATTCCAGTGTGTGTGTGTGTGTGTGTGTGTGTGTGTGTGTGTGTGTGTGTGTGTAGCTACGGATGTGTGCCAATCAGGAAGGAAGGAGGTATAAAGTTGATTAAGATGTTTTGTGTGAAATACACAAAAATTCAATTGAAAATTAAAAAAAAAATACCTAACTCTCCATCTACCTGCCGTCACCGGTCTAACAGGTCCTCAGCAAAGGTTGGGGCTTCTGCATTTCTCTGCTTTTATGCTGGGTTATTGTATTGTTTGAGGTTGCATAAATCTTGTGCATGTTGTCATGATTGGTATAAATTCATTTTCATATCTTTCCAGCAACTCTAAAAACTTTTTCCTTGTGGTCATCCATTTCTGGTTCCCCAGTCTTTCTGCCCCCTCTTTTGCAATGGTCCTTGAGCCTTGGGTAGCAGAGTTTTGATATAGGGTTTCTATCCAGGGACAAGCACTTTTATTGTCTGCACCTTGGCTAGTTGCGGCTTTTTGGGTTAATCGCCATTTGTTGCGTGAACATGCTTCCGTGATGAGAGGTGATATATAGATCTATATATACCGCTATATCTATCTCTATATCTCTATCTCTATCATCTATATCTATATCTATCTATATTTGCATCATCTATGTCTATATACTTTCTGCCTTGTGTTCTATTATGGTCCCTAATCCTTAGGTACGGAGGCTGTATTGTAGATGTCCGTTTGGGATGGTTATCTAATAGACCCTTATTCTCTGCATTTGACAAGTTGTATAACTCTGTAATAGTCATCATTTATTGCCAAAAAATTTTGCTTTTTTAAAATTTTTTAAAATTTTATTTATTTATGTATGTGTATGAATGTACTGTCTGCATGCAAATTTGTGCACCCATGTCATGCAATGCCACGAAGAGGGTGTCGGATTCCCCTGGAACTGGAGTTCTCCTGGAATTGGAGTTTCAGATGGTTCTCCGCTACCATGTGGGTGCTGGGGATCAAACCCAGGTCCTCTGTAAGAGCAGTCGGCTCTCTTAACCGCTAGGCCATTTCTCCAGCCCCCAAATTTTGCTTTTTTGTGAGAACTGAGAGGTACTCTCTAAATAGAATGGATACATATTTAGAGTTCAGAGAGAAATTACTTTGACCTAGGAATACAACAAAAGTATGTTCTTTTCTAGGGTCTATGACCTCTCCAGAAATGTGTACTTACTTATGTTTATGGTACTGCACATGAGTTCCCTCCCATTGAGGGGACCTTAGGTCCAATTAGACAGCTATTGATTATCCCCAAGATAAGATTGCCACTAGTCCACCAATAGCTGGGCCAGTCATTGCTGTGTATATTAGGCTTTGCAGCTGCATAGAACCATTGATTAGTTTTCTCTTCAGCAGCTTGCATAGTATCCCTCTCATCTCATGAAAGATAGTCTTCCAGGAAGAGGCTTCCAGCTCAGTTCCAGATCCATTGCTTCAAGTCCTCTGTGTCAAGTATGGCCTGCTTTCAGCTATCCACATGCACATGGACACACACACACACACACACGCACACACACACATTATGTGTTTTTCTCATTAGGCTTTTTCAACTAATATCTTTGCTTCCAGTTTCTCACACCACTTAAGAGTTACTTATCTTTCCTCCAGCCCCATTTATATAACTGTCCCTCCCCTCTCCCCTGCTAAAGTTCCCTAATTTTCCCCATTCCCACCTCGACAAAACTTGTCTCCTAATATCCCCCTATCTAGAGTGCTTTCTTCCTCTTTACCTTTATGGTCCTTTCCATTTTCCTGGCTCCTGTGGTGGTTATAATCAGGATATATACTCACCTCTTGGGATTTTAAGCTAAGAATTTCCCCACAAATGAGTGAGGAAATTCATTGCTTGTTTTTATGAGTCTGTGTTACTTCACTTAGTATAACAGTCCATTTACCTGAAAATTTCGTGATTCCCTTTTTCTTTGCTGCTGAGTAGAATTCCATTGTGTATATGTACCACATATTCATTATCCACTGATCAGTTGAGGGAAATTTAGGTTGTTTCTAATTCTTAGCTATTGTGAAAAGAACAGCAACAAACATGACTGTGTAAGTATCGCTGCAGTACAGTAAGTTCATTGGGTATATGTCAAGGAGTAGTACAAAGGGATCATATGGTAGATTTAATTTTGGTTTGTTAAGAGTTCTTCACATGGATGTCCATGGTGTCCACACCAGTTTGCAATCCCACCAGCAGTGGATGTGTGGTTCCTTTCCTCACATTCTCATCATTTTCTCTCATTTGTACTTAAAAAATATTTTTATTGAGTTTTGATACATTTCATGTAATAAATGTTAACCAAATTTAGACTCCCAACTGACACCAACCAACCCCCTCCGCATCCTCCCATACTTTCTCCACGGTGGAGTTCATGGATTCTGTCATGTAGTTAAGTTCTATCTGGTCAAGTATGTGTACTCAGACGTCTCTTCCTGCAAGCTCATGCACTGGAGTCTGGTCTTTATTCCCCTGCAGCTTGAGCTGCTCCACTCTCTCCCTGCATTCTGTTCCCCTTCTAGCCTTGGGCCCAGGCCCACTTCTCCTCTTTTGCCTCATATATCTGGACTAGCTTCCTAACCCAGACTATCTTAATTCTCTAGAGTAGTTTGTTGGATCCTCCACAGGCTGTCACCACCCCACCCCTACCTTGTCCTTGGCCTCAGACCTGCCTAACATTCTAAGAAGTCAGATCCCACTCACTGATCCCTGATTCCCCTGCTGCCTGAACAGCTCCACTCTCTCCCCAAACTCCTTCCCTTTATAGTCTTGGGCCCATGCCAGCTTCTTTCTGTTCCTGCCCCAGCCCCCTGACTACTCTCTTGGTCCAGACCTGAGCACTGTGTCCTAGTTGCTTACACACAGACTAGGTCAATTCTCCAGCTTCCTTTGTTAGACCCTCTACAGGCTGTCCCCATCCCCATCTTGAAAGTAAAGCTGAACCAAAAAAAGTATATAAAAAATAGAGAACAAAAAAGATGAATTTTGTTCCTAATGCATTTTACTATGTGTCTTTTTACTGGGGAGTTCAGGCCTTTAACTTTAAATAAAGTTACTATTGGAAGATAGGTATTGGTAATGTCACTTAATTTCAGTTTACTTTCTTAGTCCTATTTTCTGTTTCTATAATTATACCATATTAATTTTCTCTCTGTATCCTCTTGGGTATGTATGGTCATGCCTTTCTTCAGTCTTTTGTATTCCTTTTAATATTCTCTGTAGAGCTGGTTTTCTGGACATTAATTCTTTCAGCATATTTGTATATGGAGTATTTTTCTTTTTCCTTTGACTATGATAGACAGTTTTTCTGGGTAAAGTATTTGGGTTGGCCTCTATGATCATTAGAATTTGGAATATTTTACTCCTGGTTCTTCTGGATTTTCTATTTTGCATTGAAAATTCAGCTTTAATTCTGATGGGGTTTCCTTTATATGTAACTTGGTGTTTTCTCTTGGAGCTTCCATTAGCTTCTCATTGTTCTGTACATTTAGTGTTTTTACTATGATATACCATGAGGAGTTCCTGTTCTGGTCCTGTCTAATTGCTGTTCTGTGGGCTTCCTGCATCTGCATGTGTGTGCATTTCCTTAATTTAGGGAATTTTTTTCTCTAATGTTGTTTAAGATCTGGTCAGTGTAATTGACTTGAGATTCATTTTCTTCCTCCATGCCTATGATACATATTTCATCTTTCATGGTGTCCTGGAATCCCTAGATATCACATTCTCATCCTTTAAAACACATTTTTTAACATCTCAAAGAGAATGCTACAAGGTGATACTGTACAACAGAGAAATTATAGAGAACATTTGTATGTGTCAATCCCAAAGTTCTTGCTCTACAGATTTTATGTAAAGCAAATGTGGGCAACAGCGAATTATATCTCCATTTAATTCAGATGCATTACCATTTTTATCAGATTCTGTAAACCAATGTTGTTTAATATGCACATGTTTTACTTTTACTAAGTCCTAAAAGCACATGTTCCTGTAGACAGTGTTCTAAGGCTGAAACTGGGTACTTCTGAGCTCACGTTCAATTAAATATGCCTTAATCAAATATACACAACGTGTCCTCCTCCCAACCTCATCCCCCCTTTCAATTAATCATTTCAGTCCATTATTCTGATGCAGTCCTGTTCTGTGTTTTTTTACTAGCATCCCCTCCGGATTAGAAAATATTTAATATCTGGGCTTGGGTTGTTTGGTACGTAGCACCACATATGAGGGACTTACTATTTTTCGTTGTTGTTTTTCTGGGAGTTATTGGATTTCATCTTGTTATGGTGTTGATTTTTTTTGTTTGCTGTTTTCCTGTGGTTCTTGTTTTGTGGTGCGCTTAATTCTTTTGGGTTTTTTTTTTTTTTGTCTGAGTTTATTTCTTTTTGTGTTTCTGCTTTTCATGTGTTTGTTTGTTGTTTTGGTTGCTATTTTTTTTTTGTTTTTTGTGTTGTTTTATGATTGTTTGTTTTCTGGCTGTTACTCTAACTTAACATAATGTCTCTCCAGCCCCATGCCAATTACCTGCAAATATTCACTGATGTTGTCCCTCTTCTGTACCTGCTGGCATAGCAATCTCCATTGTATTACAGGTGTAGGAGATGGTTATACGCCACAGTAGACCCTGTCATATGTTATAAGCAGGGGGGAGACAATTGTATTTCGAGTGGATTTAAACATATCCAAAACTACGTGTGTCTATGTGCAAAGTAAACGCTACCATAACTGATTAGTGCTGCTTAAAGACCTATATTACTAAGTTGCTTGTTCTTTTCATTAGTAGGCTCGAAAGGTTATTCCGGACAAACTACTAGCCCACGATAAGGAAACAACCAGAATTGACCGAGTCCCAAGTACAAGCTCCAGAGAGACGTGGACTGTTTTTACCTCTTCATTCCACGCGGTGTGCCCCTTTCCTAAGCCTAGGGACCAACCTGCGGAAGGGGGGGCATGGTAGAAGTAAGGGCTGCGATGGGGCTGAATGGTGGAACGACTACAGGCAATGTAAGTCTGCACTCATTTGATCAACCTATGACTTGGAACAAAACACCCTTGTTCGACACGCACTAGACGCCCACTGGATTGCCGTGGGGGCATGTAGGTGTTTTTGGCAGCAACAGCCTGCAGATAGGTTTTGCATGAGGATGCTTGTACTACAGATTATTACTTATAAAAAAAAAAAAAGCTAAAAATGAAAAAAAAACTGAGTAGAAAGATGCAGGACAGTTACGTGGAAAGAATGCGATGTCTGGGGATGGGGGTGGGGGTGGGGGAGGGGAGGGAAAGGGAAATAAGCCTGAACTGAATTGGAAAAAATGTATGAAATGCACAAAGCATCAATAAAAACTAATTTAAAAAAAAACACATTTTTTTGTATTCTTTGAGTGGTCAAATTCTTCAACTTTACTGTTCATTCTTGATACTCTGTTTTCCATCTGATTCATTCTGCTGGTGAAGTTGTTCTGTCATTTCAAATTGACTTATTGGCTTTTAATTCCATTTTCATTTTACTCTCAGTTATTGTTAATATATCTTTTCTGTAAATGTACTTTTCAATTTTTGAATTGTTTTTATCATTTCGCTAAGCCATATATTTGTATTTTCTTCTTTAAATTCATCAAATTTATAAGTATAATTTATGGTTGTTCATTTTTTGTTGTTGTTGTTTGTTCTTTTTTGAGACAGTGTCTCCCTTTAGTCCCAGCTGGCCTGGAGCTTGCTCTATACACCAGGCTGGCCTTGAACTCACAGAGATCCACCTGGTTCTGCCTCCTGAGTGCTGGGATTAAAGGCGTGCACCACCATGCCCTGCTATAGTTGTTCTTTTTAAATTCTGTGTTCTGGGATTCCTCTGGGTAGTTATTTATTGTGGAACACTTCCATAGGACTGGTGGGATTCAGGGGATATATTATTTTGGTTTTTCATTTTATTTGTGGTTTTGCATTTTGATCTAGGTATTTGGATTTTCTTGTTGGTTGGGTGTTTAATATGAAATTCTAGCCTTCCTTTGTTGACTTGAAGTTTGTTACTGTTTTTATTGTTGAAATAGCTTGGTTGTTTTCTGATCAGGTGTTAATAATTAGTTGGTCTGTGCTTCAGGCTCTTTTGACTTTTTATTTGGAGTGACTAGATGTTTCCAGGCTGGCCAGTTGTAAGCTCTCCAGCAGGGTGAAGGTGCGTAGGCCAAAGTCCTGTTATTCTGGCACTCTGTGATATCAGGCCCAAGGAGGACAGATGTGAACAGGATCACATATCTAGCAGATCCCCCTTCCTGGTTTCTGGCCATGTATTATAGCATTTTCTTAATCACAGCAACTGAAAAGTAACAAATATAGTGATGGAGTAAACAAACCAATGGGGAAGATAAAAATCTCTGAATCAAAAGGTTCCAAACAGCATATGGGGGCGTTCTACTCTGGAGGTAGTGGAGCTTGATGTCTGGGCATACTGAAGGGCTTCCTTCCAAGGAAGGAAGCCTTCCACACTGTATACGTGTGGAAAACAGAGGAAGAGTAACTATATGGTACAGAAGCTTGATGGACACTACCACAGCTACATCAGTATCACCAGAGTTAAGTCCTGTTGAAAATATGCATCCTTGCTTGATACATTGTGATTAAAATGTCACTCTCTTTGTTAAAAAAAATAAATTTATGTGAAAAAAAAAATAAAATGTCACTCTCTCCTGTAGTCTTCTGTGCAAAACCCAATAATTCCTAATAAGATCAAGAGAAAAACATGAAGCAAATCTCAAGATATAATTTCTAAAACTACCTGACTGGTATTTCTGATCAGGAGTAAGGACGTGGGATGAATATAAAAAAGATGCTTCAGGC
The DNA here is from genome assembly GCA_009823505.1 of Rhizomys pruinosus. NCBI lineage: Eukaryota > Metazoa > Chordata > Mammalia > Rodentia > Spalacidae > Rhizomys > Rhizomys pruinosus. The sequence goes on along the minus strand of VZQC01008232.1, from coordinate 250,947 downwards.
AAATGTTAAGGAAATAAAAGCTGATGTCATTGTCAGACCATTAGCAAGAAATTTTCATAAGAATTGGTAAAATGGGACATTAAATAAAGACTGTTTTCAGAAACTAAGGAATATACACTAAATAAAAGCTTTCACATTCTTATAAAAGGACTTAAAGTACACATTTTATATATTTAGTTGTTCTTTAAGGGTAAAAAGGACAAACTACTAATATAGTGGTATATATTAGCTTGCATTTGCTTTTTTTTCAATGAGACAACAGTAAAATCATTTACTGAGGCAAGCAGTGGTTTCAATATCAATATCAACTGTGAGTAGATCTTAAAGTAATATATATATATATATACATATATGTGTATATATATATATATATATACATACACATATATATATATAAAGCCATGCTAATTTTTTGTGTTTTATAGAGCAAAGAATTTAATTTTATATATAAACTAATTTATAATTAATGGATATATATTACCATATATTAATTTAGCAATATCAAGAGATAAACACCTATTGTAGTACATCACAATATATGTAAATATAACAGATTTAAATAAGAAGAATTGTAGAAATGAAGAGATTCTGGCTATATAAAAATAATTCTTATCAATTTCTAGCTTACAGAATTAGAGCCTATCAAATTAAGAGATATGATTTCATACAGGTTATATAAGAGTGTCTTATTCTTAACTATGCAGGTTAATTCTTTTTATTTATTTTTAATTGAATTTTTATGATCTTCATAGAATATAATTTCATGGTATTTAGATCCCTTCCCGTATCTGCACCTCCCCTTACAGCCTAGTAACCTACCAAGAGTCCATTGCTTCAAAGAGATCATCTCTGCCCCTCCCAGCAGCCATTTGTTGCCACAATTTCCTTAGGTGAGGTTGGAGCTTCTTATCCACTTCCGCATGTCTATGCTGGGATGTTTTTCTGGTTTGCGCTTATGCGGGACTTGTGCATTCTGTCACCATTGCTTTGGAGTTCGCATGAGTAATTGATCAGCTGCCTAGAAAATTGCTTCCTTTTCCATCCATCACCTCTGGCTCTTACAATCCTTTTGCCCCCTCTTTACAGTGATCTCTGAGCCTTGAGAGGCAGAAGTTTTATATAGGTGGCCTATCCAGAGATAAGCAGACTATGTAGCTTTTGTTCTCTGTACTTTGGCCAGTTGTGGGTTTCTGTGGATCACCTGTTGCATAATAAGCTTCTCTGTTCAGAGTTGTGAGATGCATTAATCGATGGCTATAACAAGAGCAGTTGTCCTGAGTGTGGTAACCCAGACTCAAAAAGACAAATGCCACATGTTGTCTTTCACAGTTGGATGCTAGCTTTAAAATCTTAGATATGCATGTTTCAGTTTGAAAATTTAGAGAGGTCAAGAAATTAATAAATGATCATGGGTGTTGGGGGGTTTCCTTAGAGGGGTTGTAGAATGTAGAGATGTGAAAGGAGAAACAAGAAGATTTTACGACGAAATATTAAATTGAGTGAAGAATGGGAGGGCAGAGAAGGAAGTATAGGAGAGGGCAAGGAACACTTAAAGGCCTCTAGAAAAGCCGCCTGGAAACCTACCACTATAGAAGCTTCTTAAAGTATATACATAGACTTTATAAAAAGAGATGAAAAAAAGGTACCCTATAACAGAGGGACATTGCTCCCATTGCTGAAGATTCTACATACATGACCTGGAGAACACACAGGGGGAAATCAAGATGGTGGTGACCTCAGAGCTTCATCTCTACTGGCTATCACCCCTAGTGCTAGAAGGTGCTATGTATGCTGCCAGAAGGAAAAAAATAATATAATAATCAACCCTACCAGCTCTGAATCTTGTGCACTACAATAACAACTGGCCTGGCAAGATAGGACCACTGTGCAATAGTGGCACTGATATTATGAGAGTAACCAATGACTCTGTAATTGGATTTAAAATCCACTTCTTTGGATGGAGTCCTGGTATTAATATTGGTTCGGGAACCTGAGATTAAACAGTCACAAGACACAAGGGAAAATGTAATACTAGTTTTCTACTAAATAATTATCACTTTAAAGTGACTCCTAAAGACAATAGACTAATGCATCTCATAACTCTCACCAGAGAAGTTTTCTTATGCAACAGTTGGTGACTAACATGGAAAACCACAACTGGCCAAGGTACAGAGAACAAGAAACTGCAGAGTGCTGCTTATCCCTGAATAGGAATCCTATATCAGACATCTCCCTGCCAAGGCTCAGGGACCACTGTGGAGGAGGGAGTAGAAAGATTGCAAGATCCAGAGGTGGTGGAACCACAGGGAAACAGTTTTCCAGTGATGACGACACAATGAACAAGTCTCATGCAAGCTCAAATAAGGAAAAAAAAAAATCTCAGCTTGGACATGATTCGGAAGTGGGAAAGAAACATGTACACCACCTAAGGAAATTGTGGCACCTGATGGCTGCTTGGAAGGGAAGAACCATCTTGGTTGGTATATTAACCAGGCTCCAGGATGGAGCCATACTGAAGAACATTTGAGGACACTATTTAGACTCTCTATGCTTTATTGTCTGTGTTTCTGCTTCCCATTTCTTTATAGTTTCCTTCTGTTCCCTAGGTGGTCATCCACTAGGCAGCTTTTGTGAATAACAACCTGCCTCATTTGTCTTTGTATGCCTGACCTATTTTACTTAATGTTAATTCCAACCATGTTACTATAAATGACAGAATTTCATTTTTATATCTACATAGTATCCTATTTTGTACATATGCCTCATTTTTTCTTACCCATTTATTACTGATGGACATCTTGGTTATTCAGTTCTTTATCTGGGCTATTGTGAATGGCATCTCACTTAGCAAGGGACGGCAGGCATCTTTTGGATGTAATGGTTTTATTGACTTTGGATAAACAGTGGCTATCTCTTGAAAAGGACAAGAATCTTCTGATATATTAAAAAATTCAAAGATGATATTCCCTGAGCTTTGGATCAAGGGAGGTTGATATAGATGATTCATCCAGAGCTGAGAACTTACAGTTTCTTTTACCCAACACTTTGACCAGTTATGTCTTTGATATTTACCATTATCTGCTACAAAAAAGAGGTACTCAGACAAAAGCTGAGAGCAACACAAATTTACTGGTATAACCATAAATATTTAGAAAACAGTTTGACAGCATGAATGTTTAGCCAAACAAGAACAGTATGTTTGCTCTCTAGCATATATGATATCCAGTAATAAACTATATTACAGGGCAATATTTATACAAACAACATGGTATTGGCACAAAAATGAACATGTAGATCAATGGAACAAAATTTAAGATCCAACTTTGTCACATGCAATTTTAGCCATCTCATGTTTGATAGAGGGGCCAAGAAGTTTCAGTGGAAGAAAGACAGTATCTTCAGCAAATGGTGCTGGCAAAACTGGATAACCACTTATAGAAGAATAAAACTAAACCCCTGACTTTCACTCTGTACAAAAATCAACTCCAAATGGATCAAAGACCTCAATGTGAAACCTGAAACTCAGAAAACTATAGAAGAAAACATTGGCAGTAACCTACAAGATACAGGGGTAGGAAAAGACTCTAAATCAGACAGCAGTTGCATGGGAAATAAGGTCAACAATTGACAAATGGTACCTCATTAAACTTAATAGCTTCTGTACAGCAAAAGAAACAACCAAAGAAGTGGAGAGAAACCCCACAGAGTGGGATGAAATCTTCACCGGTGACGTATCTGACAAAGGCTTAATATCTAGAATATATAAATTATTCAAAAAAACAAAGGATCAAGGAAACAAATGACCCAATCAAAAGATGGAGCAAAGAACTAAACAGACTTCACAAATGAAGTAAATGGCTGAGAAACATCTTAAAAAGTGTTCGACATGGTTAGTAGTTAAGGAAATGCAAATTAAAACCACTTTAAGATTTCATCTTACCCTGGTAAGACTGGGTATGAAAACAAATGATACCAAATGCTGGAGAGGCTGTGGGGAAAAAAACACTCATCCACTGCTGGTGGGAATGCAAACTCATACAACTCCTATGGAAAGCAGTGTGGAGAACTCTTAAAAGTCTCAAAACAAACTTATCACTCGACCCAGCTAAAACATACTTCAACTTACTATGTAACTTAGGAATATAAAGTTGTATTTCTGTTTGCCTGTATGCACTATTACTGTTAAAATGTGAGTCCCAAATGTGTCTTGGAATTAACCTATAGTTTATTTTCAGACTCTGTCATTTTGCTATAAGCGTGGAGGGTAGAGATGCATATTTTGAAGTAATATAAAATTAAAGGGAACAACAACAACAACAAGAACAACAAGACTTGTTCAAAGAACTGGCCAAAACAGTAAACTTGTACATCAAAAAAGTTAAAGAAAAGCTAAGAAAGAAAAAGATGCAATACAGGACTTGACATGAATGCATGTATTCTGGTGGGGGGCATGGAAGGGGAAATGGGTCTAAATTTGATTGGGAAAGGTTGTATGAAATGTATAAAAGCTCAATAGAAAAATGGAAAAAAAAAGCAATACAAAAAGCAAAAGAAAATCACCTAGTAGGTCAGGTCTCAAACCAGTCAGAAAGCCCTTGGTTGCTCCCATAACTTGCAGGCCACTATTACGAGAGTGGGCACATCGTGCCGGGAAGATTGGTGTTGTAGCATGTAGGGTCCAGTGCTGGGTTAGACCATTTATGTTTGTTCTTCCTCAACAGCTTTCATAGCAATGTCTAGTACAGGTAGGCAAGCAGGGAGCAGATTTCCTGGTCAGTTGAGACTGATTTCTCCATATGTTAAGAGTTTCTATTCATTGTAAACTAAATTAAACTAGAAATTGAAAATCTCAACTTTTATTAAGAGTTTTCACAGTTGGTGAATTGGATTCTTTCTGAAAATGTCATTAGGCCCTATTTTGCAGGCATTGAAAATGAAGTCTTATTAAGTACAGGGAATGGGACCTTGATTTTCTGAAGGAGCCTTCAGTTTTGCCTCTACAGACCATTTTTAAAGTCTGTATATCATCCAAGTCATACTAACAACAGAAATGACTAGGAAAGCAATAGTTCTTATTTTACCAGTCCTCTAGGTAATACTGAGATAGGAAGTTAGATTGAAAACCCCTGATCCATAGCTGACTTGTGAATCCCCTGAGGAGTTTTTCCATCCCTGAGTCTCCAACTAGAGTCTCTGATTAAACTGCTCCAGAGATCCAGAACTCTAAAATCCCCATGGTGTAGCTCAGTGACAGAGCATTTGTCTAGTGTGTTCTTAGCCTCGGGTTCCATCACCAGCACTGAAAATAAGCAAGCACTAAACAATCAACCAAGCTCCTGGGAGCAGCTTCGATGGAAATTGCTACTATCTAATAGGAAACCTCAGATCACCAATATTCTTCTGAAGTATTTTCAGTTTTCACTCTCTACAAAATTTACTGTCATTGTACTGTTACTGGACAAATATTTGCTGAGAATACTTCTAAATGCATCTTATGAAGCAATTTCATTTCTGTGTGCACAACCATGAGAGTCCTGACCATTAAAGAACAGTGCATGCCACTCATTCAAGAGAAGCAAATGGAAAGTTCTTTGCGTGAAGAAAGAAAATAAATCATTATTTGGATTGGCCCCATATGGTTCAGTTACTTCTCAATATAGCACAAATTCATTTTAATTTAATGGATTTGTTACAAATTTCCTGAAAAGCTTTTTCAGAAGGAGGTTATGAATTAGCAGCTCAGGCACCCCACTGAGGAAGTCATTATGTACCAAGCCCCAAGCTGAGATAATCAAATAATAACTGTCAATTTATAACTTCCAAAGTAATATTCTTAAATATGGAATTGTGGAAGGGAACATTTGCCAGCATCACTAATGCAGTAGAGATGATTAGTTTTCAAAACAGCAAATAGAGTTCCTCTTCCCATGGTGACCATCTGCCCTTGCCTGGGTGCTGGCTTCTGGTCCAGTTCATCTCTGCTTCTGTAGCTTCCTATATATTGGCTCTGCAGCATGATTCAGAAATATAGTGACAGTTTCAGTTCCTTTTCTTATTGTTAAAATAAAAAATCCAACAAAAAGCAATGTCAAGGAATAGAGATTTATTTTCACTCACAATTCAAAGGAATACAGACCACCGTGGTGTGGTAGTATTGAAGTGGCTTGACACGCAAGTTGGGATCAGAGAAGTAGAGAATTCTGATGCCTGGCTGTCCTTTTGTTCTGTTTTACTTGTTCTCTTTGTAGTCACTGTGGGAGCCCAACATAGAGGATGGCACTGTCCACATTCACAGTGTTTTTTTTTCCTTCTCAGTTTAATCTCTCTGGACACTTTTTTAAAAGCATACCCAGACGAATGTGTCCTAGGTGATTCTAAGTCCAGTCAAACTACCAGTGAAGATTAACCATCACAGAGATCCTGCAAGAATGCTTTATTGATATTAATTTGATGTGTTGCTAAGGAAAAGGAGGGAGAAGATGAGCTAATGAGATAATGCCACAGTGGCTAAAGTGATGGGAATGTCCCGTGTTTGTTAAAATAGATATCCCTCCAGTGTGTTAGCTTTGGATAGTATTAACACGGTAACTGGCTCAATTGTTTCGTTCATTATAGTGGTTTTCTGAAAAGGTTCTACATTGAAGTGTATTTTGACAAACCAAAAGTGCTATCTAGCAGTTTGCTTAGGGTTCTGAATTCTCATTAGAACTAATGAACTGAAGTAAACTTTTGAAATTTGTGCTTCAGCTGGGCGTGGTGGTGCATGCCTTTAATCCTAGCACTTGGGAGGCAGAGGCAGGTGGATCTTTGTGAGTTCAAGGCCAGCCTGGTCTACAGAGTGAGTTTCAGGACAGCTGGGGCTACAGGGAGACCCTGTCTCAAAAAGACCAAAAAAAAAGAAATTTGTGCTTCAAACTTTTTATTTACTTTTTGTTTATGTTTTGTGCATTCCATACATTTCTCAGTCCAATTTAGACTCATTCCCCTTTCCATATCCCCCACCCACTGGAGTTCATTCATTTTGCTATACATGTCTTGCATATTTTTCTCAGTCTTTTGAAAAGATTTTCTGTGCAGAAAGTTATGGTTTTGTGCAGAAGTTAAGTCTTTCCATCAGTTCTTTGTTCCAGTCCTTTTGTTGTTGTTCCCTCCAATTTGTTTTGTTGTTGTTCCCTCCAATTTGTTTTGTTGTTGTTCCCTCCAATTTGTTTTGTTGTTGTTCCCTCCAATTTGTTTTGCTCCAAAATATGCATACATATATGTCACACATATACTAAAATTATGCCATTTGAAAATAATAAAGTATATGCTATTTCCAATTCATATTTTGGGCTTCATACCTTCCCTTTTAATTTTACAATACTCTAAAATATGCATACATGCCCTACACCCATATACCAAAATAACAAAGTTTGAAAATAAGTAGCAGGTTAATTCTAGAGCCCGTTAAGGGATTCACATAATAAGATCACAGTTGCTTTCAGATAAAGAGAAATGATAATGTTAACGTTGCTGTTTGCCGTACAACTAGGTTCTTGGTGTCAGCATCCACAAATGAAGGATACCATTTGTTGTTTGGTTTTCTGGGACTGTGTTACTTCACTTAGCATCCATTTACCTGCAAAGTTCATGATTTCATCTTTCTTTACCACCTCATCGAATTCCATTGTGTAGATGTACCACATTTTCTTTATCCACTCATTCAACACAGAGAGAAATGGGAGCCTCAGACTTCACATAATCTGAATTTTTAGTGCCTTCCTGTGACCAGGCTGGGCCTTAGAAGAATTACTACTACTAAATTAATATTGGTAAATATGCTTTTCCATGCGGTTTGGTGAGAAGTGAAAGGCAACACAGTCAGTGTTGGTAGTATGGAACTACCAATGTGATAAACTGACAGTATGTGCTGTTTGATCTTCATGGTAACTTTGAAAAACAGCTATCACCCTCCCTTGATTTGCAGTTGAGAAGAGTCTTCGCCAGATTAATGAGCTAGTAGTGGCCATCTACCGAGAAGTCACTGGGTGCCTTTAGGGATGATGGGTGTCAGTACTCACAATCTTCCACTACAAAATTTTGCAAGAAGCTCCTGAGTTCCCAGGATGGTATCTGGCATGCCTGGGAATTTGGTAGATAGAGATTGCATTGCTAAAATACATTAGTGCTCAGCATGTAGCTCAACCCATAACAGGAGTAAATATTTTATTGTCTTATTTTATTACTTAGTTCGCTTCTAGATCTGAAGTTACACGACTTATTAGTAAGATTCAAATGAGAAACAACAATAAAGAAATGTCTCTATTTGCCCATGTATTATGCATTAACTGTTATGCTAGAAGATCACACTAAGAAGAGAAAACTCTGTGGCTATATGAGAATGAAGGCTGGGGAGTGAGGAAAAGATGAAAAAAGTGCAGGATTTCAGGAAAACCTTCAAACTGGATCTTGTGCAGTGTGTGGCTGATCATCTTAGAGCAGACTAGGGTTTTGGCCCTGAGACAAGGACCTAGTTGTAATTTGCTAAAGTCATGTTACCAAGAGAAGCTGGCAGTGAGATAAGGTGCCCTATTGAAGGCGGAGAACCAGCCTTGGCTTGACCTGTAGGTAAATGATAATTTATGCCCCAGGTTTATTTTCTACACCTTGAAGTCAGAATAGACTGTACTGCTCTTGCCAGCCACTGGCTGAGTACTACCTGGGGTAAGAGTCGGGGGACTCACAGGCATCTCAGTCAGCTCAAATGTAGTCTTCAGGGGTAGAACCTGGTGCAAGCCATAGCAATAATGTACAAAGAAACTGGGAGGAGGGTTATAGAATCATTGTCTATTCCTTGGTGGGTGTGGATGGGGTGCTACTAATGAATACTACCCTTCACTGAGGCAAGGGTAGAATAGATTGCTCAGGTTAAAGCTCAGAAAGTGCAGACTCAACTTCTCATGGTCCATCTGAGAAAAGCCACTGGGCAAATGATGCTCAGACATGTCCTCTTGGTATAAATCAGCTGCATGGGATTCTGAAGCATGGGCACAAGGGACTGTCTGAGAAGCCTGAAAAAAGAAGTTGCACCAGAGTCTGAGAAAAAGAATAAAGGCAAAGCTTCAGGAATAAATACTGAGAGTGGAGGCCTAGCAGGTAGAGACACCACAAGGACAATATAGATATGACTCCACTGGGTCTGTCTTGGTCATGAAGAATCCTTTTAAATGTTTTATGTATTATTTTTATTTTATGTGTGAGTGTATTGTCTGCATGTATGTAAGTGCACCTATGTTGTGCAATGCCCACAGAGGTCAGAAGAGGGTATCAGATCCCTTGGAACTGGAATTATGGATAAATTGTTAGCTACCATGTAGGTGCTGGGAATTGAACCTGTGTCCCCTGCAATACCAGCTAGTGCTCTTAACCACTGAGCCATCTCTCCAGCCTATGAAGAGATATCTTTTTTTTCAATGCCAATGCTTTATTGGAGCTCTGTGCATTTCATATAAAATTACATTACAAATCGAATCTAGACCAGTGCTCCCCTCTCTGCCCCCCTACCCCACCTGAGCTCATGCATGCTGTCAAGCATGTTTTTCATCTTTTTCTCAGTCTCTCTCAAAATTCTTGATGCAGAAGTTTACTGTTTCAAGCACAAGTTCACTATTTCAGTCAGTTCTTTGATGCAGACTTTCTGTTGTTGTTGTTATTCCTTCCAATATGCATCACTCCAAAACATGCACATATATGTGCCACATATATCATAGGTTTTAGTATCTTCAGCTTATGATTTTTTTTATTAGGCTGAAAAATGTCATGTTTGAAGTCTCTTCCTTGATAAGCTCAAACCACAATCAGATCTGGCCTTGTGTTCCACGCTGGGGTTTTCCCTTCCCATGGTCACCAAATGAGGACCAGTAACACTGAGTCCTGTCTTGACCTTCCTGTACTGGTCTTCATGGTACAGCCTTGGTAGTCCAACAATGGCAGTCTATACTCTGAAGAAGCAGAAACCCCAGTAGTAGCTCAGTCCACAAGTTGGATGTCTCACCAGTCCCTATCTGGCACTGAAGGTTTGGAGGATTCTTGGAGAGACATGAGTCTTCAGTCCATATTGGAAGCTTGAAAAGCTGTGTCTTCTCACATCTTTAAAGGATGGCAAAAGCAGTGGCAGCCACAGGGTAGCTGCACTTGCCAGTAAAACAGGCAAAACAACTGTGCTTTCTTTTGTGGTTTGTGTTTTTTTTTTTTTTTACTAAGATCTAAGTTTTATACCTAAAAGTACAATTTCTCAGGACTTACATTTTTTTATTTCTGGTTATACTTTTTCTTTTTGATGTTTAAGTCCACACAGTAAGCCCAGATTAACAAGGTTTTTGTTTTCTTCAAGTTTCGTTAGATGAATCTGGTCTTCATGGGTCACTCATTTTTTTTGGGGTGGGGCGGGGCCTGGATCCTTTTGGCTTTTCAATCACCATTTCCATCACTCAAGGACAATGTCAGGTTTTGCTAGACCAGACTTCCCTTTTTGAAGCATGAGCAGACGTTCCTCTATAGACTGGACCTGGCTGAAGTCCCATTAGTGGATCTCCAAGACCATCCCTGCACAGGAAGATGGTGACTCACACTTGCAGGGACATTTCAAAGAAATGCCCCCATGGCATAGTCCCCTGGGAGTAGTTGACCTCCTTGAGGCAAAGAGAGAACAAAGTTTATCCTTAGACCTCTGCTGCACTTGGTAGGGGCATTAAGTATGGTACTTAAGCATCCAGAAGGCTGAGTTACACCAGCGGATACTTTTAAATACGTATAATATTTTAGAAAATGCTTGACAAAAACTCAAGCAGCCTTGATAAGAAATACATGAGACGTACTCCCATAAAATAAATATGTGGTTAGACACATATGTCATGATAAAACTAGTTTTTTCGCATTCTTTGATCTTATATTACTCTAAAATATGCAAAAACCCTCCACTATATAACAAAAATCCTAACTCTGAAAATAAATGGTTGCTTGTTCTAGTAAGGGATTCACAATAAAATCACAGTTATTTCAGATCACATTACGTTATCATTGTTTGCCTTACAAGATGGAATTTGGTGCTAGCATCTACAGATGAGGGATACCATTCATCGTTTGTTTTTCTGGACTGTGTTACTTCACTTAACAGTGTTATCTTCTAGTTCCATGATTTGTTGCAAAGTTCATGATGTCCTCTTTCTTACTGCTGCATAGAACCTCCATTGTAACATGTACACAATTTTCTCTATTCCACTCGTCACTTGAGGATACACGTTGGGTTCCAGTTCTTTGCTATTGGTGAAGAGAGCTGCAATAAACATGGCTGTGTGCATGTAATCTCTGCAGTAAGAAGTCGTGTGGGTATTATACCAAGGAGTGGTATGATTGCACATCAGGTGCAAGCTCATTTTGAGTCTTCCAAGGTTCTCCACACTGCGCTTACAGTGGCTGTACAAATGTTGTAACATTCCCACCAGCCAGTGGATGAGTGTCCCCTTTTCCCCCACAACCTCTCAAGCACTTGGTATTATTTATTTTCTTAGCCTAGCCAGTCTTACCAAGTGAATGATATTTAAAGTGTTTTTATTATTTATTTATATTATATATATTTTTATCAAATCTAGACCCCGTGCCCCCCATCCCCTCCCCCCACCCCCACCAGAGCTCATGCATTCGGCCAAGAGCATGCTTTTCATCTCTTTCTCAGTCTTTCTCAATATTCTCCATTTGGAAGTTGACTGTTTTGAGCAGAAGTTCACTGTTTCAGTCAGTTCTTTGATGCAGTCTTTTCTGTTGTTGTTGTTGTTGTTTCCAATATGCATCACTCCCAACTGCTTTGGACAAAAGCTCAAGGGGCCATGCACAAGAAATAGTTACAACTAGGTAATTGGCACTAGCATCCACAGATGCGTTTCCTTAATTATTAGTGATGTTGAACATTTTTTAAGATGTTTCTCAGCCATCTATAAATCCTCACTTGTGAAGTCTCTGTTAAGCTCTTTGCTCCACTCCATCTTTTGAGTGAATCATTTGTTTTCTTTCTTCTTTGTGTTTTGAGTAGTTTATATATTCTGGAAATCAATGCTTTGTCAGATGTATCTGCAGTGAAGGTTTCCTCCCATTCTGTGGAATTTCTCTTCACTTCCTTGATCGTTTCTTTTGATGTACAGAAGATTTTGAGTTTGATGAGGTCCCATTTGCCAATAGTCGATCTTATTTCTTGCTCATGAAGAGTTTTCATAAGGACCTCCCGCCATCTCCAAGATTCCAGACAGAGCCTAGATTGACAATATGCTATGGTTTCAATGTGTCCTCCAAGTGTTATATTTGGAAATTTAATCCTTAAAGTCATATGTTTAAGGTCTTTGGAAGTGGGGTCTTTGTGATGTGATTCAAACTAAATGTGATGATAAAGGTGAGACTCCTTGAAGGCTGTGGCTGCTTCAGTAAGGAATGGAGCTAGCCCTGAACCAGTTCTCTGCACTGCTCTGCCATTGGAAGGCCTGCAGCATCTGTGATATAGCAAGCAGCCTTCACCAGATGCTGAGGAGATTTGTCACCAACTGCGATACAGCAAGCAGTACCCCAAATTTTGACCTCAATAAACTGATCCTCTATGAGTCACCTTGTTTCTGGTATTTTGTTATGACAACAAAAGTGGGCTAAGGTACAACAGTATAAAGCAAGATGATCAAAAGCCATTTCAGGTGAGAAGCCCAGCTACTGTTCAGCATCTACCAGACCAGCCAAGATCTGTGTGAGGTCTGCCACATACTATATATATCTTACTCTTCAGGGATCTCTTGTGAGGGCAGCAGTAGCCCCTCTGGCTGGTAGGAAAGATGAGACAGAAGAGCTACTACATACTTCCAATGGGTTATTGGAAAGCAAAATTGCTAACAGGGCCCCAGGATTCCAAAGCCAGAAGCCTTTCAACAAAGTCTATCTTTTATTTGTAAAGAGATTGTTCTGAGTCATAGAATGTACTTCATACATACATTGGAGATATGCCACACTACAGCAATGCCTGAACAAAGACAGCTTGATCTTGGGCATTGTTAAAAACAAAAGTGAGCCGGGCGTGGTGGCGCACGCCTTTAATCCTAGCACTTGGGAGGAAGAGTCAGATGGATCTTTGTGAGTTCAAGGCCAGCCTGGTCTACAGAGTGAGTTCCAGGACAGTTGGGGCTACAGGGAGACTGTGTCTCAAAAAGACAAAAAAAAAAAAAAACCCTCAAAAAACCCCAGAGTGAGCCTGATCCTTTCTGAGAACTCATTCCTTCTGAGTTTCCTCAGAACAGTTCTCCTGAACAAAAGACTTGCTCTTCTTCTTGAAACAGTACGTCTAGCATGATATGGGAAAGGAATGAAGAATTTGCCTTTTTTCAATGTACATTTTTATTCAATTTTCATGTATTTCATATAATACATTTAAATCATATTTAGCCCCCACTTCCCTATCTGCACCCTTTCCATAGCCTACTGACTGGATTTCATGCATTCTGTCATATATACTGGGGACTATCAAATCAAGTTTGTATACCCAGATGTCCCTCAGTATGAGTTCATCCACTGGAGCCTGTTGAGGCTGTCTAGAAGACTATTTCTCACCCAGAAGTGATCAGCTGCCAATAGTTCCTGGGCTAACACTGGGGTCTCCTGCCCATTTTCCCAGCTCTATGCTGATTTTTTTCCTTCTGGTTGGGTTTGTGTAGGTCTTCTGAACACTATTCACCATTGTTGCAAGTTTATATGAGCAAGTTCCCAGAAGCCTGGAGGACTCCATTTCCTTATGTTTATCCACCACCTCTGAAAGACCTTTCTCATCAGGAGAAGAAGGCTCCCTACTGACCTAGAACAGCATACACAACCACAAACAAATGTTATCAACCTAATTATTTGTTGTTTGCAACATAAACTGGGGATAATTTGTTACTTCCAATGAGTATTCATTGCTTTCAGTGGTGATATTTTCCTTAAAAAATTTTTATTGATATTTTGCATATTTCCTATATCATTACTCAGTTCAATTTAGACACATACCCCTTTCCATGCCCCCCACCGCACCCCTGTTCCTGCATTCTGCCATACATCTTGCATTTTTCTCACAGTCTTTTTTTGCCACATTTTCCTCTTTAATTGTATATTATTTCAAAATATGCATACATATACTCCATCAATATACCAATATTACAAAATCTGAACATCAGTGGTAGGTTAATTCTCAAGCTCATTAAGGGATTCACCTTTTAACCATACTGCTGCTTTCATATAAAAAAAAGAAATATAACAAAGATGATGCTCAGTTTGCCTTGCAACTAGGGATTTTGTGCTAGCATCCACAGATGAGGGATACCATTCTCAGTTTGTTTTTCTGGGACTGTGTTACTTCACTTAACATAATGTTTTCTAGTTCGATCCAGTTACCTGCAAAGTTCATGATGTTATCTTTCTTTACTGCTGCATAGAACTCCGTGGTGTAGATATACCACGTTTTCTGTATCCACTTGTTGGTTGAGGGACATTTGGGTTGCTTCCAGCTTTTTGCTATTATGAAGAAAGCTGCAACAGACATAGATGTGCATGTGTCTTTGCAATAGGATGAGTCTTGTGGGTATATACCCAGGAGTGGTATGACTGGGTCAGGTGGCAGGCTGATTTTCAGTCTTTTAAGAGTTTTCCACACTGCTTTCCATAGGGGTTACATGAGTTTCCATTTCCACCAGCAGTGAATGAGTGTTCCTCTTTCTCTACAACCTCTCCAGCATTTGGTGTCATTTGTTTTCCTAATCTTGGCCATTCTTACTGCATAAGGTGAAATCTTAAGCTGGTTTTAATTTGCATCTCCTTAATTATTAGTGATGTTGAACACTTTCTGAGGTGTTTCTCAACCATCTTCACTTCTTCATTTGTGAATTCTCTATTTAGCTTTTTACTCCATCTTTTGATAGTGTCATTTTTTTCTGGATCCTTTGGTTTTTGAGTAATTTATATATTCTGGATGTTAATGCTCTATCACTGATGAAAATGTCCTTCCAGTCTGTGGGTTTTCTTTTCACTTCATTGATTTCTTTTGCTGTACAGAAGCTTTTGAGTTTAATGAGGTCCCATTTGTCTGTTGTTGACCTTGTTTCCAACATGGTGGCTGTCTGATTTAGAAAGTCTTTTCCTGGGGCTGGAGAGATGGCCTAGCGGTTAAGAGCGCTGACCGCTCTTACAGAGGACCCGGGTTCGATCCCCAGCACCCACATGGCGGCCGAGAACCATCTGAAACTCCAGTTCCAGAAGAACTCCAGTTCCAGGGGAATCCGACACCCTCTTCTGACCTCCGTGGCATTGCATGACACGGGTGGACAAACTTGCATGCCAACAGTACATTCATACACACACAGAAATAAATACAAAATTTAAAAAAAAGTCTTTTCCTATGCCTATGTCTTGCAGTTTACTGCCAACATTTTCTTTTATTATTTTCAGAGTTTATGGTTTCACATTGAAGTCTTTGATCCATTTGGAGTTGATTTTTGTGCATGGTGAAAATTATGGGTTCAGCTTCATCTTTCTATAGCGGCAAGCCAGTTTTGTTAGCACCATTTCCTGAATTTACTGTCTTTCCTCCATTGGGTCTTTTTGGGCCCCTTATCAAATATGAGGTGGCTGAAACTGTATGTGCTCAGGTTTGGATCTTCAGTCTTGTTCCATTGATCTACTTGTTGGTGCAGGAACCTCTGCACACCACTGGACACCTCCGCAGTGGTGATATTTTCACAATATACAATAAGCATACAGTATTCTGGATCAAGGACAAGGAAGGATCATGAAGGATTAAAGCTATTTATTTAACTTACAAGAAGAGCCCAAGGCCTAGTAAGCCTGTTTACACTGTAAATAAGTTGAGATAGTTAAAATATCTCAAAACATAAGATTAACTTTGGTGGCAAGTTTAGGTAAAGTTAACATTTGTAACCCAAGACATCCCCCAGAAAAGTCATTCCTTATATATCTGAAGTCTCAGCACTCTAGAGATTGAGGCCTAAGGATTATGAGTTCTGAGATATCCTGAGCACATGGTGAGATCCTGCTAAAGAAACAAACAAAACAACCACCAACATACAAAAAGGGCTTATTTGAAGGAAAGCATTTTACAGGGAAAGTCATTCAGTCCTTGAAGAACAGTCTAAATTTGACATGGCTATTGTATTTAAATTTTATTCAGTTTCTGGTAGCAGAAGTGGGAACATAATTTAAAATCCTCCCCTGGGTGAAGAGTTTTGGTAGGATTCCATAAGTTTTGTTTCGCTTTTGAGACGGCCTCACAATATAGCTCAGACTGGCCTCTAACTATTGATTCTCCTGTCTGACCCTCCCAAGTTCTGGGATTTATAGATATATGCCACTATGCTTGGCATCTGTGATTTATATACTGCACTGTGTGATTACTATACAGCAGCCAAGCAAAAAATGGCCTTTCTCAGGAGTAGTTGTTTGTGCATATTATATAAGAGTTGGTGATACCATGTCTCACTGAAAGATGAAAGGCAGAATCTAACATACAACTGATTTACAGCTGGAGGACAGAGTTCTACAGTGTGTTCTTTGTATATTAACATAATCACAGACTTGCTGACATTTTATCTTTGACTTGTTCTTTCATCTAATGATTATTTGTTTACAATGACAATCCACTTAATTACAGATAATTAATATTATTTAGCCAGGATCTAATTCTAACAATGCCAAGGGCAGTAAAGAATCCCTCATTGGCCCTTTTGTTAACTGGATATATTTTTATCACTGCATTTATCATATTAAAATAAATCTCCTTATTGCAGCCCATGTTTTATCACTGACCTTCCAGGCCTATAATAGAAACAGCTGGCTTTCATGTGTACCAATATCCCTCTGTCTACCCCCTGGAATGCATGCCTAAATAACTATTATTGATTACACAGACTGGTGTTTGGCTTATGCCAGCTGGTCAGCCCAGACCAAGCGTGATGCTCAGTAATTTCATCCTTGTGGTTGAAAATCAACTTTGAAAAGGTTTAGTTATAAAAGAATATATATGTATTTCATTAATGGATGAAAATTACTAATTAATAGGCAATGGCGTCTCATATATGAGACAGAATGTATAATCCTCCACTCTTTCAAAGGGAGTATAAAAATACAACAAAAAGAAAAACAATGTTAACTGTGCTTTGTATCAGGTGCTAGAATTACAGATTGTTTTCTTCATCACATCATTTTCCAACACTTCTAGCAATGAAAATGCCTGAAGGACAGTAAAATTTAAAAATGTTATGTTCTTTAAAATCAAAGGGGAAGAGTTCCTTAAAAAATAAATAAGGAAATGGAAGAAAATTTACTGCAAAGGTGTATTACCACCTGGAACGATGTGTGTCTCCAGAGCAAATGCTGTTGCTGTGGTTGTCTGATTTTAATTAAATATATCACCCCTCTGGAGGTACACATACTATATTAAATTTTTACATTAGTCATTAAAGATTTAGTTTAAGTGTCCCACTCTTGACAGAACAATCTTCCAAGTATTAGATTTTACTTTTCACTTTAAATTATTCTCCATGCTCTTCCAGTGTAACGCTCAGTGAAGTGCAACCATTTGAATGAATAAAGTATGAACTCCAGAGAATGCAGCCCTCCTGTTGTGCTTGTAATGAAATCTATTTCTCTTCGATGATCTCAATTAAAAGAAATTAAGGATTAGCAGTGTGACTTTAACTATTTCTTGATGTATCTTCATTTTGCCAGGCAGAGAAGGTGAACCATAGGTCCTGTAAGATTCCCTGGGTTATCCTCAGCATCAAGTCTTTGAAATATGTTGGGGTTCTCAGGGTTGAGCACCAAGCACTGATCTTAGCCAAGGAAAAAGTAGATGTTCTTTGACACTGTCTCCTTTTCTTTGTGTTGTTACAAATAGTCCCAAAACACAGAGACAAAATAACAGTTGGTTTATCTCCCCTCATCAAGGATGAAGTGTTCTGACTGGGTTCATCTTAATAGTTCCCAGGTCTGCTTAATCCAGTATAACAGATTAAATATGAAAACTTCCCCAAAGGCTCTTTTATTGAGTTGCTACTTGGTTTTCAGCTATGGCATTATTTTGGAAGGTTATAGAAATTTCAGGAAGTGTAGTCTAGCTGGAAGAATTAGGTTATTGGGGAATATATCCTTGGGAGTATGCTACCCTGTTCACTTCCTGTGCTGTGCTTTACTTCCTAGTTGAACATGAAGTTAATAGCTTTCTTCTGCACATACATCTGCCACCGTGATGTCCCACCCAAATATAAGGGGAGAAATGACCATGACACCTAACCCATTGAAATCACCAGCCAGAATAGATAACTATTCCTTTAAGTTGTTTTCATCAAGTATTTCACAGCAATGTAAAATATCTAGGTTATTGGGTATGATTGGTGGTCAACTGGCAGCAGGCTTTGTCTGCAGAGGGTGGAGCCAATGTCTGGTCACGTGGGTGGTGACTAGTGATGGGTAAGTGCACAGACTGAGAACTTGGACACAGCTGGTCATTTCTCCATCTCCAGGTCATCTTGAAATCTCAATGGACAGGTTGTTCAGCTTTCTACAGGAAGACTGGGTGCTCTAAGAGTGTTCAACGAAATAGAGAACAAAAGCTAGCAGTTTCCTAAGCACTAGAACCCCAAATGAACACATTGTCACTTGCAGGATAGTCTCTTGGACAAAGCATTCGAAGAACTAACCAGAGTCAAAGAGAGAGAGTTATGGATTCCAGCTACTGTTGGAAGGGGTGGGAAAGAACCAGTGGCTTCTTGAATCCTGTTTGTCTGTCTTCCCACAGCACATTTCCCCTAAGGACAGTGTGCACCCCTTACCCCATGTCTCCCAGTTGACACGTGAAAACCCTGGTCTTTTCAGAGCACAATTCAGTGCCCATTACTCTTCATGTACAGGGAGCTAGACAATGAAGAAACTTAGACTCTAGGTTTCATAGATGCTGCTGCTTGTCCCAGGGATACAGTCCATAATTAAATCACCGATTAGATACTGTAACTGAGATCTTTTACAGACTCTCTGATGGGAGAGTAGATATCCTTAAGAGAGACACTTCCATTTCTCTCTTTAGAGACCAAATTATCACTTATTTTCCATTTTCAATTTAGGGTGTTAAAAAGACTGCAGGAGTCTGCAGCTCGAGTCTCATTTTCAAAGAAAAGGTACAAAAGTTTTCCATTTCTACTCATCAAATGAACAGACCTATGAATGAAGAACTGGTCCGGAGAAAAAGGTCTGCTTGAAGTCAGGATCTAAGATCCAAATGAGGCTATGAGTGTATGGCACAGAAACTCCAAATTATTTTCCCTTTCAAAAAATGCCCCCTAAGTTCTGAACTTCACACCCATAGTTTAGTACATCTCTCAACCCTGATCAGTAGGGCTTCCGTTTGCAGTAGATGGTAATTAGTATAGAAACTCTGGCCAAAGTTCAGAGAATAAGAGATTGTGGGGTTCTCAGCTCTAAACGGGAATATCTATGTCACATACCTTTGCCCAAGTTTCAAGGATCTACAGAAGAAGGATCAGAAAATGGTAAGAGACAGAGTAGTGGACATCTGCAGTGAAACAGTGTTTGCCAGACACGACAGGGTCATTGTACACAAACTCACGGCAGCTGTGACTGCATGCACAAGATCAGTACAAGTTCAAGCCAGCCAAAATCCTACAGAGAGGGGAAGGCTTCATGAAGTCCTTCACATGGATGAAGAGTTATTGGCAACTGATGTCTGCTGGGGGATTGAGATCAGTTTTCTTCAAGGATGCAGCTGAGAGGCTACCCATGCTCCTCTAGATTATCTCACACCGGGGAACATGCAGTTTTACTAGGCAACTTCAGTGGATACAGAAAGAGAACCTAAAGTTCGGAAGGGACGGAATGATGGTAAGGGGGATGGGAATGGTGGGTGGATTTGATCAAAACATGTTATACGCTTGTATAAAATTCTCAAACAATGAAAAAGAAAATGACAACCTGGAGCCCAAGATGCTCTTTCTTCTCTGAAAAAGATGGATTAATCAATCTCACAGCAAAATTCAAGTGTGTTATAATCTTTGCCTCATGATGTTATTAGGATTGTGAAGTGGTCACAGGCATGATGGGGAAGCAGTTAGACTTCATTTCCTTGATGGCTTGGCTAAACTGTAAATAAATTCTTTACCAGTTTCCGTTTCCTAATTTCTTTTAGAATACAGGGAAAATTATAATCTTAAGTGTACTATAACAATAGTTTGGGGCTGGAGAGATGGCTCAGTGGTCAAGAGCACCCACTGCTCTTGCAGAGGACCCGGGTTCAATTCCCAGCACCCTCATGGCGGCTGGGAACCGTCTTTAACTCTGGTTCCAGGGGAATCCGATGCCCTCTTCTGACCTCTGCAGCATTGCAAGACACGGTGCACCAACCTACATGCAGAGAGTACACTCATACACATAAAAAAAAAATTTTTTTTAATTTAACCCCTCCCCAAATCCCACAATAGTTTATCTAAAATTCTAGAGTAAAGACATACTTCCTAGCTGTGTGTATGCATAAAATCTAAGTAGAATGACTTGTTGAGTTCTAGAAATATGTTCTAGAAATATGCTTATGAAATAAAATAATGAAAGGCTGGGTCATATATATTCTACACTAATTGAGATCTTTTGCGTTTTGCTTGACATGCACCAGGCATTGTTTTAGATCCTGACAATATACCTTAAATAAGATTTCTTAACTACTGCCTTCTTGGTGCGTGGGCAGGCAGTGGTAGCAAGGGGTAGCAAGTGGTAGCAAGTGCAGGAGTGTAACTCCTGTACTGCTGAGTGTAGCAGCCTCAGGGTTCTAGTTTAGAGACCTCCACTCAGGTGATGCTGGATTCTAGGCAAGGCCAAGGAAAGGAATTTCAGGATGACTCTGTATGAAGAAAAGGTGTTTATTCAAAAAGATTTTGACATAGATTTAAACCTGGGAGTTAAGGGGGAGGGAGGAAGGGAGATATAGATATAGAGATAGAGAGAGATAGATAAGAATAGCACATAAAAAGAGTGGGTACTGGCTTCTCAGGACAAAGTTATACAATGCATATCTTAGAAGCAGACATATTATAGTTGTGGTAGTTTCTATAGTTATCTTATTCAAGGAGTTTCTAAGAAACTAATTTTTCCTTTTTAGTAAAGAAATTCACAGAGTGGCTTCTGAGGTTCACTGGACAGGATTACATGCTTAGGAAGATGTGAGGGGTCGAAGGAACCCTTATTGTACTAGGTCATGAGCCTGTTAAGACATATATGTGACTGAAAATAAAGTTTATTATTTTGTTTACCAAGATTTTCAGAAAATTTTAGATTTATAATTGGGAAAAGACCAAATCTAAATCGGGGTCACAGACACTTAGACCTTAAACAGTGCTTTGTTGCTATTTTATTCACTTATATCGACATTTAAAAATACTTATTATTTTTGTGCATGAGTATATTGCCTGCATGTATGTATGTGCACCCTGAAGTGCTCTCAGAGGTCAGAAGAGGGTGTTGGATCCCCTGGAACTGGAGTTCTGGACTCCAGGTAGCTGCTGTGTAGGTGCTGGGAGCTAAACCTGGGTCCTCCGCAAGAGCAGCCAGTGGTCCTAACCTCTGAGGACAGCCCTCTAGCTCTCTTTGTTGCTATTTTAACATTCTTATTTGAAATATCACTTTATAAATAGAATATTCTTCCTATTTAGGCAATTTTTACATCGAATTTCTAGTTGTGCTGGGATTCTGTACATACTATTGAGCAATTTCAGCAGATGCTAGGATTAAGGGTTACATTTTCTTCCTGTGCCTCTTTAATTTTCCCTGTCTTTCTACCCTGCCTCAATGGGAGACAAAATAACATGTAAGTAATCAGACGTGCCACATTTACTACAGTAACATGCAATCACAGTACAGTTGGGAGGGGGACAGTTTGTGTTGAGGTGCTGAGGGGAGATCCTTTGGCACCTCACATTCAACAGGTATTTAAAATATATTTATATATCTAATTTTATTTTTGAGAATTTCATACATCAGTATTTTGTTTGTATCATTTTCATCCTTCCCAGAACTCCCCGCACCTCTCCCATGTCTCCGTCACTCCGCCTGTTGCAAAATGAAGAATTTTTGAAGAGTAGTGAGAGGTACACTTGTCTGTAAATATAAGGCTGCCTATCTAAAACACAAAAATTACATCGGTCTAGGTAAGTGATAGAAGTGGGTTCGTTTCTAATGTCTATGATTTCTCCATCCATGTGCGCTTGGCACGCTTAGAGTACATGCATGGACTCTCTCCTACTGAGTGAGCCTTAAGTTCAAATTGGACAACTATTGACTATGCCCAAGATAACAGTGTCACTACTGCACCAATAGAAATTGTTTGCTGGGCCAGTCACTCTTGGGGTTCATAGGCTTTACAGCTGGGTAGAACCCTTGCTTGGTTTTCACCCTTGGCAGCCTGGATAATTGATACATCTACAGTGCAAATGCACACAGGTATTTGGACATGGTAGAAGAGGTAATCAGGTGGCGATAGGAGAAAAGAAAATTTTATTTTGAAAACAATAAAACAAGAAACACAGAGTTCCTGAGGCAGAGATAGGATTCGCTGAGCAGCATAAGGTGGTGAAAGCCCAGCCGGAAAATTTGACCATGGTTGGTTATCAAATATAGCCCCAAATCATCCCCAAACCCCATGAGTTAAAACAATGGCAATAGTGCTTTATTATGTCTAATGAACGTGGCTCAGCGGTCGGGTTCTGGCTCAGGGTATCCCATGAGGATGCAGCTATAAGCCAGCTGGACTTCACGAGGGTTGACGATCTACTGTAAGGGAACTCTTCAGTTGAAGAACACTGTTTTTGTGCTGGATGCTGGTTGGGAGCTTAGCTGCTTGCAATATGGTGGCTGAGCTCTTAATTTAAGGAGAGAAAGGGGGAAAAAGAGGAAGAGAAAGGGCAGGTAGAGACAGGAAGAGGGAGAGAGATCCTAAGGGAAGTGTACCCCGTCTGACACAGCCTCTGAAGTCCATCAAGTAGTTCTTCTGGATTCTCTGCTATATCCTCCTGGTCAGGTCCTAGACCAATAGAGGCCAGACCATTCCCCAGAGAAGGGAAGGGAAGTCCCATTGGGAGAGCTTGTAGGAGGTGATAAATATATGGGCCTGACTATCTTTGGAAATGCAATCTGACCCAGGTGGCTATATAATTTCGGATGCCGTGGGCTACAGTAAAGAGTCAGGATTTTAGTGCAAGGAAGATGACTTCTCAAAAATTGTTTAGAAAAGTGGCAATGTTGAGATTTACACACTTAGAAGATTAGTTAGATGACACATGTCAACTTGAATCTACAGCAAGAAGACTACTGATATAAAAAATGATGAACCAGCCTAAATTATGCCCACAGATATGTTGAAAATTTCCAGGTTGAGAAAGATTTATCTGTAAAGGTTGAGCCAATGTGACTTGCAATCATATTATAATTTGAGAAGAAGTCAGACTATTTCAAAGACTTGGACCAGAACAAATGGGTGTATGGTGCAGCTTTGAATGAGAGGGAGAATGTTGAATAAGGCTTAATTTAAAGGGTGTGTATAATTAAATCCCCATTATGTAAATGCTCAGTTCTCCGACCCCTGAACACAAGGGGCTCCAGCAAGTCTGCATGACCAACTTTGAACACATCTCAACTCAATCAGTTGAAGATAGAAGCTATAAAAATTCAGATTTTTTAAACTAATAAAAGCATGAATTGAGAAAAGTATAGAATTTTATTATAGATAAGACCATAAATATTAAGAGCATACATATTAAAAGAAGTAAAACAACGCATCTAGCATGCTATACTTTGAGTGTAAGCAAGAAATCAATGTTTTTCTAGGCCCCTATCAACTCACTTACATTAGCAATATATAAGCATGCAGTGTTATGGACATACAGATGCAAGCCCTGATGTTCACATTTTATAGAAGAGTTTAAGAAGAGGCAACCATAACTACAGTCAGGGAAAGTTGGAGAATTAGTTCAAAATCACAAGCTGCTCATCTGTCTCCCAATTTGAAACCTTACGGGCACACACACACACACACACACACACATACACACACACACACACACACACACACACACACGCACATACACCTAAGAATCATGACTGCTGATCCTCTACTCTGTAAAAGGAGTTCATAATTATTGACATAAAATCATATGTTCTGGCTGCCTAGAATATAAATTTATCTTTTATCCTTGTCGTAGAAGTTCAGAAGCTCTCTTTCTTCACAATGCTCTGATGCTTAGCTGTACACTAGTTTACTGCTTTACTGTTGGCTTCCATTCATAATGGATATAGACACTCTGTTACCTACACTGACCTGTACAACCTAAATTTATAGGCCAATAATTTCATGCCAGGCCTTGAGAAATGTTGGCAATCAGTACCGACATGGCTAGTATGGATCACACCTGGACAGAGGGTATACAAAGACTTCAGGGTTTTAGAGAGCATAGCTCGGAATTAGTCACTAGACAGAAAGCAAGACCTCATCTTCAATGGACATATATTTTTATCCTTCATTCTGTGGGTGTGCAGGCCATTTAGGGTGCTTAGGTGAGTTGGAGTCCTGGAGAGGCAGCATTTCTGATAGCCAAGCATTCCAGGATATTGCCTATTAGGATCAAATAGGCATTGAAAGCGAGTGCCAGGCAGGTGTATGTATCAGACTCTGACTGCTTGGACCTCTTTGCAAGCCAGATTTCTTCAGGTTCTAACCTCTCTTGTTTCCTCAACTTTCCCCCAAAGCCTCCCAGGCTCTGTGCCTACATTATAACATGTGAGGTGTGCTCTGAGCTCCAGGTTCCATGCAGCTTTCCTTCAGGTCATAGTCAGGATGCTGAGTTATAGCTGTGCACCGTCCCGAGGGGTCTTTGGCAGAAACCATGACTCCTTCTTTTGTCTTACTATCTCAGTATTAATTGCTAAAGAACACATCTATCCTTGTCTTTTCTGTCTCCGAGTGTTTGTTACCATCCAGGCCTCATAAACTTTCACTTCCTTGCAGACTGCTACCTCAATAAAGACTTATCTATTGAGCAAGAATTCAATTTCAGGGAAGACAAATTCTGCCCCTGTTTTCCTTAGAACAGCATTGACATTTAGAAATCAAACCAGTGTTAATGATTAAATTGGATGTGTTTAAGGCTTCATAAAATGTAGCTGTGTTGTTGCGGGGCTCCATGGCTTCTGGGTCATTACATGACGCAATAACACAGGGCTCCTCCCTGCCCAGCTCATTCAGGTAATCTGAACACAAGTTCAAGGTTCCTCTGCAATAAAAGAAGAGGGGAAATTCTCTTTAACATAATGACTTCCTCAATATCTTTGTACCTCCTTAATTTACCAGGTGGACAATAAAATGCTCCACTTCCTGGGTGGACAGCTGGGTCCTAGGGCATGCTTACATGGCTTTCCTTGTCTCATCACCAGCTGGAGGCAGAGCCAGAGGTGAGGTATTGTTTCAGAAGCCTTATCACCCATCTCAACTGGCCAACAGCACTACAATTTGGAGACTGGGATCTACTGTTTCTTGGGATGCGTAACAGCTCAGCCTTTTCCCAGAAGCATGAACATTCTTAATACCATTCCTTAGATGTTCTGCTGCTAAGGCCTTTGAGGAAAGATGCCTTATACCAGTCTACCTTGGAATGACACCCCTGATGAATTCCTTTGTTAGGACTAGTCAAATATTCTAAGGTTTCTGAATTTTACCAAGAACACTGACTATATTTGTTTGCTGTGTCATGTTGAATTAATCACTAATAATGATTTTTAAAAGTCAGGACTACTATGTTATTTAGGTTGGTAAAAATAAGACTATGACATTAGTATTGATCATAGAGTCTTTAAAATTGTATGTTTATTTATTTTAATTATGTGTATGAGTGTACCTGTGTCATGCAGTGACCTCATAAGTTAAGAGAGAGTGTCAGATCCTCTGGAATTGGAGTTAAGAATGGCTGTTAGCTGTCATGTAGGTGCTGGGATTCAAACCTGGGTCTTCTGCAAGAGCATAAGGGTTTGGATCCCTAAACTGGAGTTGAGGATGGTTGTTAGCTGCCATGTGTGTGCTGGAAATGGAAACTGGGCCCTCTGTAAGAGCTATCTTTCCAGCCCATAATGTATCATTTTCTCAGAAAAAGATGAAATATTTTAAAAGCCAGTAAAAGCATGAATAGAAGTAGTATATGAGAATCTTGAAAGAATTTTTCATTGCCATTCTGAAAACTACCATATAATAACATTTCCCAGAGTTTTCATAACTCAACACAGGTGAAGTGCTGTAAGACCTTCACCACACAAATAAATGCAGATCTCCAAATGATGGAGGTAGAAAATCCTTTTAGTTACATTTCTTTTTCTCATTGTTATTGCCAATCACTATCAAGAAGCAACTCGAAGGAGCAAAGCTTTACCTTCGTTCATTGTATGAGAATATCATCTGTCATAGTAGAGACTGCAATGTAGCCGGAGGAGCTCATGGTTGTGGGAACCACAGTGTGAGACTGCCTGCTGGCATCTGAAGCAGGGAGAGTAGGAAGCTGGTGTTCTCTAGGCTCTCTTCTTCCTTTCATTCATCTGGCTCCCGCACCCACAGCATATCACAGCTGCATTTAGGTTGAGTCTTCATCTTAATTAAACCTCTCTGGAAACCCCATCACAGAAATGCTCACAGATGTATCTCCAGAGTGACTCTGAATCCAGTGAGGTTGACAGTGAAGATTAGTCATATCAATACTACCTCTTCACTGAAGCATACAACATCTACTCATAAAGCTTCATGCCTGGTGACCAAGTCATAATCATAATAATTTCATAATCCAAAATACATTGTCTATCTCTAAAAGTCCAAAGAGTCCTCAACAGTCCCAACTATGCTAAAAGTCCTTAATCTCATCTGAGACTCCAGACAATTTCGTGAGACCCTATGAAATAAAAAAAAAATCGAGTTACAAAGTTCAAAAATACAATGTAATAGAATGAACCTCTTAATGTGCAGATAGCAAGGAAAGACTGCCAAATACCGCAGCTCCACAGCTTGCAGCTTGCATTTGGTGAAATAATCTGGTCTCCAAAGCTCTTGGCAGCCCCATTTCTCAAGTTGTGTCACCAGAGCACAGACAGCCTTTCTCTTGAGCCAGCTCCACTCTGTATCTATAGCTTTCTCTGGCAGGTGGGCTATGGTCTTAACATCTTCAGCAGTCTGGGGTCTCCATTGTAGTGTAGGCTTCACCTTCACAGCGTCATTCAGTGGCACATCAGAAACATTTTGCAGGAAATCTGACTCTATTACACTTCACCTGGCTTCAGAGGCTTTCTGAAACCTTTCTGTAAGCCTCTACCACGCTCCCTCACTCTGAAACCTTTCTGCAAGCCTCTACCACACTCCCCCACTGCTGCAGTTTGCAATCCTATAAAAGCAGCACCATAAGAACCATCACACTGCTAAGTTCTGCTGCCAGTTTGAGATGCAGGCTGGTCCCCTTCTACCACAGATGTCAAGCTCCCAAACCTAGGAAAATACTTCCTTATGTAGTATTTTCAAGCAGTTGCATTCTTAGTTCAACCTCTCTATCTTTAAGTGAATATATTTTCAGAAGTTTAGAACCTTTGATAGGTAGAGCTTTGCCCTCAAAATACTTTTTCCCATTGTCCCAGTGAAAAGCATAAGCTTTCTCTTTATTGGCACTGATTTATTTAACAATTAAAGATATTTTGCCTATACCTACCTTGTTTCAACCTCTAAACTAATTCAAGCTACTTTCCTCACCAAACTGCACACTTTTCATAGTTTTCAGGGTTTTTTTTTTATTAGATCCTAAAAGTACAATGATTGTGATCATGCCACGGCTTTAATGTTAGGCAGCCCTGAAATTTCCCCTGCCAAGGAAATCAGTCCATAATTTTTTAATTCAGCCTCATTCAAAATTTCAGGAAATGGGGGGAATGCAGCTGGACTTGTTTTTTTGCCAGATTGTAACATGAATTGCTTCTAGCCTAGCTCCTGTTAGCATCATTGATTCTCTTTGAAATCTCAAGAGCAGGGCTATACTGTTCACGTTTCCCTCGGAACTCTTCCAAACTCCCACCAGAATTGTCCACTAAGCTCTGTTTATACCATTCTAGGGATTCTCTAGCTACAGCTCCAAACTTTTTCACATTCTTCTTTCAGACCAGTTAAAAAAAACCCACAGGTTTATCACAATGATACCCCACCAACAGCAACTTGGTACCATTTTTCTATAGTAATTTTCTCATTGTGAAAAAATATCTGACAAAAGCAATTTAAGAAATGATATCATCTAACTCCAATAAGACTGTCTAGGATCAAGAAAACAAATGATACCAAGTGCTGGAGAGGTTGTAGGGAAAGAGGAACACTCAGCCACTGCTGGGAATGTAAACTCGTACAGCCACTATGGAAAGCAGTGCGGAGAACCCTTGAAAGAGTTGGAATGAACTTGCCACCTGACCCAGCCATACCACTCCTGGGTATGTAGCCACAAGACTCATCTTACTACAGTGATACATGCACAGCCATGCTTATTGCAGCTCTCTTCACAATAGTAAAGAGCTGGAACCAACCCGAGTGTTCCTCAACTGACAAGTAGATAGAGAGAATGTGGTACATCTACACAATGGAGTTCTATGCAGCGGTAAAGAAAGATGACATCATGAACTTTGCAGGTAAATGGATGGACCTAGAAGATATCATGCTGAATGAAGTAACACAGTCCCAGAAAAACAAAGGAAGAATGGTATCCCTCATCTGTGGATGCTAGCACCAATTACCTAATTGTATGGCAAACTGATCAACGTTAATGTGATCTGAAAACAACTGTGCTCTTATATTGTAGAATCCCTTAAACAAATAAAATTAAAAAAGAAAGAAAATGTATGAAATACACAAACAATCAATAAAAGTATTTTTTAAAAAGAAATGAAAGGTTCATTTTAGTAATCTGGGACTATACTTGGTTTAGACTATGTATATCCTCTTTTGAATAATGCACTTGGAATCCTCGATCCTTTAACTGTACCTCTTTCTGAATAATGTACCTCGCAAACACAGACATCCCCCCATCAGCTACAGGTACATCATGTCCCTCTGAACGATGGGATAACTTCCTCCTCCCCTTAAAGACACCATTATTCTTTTACACTTTCTACTCAGATATATTCCCAGTATACCTTGGTATGAGGTTTGTGCAGAGTGTAAACCAGGCTTAGTGGCTTTAGTGTACATTGCGCAGTAAAACAAAACTGTGTTCTCAAGTAAAATTTAGGGAGAATATCCTATTTATCAACTCATGCCTGTCCATAATTGGGCAAGCACATGTTAAAATCAGATAGATTATGGACAGACTTGAAAGAAAACCTGTTCTCTTTAGACAAAGTGCTAGAAAGAAAATAGTTTAGAATATAATTCTCTACTTCAGTTAAATGTCACACAAGTAAACAGACACAAAGTAAAAGACCCACTGGAAAAAAAATCACTGATTCCCACAAGCCAAGATACATGTACAAAGAGTACAGACTTTGGAAGGCTGATTCACCACCTCCATCTATGCTAGGACAATTTCAGAAAAGTCTGAGTAAGGGGGTGAGGCTTTCATCCCTTCTAAGCAGTAAGTGGAACCTAGATTTGTACTGTCACATGGGGACACACAAATCCTTTTCAATAATGTCAGAGAAAGTCAGCTACCCCAGAAGATTTAAAAAAGACATGGGATCTTATAATGTAGCAACTCATTGTCCAGGTTTCAAACAAGAAGAAATATCAGCCGCAGTATGAATGATCTTAAGTTGACTGAAAGTTCAAGGATCCCAATGTCTTGTTGCTAGAACTGTTATAATCATCTGACGAAGAGTGCACCTGCTGAAGTGCTTCAATCAGCAATGACAGATACATCTGAGGAAAACCAAAAACCTCTCAGTAAATAAACTCAGGGGCCAAATGAGAATTTTAGAACTAAAAAGTAGAGAGACTGAAATGACTCAACATCCTTATCAATGAATTAGATAACAGACCAAAATGAAATGATCTAAAATAAGTAGCACAAGTAAAATGGATGGAAAAAAACCCAAATAAGCAAAAGTGCCTGAACATCAAAAAACCTTCTAGAACTCATGGACTAAAGCAACTAAAGGTATTAATTTGATATTCCCAATTTTCTAGAAGGACAAGGAGGGAAGATAAAGGCAGAGATCAGAAAGCACTCAAACAATAACTTTTATTTGGTAAAATTTTAAGTCTAAGATGAAAGAAGATGAAAAAAACAAGACAGGATGATCCCAAAGCAACCAAGATTTATTAGAATTAAATTTCCAAAATCCAGAGTCAGGGGAGAAAGACTTAAAAAAATCTATGGAATGAAAATCTATTTTTTTTCAGGAATATCATCAGCTTCCAGAATGAAATCTCTTGCCATTTTTCAAGGATAGGACAGAGGGAGTTAAAACAGAATCTCATTTTGTATCTCAAGCTCACCTGAATCTCACTGTGTAGCCCAGGCTGGCCTAAACACCTGGTAATCTCCTCAGTCTCCTAAATACTTGGATTATAAGCATAAACCATGATGCCCAGCTGAAGTATCAGTTTTTAGTGCTTAAAGGAAAGATTGTCAACCCAGAAGCCTCTAGAAATTTATAAAAGCTTCAAAGCAAAGAGAAACCACAACTCTGAGATGAAAGTCACACAATAAATTCATCAGAATATTGACCCTGAAAGAATTGCTAAGTGAGGTGTAGTTCATAGCTGTAATCCCAGCATTGAAGAGACTGAGGGAGGAGGATTGAGAATTTGAAGGAAGTCTGGGCTATATATCAAGACCCTGTCATAAGAAAAAACCCACAACATTAAGATTTTCTCTAAACAGAATGATTAAAGAAGGAACTTTTCCACAAGAAGGAAGAAATTAAGTTAAAAGCATGTGGCAAATAAATGCATTTCATTTTCCCTGTATGTTTACTGGAATATATTTAATGCTTGAAGTAACATAACAATGTTAGCCAAGCCTGGTAACATAGGCTGGAATTTTACTACTTGGTAGTAGGTGGAGGCTGGAGAATATAGGTTCAAGGCCTTCATAAGCCCCAAAGAACAGTGGTTTCAAGTCTGTCCTGGGTAACTTAGTAAGACCTTGCTTAAAATAAAAGGAAGGAAAGAAAGAAGGAAGAAAGGAAGGAAGGAAACAAAAATGGAAAGGGATCAGAATATAGCTCATTGGATAGTTTGCCCCACCTATGCCAGGATCTAAATTCAGTCCCCATGACTACAACAATAAAATAAACAAAGAGATTGTAAGCCAGGCATGGTGGCGCATGCCTTTAATCCTAGCACTTGGGAGGCAGAGGCAGGCGGATCTTTGTGAGTTCAAGGCCAGCCTGGTCTACAGAGTAAGTTCCAGGACAGCTGGGACTGCAGGGAGACCCTGTCTTGAAAAGACAAAACAAACAAACAAACAAACAAACAAACAAAAAACAAAGAGATTGTAACATTGTCTTCCATGGGTCTAAATGTCTGAAGGAGATAGTTAATTCAGTGACACCCTTAAATTGTGGTAAATATGCATACTAAAAAACTAACACTACTGTAGAAGAATCAGCTGTTCACAGAGACAAACTCAGGTATCACTCAGATAAACTGATAAAATAGAACTCTAAAAATGTGCAAGTTATCCATAGGAAGAGGAAGAAAATATAAGCAAACAAAAAATTGAATGACAAATTTAATCCCTGATACTAATTTATAATTACCTTAATTATAAATTGTCTCAATTTATCAAACTATACATATTAGCAATTTATTTAATACCATTACATAATATATGATGTCCAAAGAAAAACTCATTTTAAACACAACAAAAAAGCCCAAATTAAAATATTTAAAAAGATCTCTCATGAAAAAAGTAATCAAAGAAAACCAGAATTTGTCATTAGTAAATTGTTGTTCAAAGAAAAGAATAGTATATAGACATAAATTTATATAGTCATAAAAGGATCATCTTCAATATAATGATCATAAATATGTGTTGCATGCCAAGTAAACAATGAAAGCCCAAAAGATGTGAAATAAAAGTTAATAGAAATGAAAGGAGACAGGGACAAGTCCATAGTCAGAGCTGGAGACATTGTTTCACAAGAAATGATCCAGGAAATAGATAGGAAATTAATAAACATATAGACAAGTTCAATGCCACCATCAAGTAGTGGAATAAAAAGCTTCACTCAACAGCAGTGACCTGCACATTCTTTCCAGGAGCTCATGGTATATACACAGAGATAGGCTATATCTTAGATAGGAAAATAGTCCTCTATGGATTCAAAGAATTAAGACCTTACAGTACATATTGTTCTTTGACCACAGTGCAACAAATTAGATGTGACTAATAAAACTATGATAGAAAAATCTCCGAATAATAAAAACTAAACAATATATTTCTAATTCAGGGCCAAAAAGCAATTCTCAAAGACAATACTAAACGAAGTGAAATGAAGTACACCCTACCAACATTAGTGAAACAGAAAAGCAGGAATAGAAGGGAAATTTCTAGAACTAAATGCTTACACTGAAAAAGTAGAACAGTCTCAAGTCAACGATTCAATCTCCCAAGTCAAATATCAAGAAAACTAAAATTAAATCAGCCCAAATCCAGTGCTAGTAAGTAAATAATCAAAGCAACACAGAAGTAGATGAATACAAAAACAGAAACACAATAAAGACTAGAGAAAATTAATGTTGGTATTTGAAAAGATGGGTAAACTTGATTACCCTCAAGACAGAATGAAAAAAAAAAATAAGAGACAAAATTTATCAGTAAGAAGAGTCAAATGGAATTATGGCAACAGTCCCTAGAGGCATAACAAAGACAGTAATAAAATACTGTGATCAATGCTATATGTGTAAATTTGATGACCAGAGGAAACCAATTCCTGGTGAAGCAGAAACTGTAACCCACTCAATAAAAACAATTGAATTCATAATTTAAACCTCCTCCTAAATAAATTTTCAAGTCCACATGGCTTCACTGAAGAGTTTTATCCATTTTATAGGAGACTCAATGCAAATTCTTCATTTTATCTTCTAGAAAATAAAAGAAGGGAACATTTCCCAACCTACTCAATGAAGCTAATATTACTATAATATAAAAGCCAATTAACCAAATCAATTGCAGTACAAGATAAAAAGGAACAGAAATAAAAATAAATGTTAATACATCTGAAAAATAAACACTAAAAATATTAACAACATATTAATAAAGTCCAACAACATAAAAGAATTATGCATCATGGTTAAATGAGGTCTACACCACAAAACAAGTCTAGAAAATATTCAAAAATAAATTAATAAAATTTGCCATATTAAATAGCTTAAGGAGGCAAAAAAATCACATGATTTATCAATTGATGCTGAACAATCAGATGTAGAATTTAATATTGATTCATGATAAAGATGAGAAATAAGAATATATAAAAATAAGAAAAATAATAACCTCCACAAATACAAAAAGATTGAAATAATTTCATGCATTTTATCAGACCACAGTGCAATAAAGCTCAATATTAACACCAGGATAAGCCCTACTGCCTACAAGAACACATGGAGACTAAAAAACACACTCTTGAATAATGAATGGGTCAAGGAAGAGATAAAAGAAATAAAAGCATTCCTGGAACTGAATGACAATGGCAGTACAACACAACAAAACCTGTGGGATACCTTAAAAGCAGTCCTAAGAGGGAAGTTTATAGCCCTGAGTGCCTACATTAGAAAAACAGAAAGAGCACAAGTGAATGATCTAACACTGCAGTTAAAAACACTTGAGAGGCAACAACAGATGAACCCTAAATGCAACAGACAGGAAGAAATAACAAAATTCAGAGCAGAAATCAATGAAATAGAAACAAAGAAAACAACACACACACAAAATCAATGAATCCAAAAGTTGGTTCTTTGAAAGAATAAACGAGATAGACAGACCTCTAGGCCAGTTAACCAAAAGAAAGAGGGAACAACTCCAATCAATAGAATCCATGATGAAAGGGGAAATATCACAACAGACAAGGGAAAGCTCCAGACAATCACATGGGAATACTTCAAAAACCTTTACTCTACCAAGTTTGAAAACCTAGAGAAAATGGATGAATATCTGAAATCCTGGGAATCACCAAAGCTCAACCAAGAAGAGATCGACAGCTTAAACAGACCCATAATATATGATGAAATTGACGATGTAATAAGAAACCTCCCAACTAAAAAAGTCCTGGCCCAGATGGTTTCATGGAAAAATTGTATAAAACATTTCAAAAAGACTTACAACGATTATTACTGAAATTGTTTAGAAGGATACAGAGGGAATTCTCCCAAATTCCTTCTATGAAGCCAGCATCACTCTATTACCAAAACCAGGCAAAGATACAACCAAAAAAGAGAACTATAGACCCATCTCCCTAATGAACACAGATGCCAAAATTCTAAACAGGATACTGGCAAATCACATACAGACCCACATCAAGAAGATCACCCATCATGACCAAGTTGGATTCATACCAGAGATGCAGGGATGGTTCAACATACAAAAATCAATAAATATCATCAAGCATATAAATGGACTGAAAGAGCCAGGCGTGGTGGCACACGCCTTTAATCCTAGCACTTGGGAGGCAGAGGCAGGCAGATCTTTGTGAGTTCAAGGCCAGCCTGGTCTACATAGTGAGTTCCAGGACAGCCGGAGCTCCAGGGAGACCCTGTCTCAAAAAGACCAAAAAAAAAAAAAATTGGACTGAAAGACAAATCCATACCATCATCTCAATTGATGTGGAAAAAGCCTTTGACAAAATCCAGCATCCCTTCATGCTTAAAGTCCTAGAGGGAACTGGATTGTAGAGATCATTCCTCAATGTAATCAAAGCCATATACAGGAAACCCACAGCCAATATCATCCTAAATGGGGAAACGACAGAAACATTCCCTTTAAAGGTAGAAACTCGGCAAGGCTGCCCCCTGTCACCAGTCCTCTTCAGTATAGTGCTTGAAACATTTGCTAGGGCAACAAGGCAAGAAAAGGAAATTAAAGAATTACTAATTGGAAAAGAGGAAGTCAAGTCTATCCTTATTTGCTGATGATATGATTGTTTACTTAAGGGATGCTAAAAACTCCACTAGAAAACTCCTAGAAACGATTAAGAGCTTCAGTAATGTGGAAGGATACAAAATTAACCTAAAAAAAATCAGTAGCCTTTCTTTACACCAACAACAAACAACTGAGGAAGGAATTCAAGGAGACCTTCCCACTCACAATAGCCTCAAAAACAATAAAATACTTAGGAACAAACCTAACCAAAGACATCAAAGATCTCTTTTCTTTTTCTTTTT
>VZQC01008232.1:146434-215431 GCA_009823505.1 Rhizomys pruinosus | reverse complement strand
TAGGAAAAGACTTCCTAAATCAGACAGCAGCTGCACAAGAATTAAGGTCGACAATTGACAAATGGGACCTCATCAAACTCAAAAGCTTCTGTACATCAAAAGAAACAATCAAGGAAGTGAAGAGAAATCCCACAGAGTGGGAGGAAACCTTCACTGCAGATACATCTGACAAAGCATTGATTTCCAGAATATATAAACTACTCAAAAAACAAAGAAAAAAGAAAACAAATGACCCGCTCAATAGATGGAGCAAAGAACTGAACAGAGACTTCACAAGCGAGGAATTAGAGATGTCTGAGAAACACCTCAAGAACTGCTCAACATCACTAATCATTAAGGAAATGCAAATCAAAACCACTTTAAGATATCATCTTACTCCAGTAAGACTGGCTAGGATCAAGAAAACAAATGATACCAAGTGCTGGAGAGGTTGTGGGGAAAGGGGAACACTCATCCACTGCTGGTGGGAATGTAAACTCGTACAGCCACTATGGAAATCAGTGTGGAGAACCCTTGAAAGAGTTGGGATGAACTTGCCACCTGACCCAGCCATACCACTCCTGGGTATGTAGCCACAAGACTCATCTTACCACAGAGATACATGCACAGCCCTGTTGATTGCAGCTCTCTTCACAATAGCAAGGAGCTGGAACCAATCCAAGTGCCCCTCAACTGATGAGTGGATAAAGAAAATGTGGGTACATCTACACAATGGAATTCTATGCAGCAGTAAAGAAAGATGACATCATGTACTTTGCAGGTAAATGGCTGGAACAAGAAGATATTATGTTAAGTGAAGTAACACAGTCCCAGAAAAACAAATGACGAATGGTATCCCTCATCTGTGGATGCTAGTGCCAATTACCTAGTAGTAAGTATTTCTTATGCAGGGCTCCTTGAGCTTTGGTCCAAGTAGTTGAGAGTGGCCCATATTGGAAAGAACAACAATGAAGATGACAACAACAACAACAACAACAGAAAAGACCGTGTCAAAGAACTGATTGAACCAGTGAACTTCTGCTAGAAACAGTCAACTCCTATATAGAGAATTTTGAGAAAGACTGAGAAAAAGATGAAAAACATGATTGGCAGAATGCATGAGCTTTGGAGGGGTCAGGGGCTAGGGAGGGGGACACGGGTCTAGATTTGACTTGTAACATAATCTTGTACAAAAATACATACATATATATATATATGTATATATAAAACAATAAAAACACATGATAATCTATTTTATCTTATACCAACAATGAACATATGTACACAGAAATTATAAACATGATGTCTTTTGTAGATGTTTAAAATTATCTATTTTAGATGTAAGTTTGACAAAGCACGTAAAAGGCCCCCAAATGCTAAAATATTGATGAATGAAATAAAATTCTAAATAAATGGAGAGATATTCAATGTTCTTGAATCAGAAGAGTCAACAAAATTAACACATCGATTATCTTCAAATTGATATACAAATTTAATACAATTCCTATAAAAATCCCAGAAATATCTATGTAGGCATAGGCAATATTATTTTAAATTTTATGTGGTAAAATAAAGGAATTATAACACAGAAAACGAAGTTGAAACTACTTTGAAAAAGGAAATGGAGTGTGACAGAGTTAGCTTGTGTGTGTGTGTGTGTGTGTGTGTGTGTGTGTGTGTGTAATAAGAACTTTTAGTATTGGAAAAATGAAAGAAAAATAGTAGTACAGAACAGAGAACATCCAAATATACTCACCGAGTTTTCTAAAGTTGCAAAACAGTTCAGTGAAAGACAACATCTCTCAGGCAACATCTCTAAGCAGACTCACTTCCATAGTACCTCAAACTAGAGCCTTGACTTCACTTTCACATTTTATATGAAAATTAATTCAGAAGGGGTCACAGAATTAAATGTAAAAAATAAGCTTATAAAACATTTGGAATGAACAACACAGAAAATATTCCAGATCTAAGAGTAAGCAAAGAACACTCTGCTCTGTCTCTAAAAGTCACAAACACAGTACATAAAAGAAAAAAAAAAGGGACACATAGACCTTATTTGAAATTCATAATTTCTGTTTTTCTAAAGGGCCCAAGGGTATGGAACATTAAGTAAGGGAAAGAATGGCAAAAGCAGTGGCAGCCACAGAGTAGATGCATTTGCCAGTAAGAATTGAAGACAGGCAAAACAATAGTGCTCCCTCTTTTTTCTTTTTGCCTTTTTATTAAGAACTCAAGTTTTATATCTGAAGTACAATTTCTCAGGCCTTACAGATTATTTCTGGTTGTACTTTCCTTTTGGGTGCTTAAGGCCACACAGTTCCTCTACTTGCTTTGCCTCCACTCCTTGACTAACCCTCCAGCCGCTCTCTTCTATTGCCTCATTGTGATGCAGTTATGGTTGTGTAGAATATGGGCCCTGTAGACAGGTCTTCACTTTGCTTCTTCCTTAGACAAAAATCTGAAGATCTCTGGTTTACTGTCCTCATCCATAAAATGGGATTAAAGTGGCCACCTCCTTTAAGACCTCCCTGAACAGGAAGACGGTGACCCACATTTGCAGGACATTTCAAGAGATGCCCCATGCATAGTCCCCTAAGACTTAGTTCACCTCTGAGGGCAAGGAACAAAATTATTCCTTAGGTCCCTCGGCCAAATTGGCATGGGCGTTAAGTATGGTCGTTAAGCACCCAGAAAGGCTAAGTTACACCAGCCTGATACATTGCACCTATATCAAAATTGTACCTTTTGTAAACAAACTGTATGTTATTTCCATATCATATTTCTTAATTCGCATTTTCCATTTTAATTTTATATTACTCTAAAAGATGCATACATACCCATCCATCATATACCCAAAATTGACTTCAGCCAGTGTCCAGTCTATAAAGAGAGGAAAGTCTGCTCATGCTTCAAAAAGAGAAGCCTGGTCTAGCAAGACCTGATTTTGTCCTCCAGTCGATGGAGCCAGGGGCTACCCCCTCCCCCCCCCAAAAAAACACCAAACCCCAAGAGACCCCTGAGGACCAGATCCTCAACTGACCTTAAGAAAACAAAAACCAGGGCTGGAGTGATGGCTCAGCAGTTAAGAGCCCCCACTGCTCTTGCAAAGGACCTGGGTTTGATTCCCAGCACCCACATGGTGACTAAGAACTGTCTTTAACTATAGTTCCAGGGGAATCCGACTCCCTCTTCTGACCTCTGCAGCATTGCATGACACAGGTGCACCAATCTACATGTAGACAGTACATTCATACACATAAGAAATAATAAATAAAAAATAAAATAAGAATAAAAAAATACTTTATTATTTTTATTTGTGTGTATGAGTGTATTGGCTGAATGATGTAAATGTACCTGTATCATGCTGTGCCCAGAGAGGTCAGAAGATGGTGTCTGTTCCCTTGCAACTAGAGTTAGAGATGGTTGTTAGCTACTATGTGGGTTCTGGGAATTGAACTCAGCTTCTGTGCAAGAGCAGCCAGTGCTCTTAATCACTGAGGCACCTCTCCAGTCCTGATATCTATTTTTCTAGATTAGTTACTTTTTTAATCACTGTGACCAAACAAGAAACAATTTAATTGAAGAAGGATTTCTTTTGGCCCATAGTTTGACTATCTAGTCCATTGTTGTGGGGAAGGCGTGCCAGCAGGAGGCTATTTGTTCACATTGGGTGAATCAGGAAGCAGAGAAAAGGCAGGAAATGGAGCTCAGCTATAAACCTCAAGGTCTGTCCTCCAGAAATTAATATGCCCCACCTAGGATCCACCTCTCAATGTTCACACAGCCTATAAAAATAGAGCCACTAAAAAAAAAAAAAATAGAGCCACTGCCGGAAATCAAATATTAAAATGCATAATACTTTTTTTTATTAATTTTTATTTATTTCCGTATGTGTATGAATGTACTGTCTGCATGCAAGTCTGTGCACCCATGTCGTGCAATGCCGCGGAGGTCAGAAGAGGGTCTCGTATTTCCCTGGAACTGGAGTTCTCCTGGAATCGGAGTTTCAGACGGTTCTCGGCCGCCATGTGGGCGCCGGGGATCGAACCCGGGTCCTCTGTAAGAGCAGTCAGCGCTCTCAACCGCTAGGCCATCTCTCCAGCCCAAAATGCATAATACTTTACAGAATGTTTTTCATTTATATCACAATAAAAGGAAGTCTTTATGTAAATTAATCACAACAAATTTAGGGACCAATGCAAAATTTAGGGAGCTGTGGAATGAGGATGGGGGGCAGAGGTAGGGTTCACTTTCTAATAGTTCCTGGACCAATTGGACATAATAACCAAGGAGCAGAGTGAAATCACTGGGCAGAAGTTCACTGGGAGGAAACATTAGCAAGGATTCCTACTAAGCCAAATTAACAGGCCTCTTATTGAAGACAAGCCAGGGGACCGATATCGTCAAAGGATAGAGGAAGCTGTGGTATATGATCAAATTTATTGGGTGAGTGATTATCAAGAAGCAGGGCTTGGCAAATTGATTTTTTAAGAAGTACACGGAGGACCCAGGTGAAATTTGTGGTGCAAAACCAAAGTTTAGTGAAGCAGAGGAACTTTGTCACAGTTGCAAAGCCCTGAATCAATGTGATGGTTCTCCTCCAAGGTGAAACCCATCCTTGTAACCTGCACACCTAGGACAAAAATTC
Organism: Rhizomys pruinosus; assembly: GCA_009823505.1. Taxonomy (NCBI): domain Eukaryota; kingdom Metazoa; phylum Chordata; class Mammalia; order Rodentia; family Spalacidae; genus Rhizomys; species Rhizomys pruinosus. The sequence goes on along the minus strand of VZQC01008232.1, from coordinate 210,801 downwards.
TTCACAAAGCCTGAATTGTACTAGTGTATCTAGCAGGTGTGAGTCACATATAAATAAATGTTGGGTGCTCGACAGGTCAACGACAGGACATGCCTTTGCAAACTCTGTTCTAAGTGCTCAGGCAGTTAGTGGAGCTCCAGGCGATACCTTATCCAGTAGACAGGATGCCAAAAGCAGGTGGTTCCAGTCCCACAGACCCCAGAAGAGCTTATCTCTGGAGCCCGAATTATTTTTCTTCCCTTTCTTTCATCCTTAAAAAAAACGTTTTCCTTTTATTAGGATGGGGATCATTTCTTTTGTTTGTTTTTCATTCTGTCAAACTCCAAAATAAAACAATATAAGGCCAGGGATACATCTTGGGGAAATGTCAAAATGACAAATGGCATCCTTTCAAGGTTTTGTGTTCTAGGCAAAATACGTTCCCTCCTGTAGAAGAATCCTCCTCCTCGCTCTGTGGCTTTTCTCCCCTTGCTCAGGGATCAAGTCCAGCTGCCTCTAACCTCCCTGAACAGGAAGACGGTGACCCACATTTGCAGGACATTCAAGAGATGCCCCATGCATTGTCCCCTAAGACTTTTAGTTGACCTCATAGGGCAAGGAACAAAATTATTCCTTAGGCTCCTCGTAGGAAAAGACTTCCTAAATCAGACAGCAGCTGCACAAGAATTAAGGTCGACAATTGACAAATGGGACCTCATCAAACTCAAAAGCTTCTGTACATCAAAAGAAACAATCAAGGAAGTGAAGAGAAATCCCACAGAGTGGGAGGAAACCTTCACTGCAGATACATCTGACAAAGCATTGATTTCCAGAATATATAAACTACTCAAAAAACAAAGAAAAAAGAAAACAAATGACCCGCTCAATAGATGGAGCAAAGAACTGAACAGAGACTTCACAAGCGAGGAATTAGAGATGTCTGAGAAACACCTCAAGAACTGCTCAACATCACTAATCATTAAGGAAATGCAAATCAAAACCACTTTAAGATATCATCTTACTCCAGTAAGACTGGCTAGGATCAAGAAAACAAATGATACCAAGTGCTGGAGAGGTTGTGGGGAAAGGGGAACACTCATCCACTGCTGGTGGGAATGTAAACTCGTACAGCCACTATGGAAATCAGTGTGGAGAACCCTTGAAAGAGTTGGGATGAACTTGCCACCTGACCCAGCCATACCACTCCTGGGTATGTAGCCACAAGACTCATCTTACCACAGAGATACATGCACAGCCCTGTTGATTGCAGCTCTCTTCACAATAGCAAGGAGCTGGAACCAATCCAAGTGCCCCTCAACTGATGAGTGGATAAAGAAAATGTGGGTACATCTACACAATGGAATTCTATGCAGCAGTAAAGAAAGATGACATCATGTACTTTGCAGGTAAATGGCTGGAACAAGAAGATATTATGTTAAGTGAAGTAACACAGTCCCAGAAAAACAAATGACGAATGGTATCCCTCATCTGTGGATGCTAGTGCCAATTACCTAGTAGTAAGTATTTCTTATGCAGGGCTCCTTGAGCTTTGGTCCAAGTAGTTGAGAGTGGCCCATATTGGAAAGAACAACAATGAAGATGACAACAACAACAACAACAACAACAGAAAAGACCGTGTCAAAGAACTGATTGAACCAGTGAACTTCTGCTAGAAACAGTCAACTCCTATATAGAGAATTTTGAGAAAGACTGAGAAAAAGATGAAAAACATGATTGGCAGAATGCATGAGCTTTGGAGGGGTCAGGGGCTAGGGAGGGGGACACGGGTCTAGATTTGACTTGTAACATAATCTTGTACAAAAATACATACATATATATATATATGTATATATAAAACAATAAAAACACATGATAATCTATTTTATCTTATACCAACAATGAACATATGTACACAGAAATTATAAACATGATGTCTTTTGTAGATGTTTAAAATTATCTATTTTAGATGTAAGTTTGACAAAGCACGTAAAAGGCCCCCAAATGCTAAAATATTGATGAATGAAATAAAATTCTAAATAAATGGAGAGATATTCAATGTTCTTGAATCAGAAGAGTCAACAAAATTAACACATCGATTATCTTCAAATTGATATACAAATTTAATACAATTCCTATAAAAATCCCAGAAATATCTATGTAGGCATAGGCAATATTATTTTAAATTTTATGTGGTAAAATAAAGGAATTATAACACAGAAAACGAAGTTGAAACTACTTTGAAAAAGGAAATGGAGTGTGACAGAGTTAGCTTGTGTGTGTGTGTGTGTGTGTGTGTGTGTGTGTGTGTGTGTGTAATAAGAACTTTTAGTATTGGAAAAATGAAAGAAAAATAGTAGTACAGAACAGAGAACATCCAAATATACTCACCGAGTTTTCTAAAGTTGCAAAACAGTTCAGTGAAAGACAACATCTCTCAGGCAACATCTCTAAGCAGACTCACTTCCATAGTACCTCAAACTAGAGCCTTGACTTCACTTTCACATTTTATATGAAAATTAATTCAGAAGGGGTCACAGAATTAAATGTAAAAAATAAGCTTATAAAACATTTGGAATGAACAACACAGAAAATATTCCAGATCTAAGAGTAAGCAAAGAACACTCTGCTCTGTCTCTAAAAGTCACAAACACAGTACATAAAAGAAAAAAAAAAGGGACACATAGACCTTATTTGAAATTCATAATTTCTGTTTTTCTAAAGGGCCCAAGGGTATGGAACATTAAGTAAGGGAAAGAATGGCAAAAGCAGTGGCAGCCACAGAGTAGATGCATTTGCCAGTAAGAATTGAAGACAGGCAAAACAATAGTGCTCCCTCTTTTTTCTTTTTGCCTTTTTATTAAGAACTCAAGTTTTATATCTGAAGTACAATTTCTCAGGCCTTACAGATTATTTCTGGTTGTACTTTCCTTTTGGGTGCTTAAGGCCACACAGTTCCTCTACTTGCTTTGCCTCCACTCCTTGACTAACCCTCCAGCCGCTCTCTTCTATTGCCTCATTGTGATGCAGTTATGGTTGTGTAGAATATGGGCCCTGTAGACAGGTCTTCACTTTGCTTCTTCCTTAGACAAAAATCTGAAGATCTCTGGTTTACTGTCCTCATCCATAAAATGGGATTAAAGTGGCCACCTCCTTTAAGACCTCCCTGAACAGGAAGACGGTGACCCACATTTGCAGGACATTTCAAGAGATGCCCCATGCATAGTCCCCTAAGACTTAGTTCACCTCTGAGGGCAAGGAACAAAATTATTCCTTAGGTCCCTCGGCCAAATTGGCATGGGCGTTAAGTATGGTCGTTAAGCACCCAGAAAGGCTAAGTTACACCAGCCTGATACATTGCACCTATATCAAAATTGTACCTTTTGTAAACAAACTGTATGTTATTTCCATATCATATTTCTTAATTCGCATTTTCCATTTTAATTTTATATTACTCTAAAAGATGCATACATACCCATCCATCATATACCTAAAATTGACTTCAGCCAGTGTCCAGTCTATAAAGAGAGGAAAGTCTGCTCATGCTTCAAAAAGAGAAGCCTGGTCTAGCAAGACCTGATTTTGTCCTCCAGTCGATGGAGCCAGGGGCTACCCCCTCCCCCCACCAAATGGGCCTTAATAAAAAACAATACAACCCTACTTACAAAACATCAATTCTAAATAGTGGTCATCCTGGGAAGGGAGCATTACTACTGAAGTAAAAGGGCTTCTAATGCTCAAAATGAAATATTCAGCATTAGAAAAAAAAAAAAAAAAAAAAAAAAAAAAAAAAAAACTCACTAACATTTATTTCCAAACTTTCTAACAAGCTATGTTGAGGTCCTAAGGTGGGGACGAAATTGTTGCTTGTGTACAAAAGATAAAATCTTCTGAAACTCCAGGAATGGAATTATGTGTGCTCCCATGTATTTTAAGTGAACTTAGAAAAGAAGTCATAGTGATGGAGAAGGACTTCGACAGGTTTTCCCACCGTCGCAAGCCGCTCCAATCACACAGGGTGGGTGCGGATGGTCAAGGAGATCACAACGAGCCAGGCTTCCTTACAGTGCGATACTGACCACACCACTCGAGGTGGATAAGTACACTGCCACCTGCCTTGCACACGAGCTGAGGAAGCTGGTCGTGGGCGCCAGTCCTCTAGGCAGCAGTGGGCCCTTAAAAAGCCAGCAGGCAAGGCTGCAGATTTTCCATCTCTTGAGTGAAGCTTAATGTAGAGGAGTAACTCAGGCCAAGCAGTTCTGAGATTGGGGATCTGGCATTGGGTAAAGAATGCAAAACCATCTAGCTGCAGTGTCACTAGGCGGCCCTACCTTACTGGGGAAAGACTTGAATTCCTGTCTCTTTTCTCTCCGCTAGGAGAGAAAAGGAGGTTCCAGGAAAGAAGGGAAGTGAAATGTGTATATACTGACGGGCCACAAAATGCTGCTCTATGGAGGAAAAATTTCCTATTGGGTGGGCTGGTCGATTGCAATTGGATTTAATCTTCTTTCCTTTACTTTATGCTCAACGAATTAAGAGTAAACAACAATCTAGACAGAAAAAGATAAAAAAGGGCACTTACCTTGAGAAGACCAGCTCCAGGCTGTATACTCCAAGACATCCAGCAAGCAAGGCTTGAGCTAGTACAGAGGAAGTTCACTCTGCCTCAGTCATAAGATCTGGAGAGTATGTGTGGGGGGGGGTGGGGGGGCGGGGGGCGGCGTGTTTCAATTTCCAGCACTTTCACTTTCCTTGAACTTTAAGAAAATAAATGGAGTACACTCCATCTTAAAGATATTACTATGAAAGTTAAAGTTGAAGGAGATAATTTTTTTTTCATTTTTTTTATTGGATGTTTGTGTATTTATTACATCATTTTCCAATTCAGTTCAGGCATATTTCCCTTTCCCTTCCCCCCACCCCACCCCACCCCATTCCCAAATCATTGCATTCTGCCATAACTGTCCTGCAACTTTCTCTGTTTGTTTTTTTTTCATTTTTTAGCAATAAGTGGGATAATTTAATAGGACAAGCATCCTTCATGTAAAACCAATTTGCAAGCAGTTGTGCCCAAACCCACACAGCCCTTGGGTCCCACCAGTAGCTTTCTTAAGAAAGCAAAAGGCTACAGATGTTGCAAGCTTTGCCATTTTCCTCTCATCACAGTCTGGGCCCTAAACAGAGCCAGGGGACCATTGATAAATCAGCCTTCACAGGAAGCCTGGGAAAGGAGCAGCTGGACTTGATCCCTGAGCAAGGGAAGAAAAGCCACAGAGCGAGGAGGAGGATTCTTCTACAGGAGGGAACGTATTTTGCCTAGAACACAAAACCTTGAAAGGATGCCATTTGTCATTTTGACATTTCCCCAAGATGTATCCCTGGCCTTATATTGTTTTATTTTGGAACTTGACAGAATGGAAACAAAACAAAAGAAAAAAAAAAAAAAAAAAAAAAAAAAAAAAAACATTTTTTTTTCAGAGCAATGAAAGAAGTAGGCAGAAGAAAAATAGAATTCGGCTCCAGAGATAGCTCTTCTCGGTCGAGCCTGACTGGGACTGAACTTCCTCTATTCTGCATCCGCTGAACGCCGTAGCATACACTCCGAGATACAAAACCGGATAAGGTATCGCCTGGAGCTCCACTAACTGCCTGAGCACTTAGAACAGAGTTTGCAAAGGCATGTCCTGTCGTTGACCTGTCAAGCACCCAACATTTATTTATATGTGACTCACACCTGCTAGATACACTAGTACAATTCAGGCTTTGTGAAGAATTTTTGTCCTAGGTGTGCAGGTTACAAGGATGGGTTTCACCTTGGAGGAGAACCATCACATTGATTCAGGGCTTTGCAACTGTGACAAAGTTCCTCTGCTTCACTAAACTTTGGTTTTGCACCACAAATTTCACCTGGGTCCTCCGTGTACTTCTTAAAAAATCAATTTGCCAAGCCCTGCTTCTTGATAATCACTCACCCAATAAATTTGATCATATACCACAGCTTCCTCTATCCTTTGACGATATCGGTCCCCTGGCTTGTCTTCAATAAGAGGCCTGTTAATTTGGCTTAGTAGGAATCCTTGCTAATGTTTCCTCCCAGTGAACTTCTGCCCAGTGATTTCACTCTGCTCCTTGGTTATTATGTCCAATTGGTCCAGGAACTATTAGAAAGTGAACCCTACCTCTGCCCCCCATCCTCATTCCACAGCTCCCTAAATTTTGCATTGGTCCCTAAATTTGTTGTGATTAATTTACATAAAGACTTCCTTTTATTGTGATATAAATGAAAAACATTCTGTAAAGTATTATGCATTTTGGGCTGGAGAGATGGGACCTAGCGGCTTCTTGAAGAGCGCCTGACTGCTCCTTACAGAGGACCGGGGGTTCGATTCCCCGGCGCCACATGGCGGCCGAGAACCGTTCTGAAACTCCGATCCAGGAGAACTCCGTTCCAGGGAAAATTCACGAGACCCTCTTCTGAGCCTCCGCGGCATTGGCACGACATGGGTGCACAGACTTGCATGCTGATAGTACATCATACACATACGGAAAATAATAAAAATTTAATAAAAAAAAGTATTAATGCATTTTAATATTGATTTCCGGCAGCTTGGCTCTATTTTTTTTTTTTAGTGGAGATTATTTTTATAGGCTGTGTGAACATTGAGAGGTGGATCCTAGGTGGGGCATATTAATTTCTGGAGGACAGACCTTGAGGTTTATAGCTGAGCTCCATTTCCTGCCTTTTCTCTGCTTCCTGATTCACCCAATGTGAACAAATAGCCTCCTGCTGGCACGCCTTCCCCACAACAATGGACTAGATAGTCAAACTATGGGCCAAAAGAAATCCTTCTTCAATTAAATTGTTTCTTGTTTGGTCACAGTGATTAAAAAAGTAACTAATCTAGAAAAATAGATATCAGGACTGGAGAGGTGCCTCAGCTGATTTAGAGCACTGGCTGCTCTTGCACAGATCAGCTGAGTCATTCAATTCCAGACCCCACATAGTAGCTTAACCAACCCATCATACTAACTCTGTCAGTTGCAAGGGAACAGACACCATCTTCTGAGTTACCTCTGTGGGCACAGCATGATACAGGTACATTTACATCATTCAGCCAATACACTCATACACACAATAAAATAATAAGTATTTTTTATTCTTATTTTATTTTTTATTTATTTCTTATGTGTATGAATGACTGTCTACATGTAGATTGGATGCACCTGTGGTCATGCAATGGCTGCAGAGGTCAGAAGAGGGAGTTGTGGTCCCCTGGGAACTTATAGTTAAAGGACAGTTCTTAGTTGTTAGCCAATATGTGGTTGCTGGAATCAAACCCAGGTCCTTTGCAAGAGGCAGTGGGGGCTCTTACTGCTGAGCCATCACTCCAGCCCTGGTTTTTTGTTTTTCTTAAGGTCAGTTGAGGATCTGAGGTCTCTCAGGGTTTTTTTTTGGGGGGGGTTGGTGTTTTTTGGGGGGGGGAGGGGTAGCCCCTGACTCCTTTAGGCTTTTCATTTAACAGTTCAATCCACTTGAGGACAAAATCAAGACTTGCTAGACCAGGCTTCCCTTTTTGAAGCCATGAGCAGACTTTCCTCTCTTTATAGACGGACACTGGCTGAAGTCAATTTTTGGTATATGATTTACTGGCATGGTATGTTGAGCATCTTTTTAGAGTAATTATTAAATTTAAAAATGGAAAATGCGAATTAAGAAATATGATATGGAATAACATACAGTTTGTTACAAAAAGGTACAATTTTGATAAGGTGCAATGTATCAGGCTGGTGTTACTTAGCCTTCCTGGTGCTTAATGACCATACTTAACGCCCATGCCAATTTGGACTGAGGGACCTAAGGAATAATTTTGTTCCTTGCCCTATGAGGTGAACTAAGTCTTAGGGGACTATGTATGCATGGGGGCATCTCTTGGGAAATGTCCTGCAAATGCTGGTCACCGGCTCGCGTCAGCAGCTCGGTCTTAATAGGAAGGTTGCCACTTTTAATCCTCATTTTATGGATGAGGCAGTAAACCAGAGATCTTCAGATTTTTGTCTAAGGAAGAAGCAAAGTGAAGACCTGTCTACAGGGCCCATATTCTACACAACCATAACTGCATCACAATGAGGCAATAGAAGAGAGCGGCTGGAGGGTTAGTCAAGGAGTGGAGGCAAAGCAAGTAGAGGAACTGTGTGGCCTTAAGCACCCAAAAGGAAAGTACAACCAGAAATACATAAATAGTAAATCCTGAGAAACTGTACTTCAGATATTAAAACTTTTGAGTTCTTTAATAAAATAGGCAAGAAAGATAAAAAGAAGGGAGCATATTGCTTTTGCCTGTCTTCAATTTCTAATGAGCAAATGCAATTCTACTCTGTGGCTGCCACTGCTTTTGGCCATTTCTTTCCCTTTACTTAATGTCAACCTGGGCCCTTTCTTAGAAAAACAGAAATTAATGAATTTCAAATCAAGGTTCTATGTGCCCTTTTTTTTTTCTTTATGTACTGTGTTTGTGACTTTTAGAGACAGAGCAGAGTGTTCTTTGCTTACTCTTAGATCTGGAATATTTTCTGTGTTGTTCATTCCAAATGTTTTATAAGCTTATTTTTTACATTTAATTCTGTGACCCCTTCTTGAATTAATTTTCATATAAAATGTGAAAGTGAAGTCAAGGCTCTAGTTTGAGGTACTATGGAAGTGAGTCTGCTTAGAGATGTTGCCTGAGAGATGTTGTCTTTCACTGAACTGTTTTGCAACTTTAGAAAACTCGGTGAGTATATTTGGATGTTCTCTGTTCTGTACTACTATTATTATTTCATTTTTCCAATACTAAAAGTTCTTATTACACACCACACAGAACACCACACACACGCCACACCAACACACACACACAAGCTACTCTGTTCCACACCTCCATTTCCTTTTTCAAAGTAGTTTCAACTTCGTTTTCTGTGTTATAATTCCTTTATTTTACCACATAAATTTTAAATTAATATTTGCCTATGTCCTACATAGATATTTCTGGGATTTTTATAGGAATTGTATTAAATTTGTATATCAATTTGAAGATAATCGATGTGTTAATTTTGTTGACTCTTCTGATTCAAGGAACTTTGAATATCTCTGCATTTATTATGAGAATTTTTATTTCGATTTCATCAATTTTTAGCACTTATGGGGCTTTTTACGTGCTTTTTCAAACTTACATTAAATAGATAATTTTAAAAATCTACAAAAGACATCATGTTTATAATTTCTGTGTACATATGTTTTCAGTGATAAGATAAAATAGGATTATCGATGTGTTTTTATTGTTACTATATATACATATATAATAATGTATGAATTTTGTACTAAGATTATGCTTACAAGTCAAATCTAGGACCCGTAGTACCCCCTACCCAGCCCCTGACCCCCTCCAAAAGCTGCATGCATTCTGCCATGCATGTTTTCATCTTTTCTCCAGTCTTTTTCTCAATTCTCTANAATAATGCCTAGAACTGCCAATTGGAAAATGATCTGTATGATATACACAAAGCATCAATAAAAAAATTTTTTTTTTTTTTTTTTGAAAAAAAAAAAATTAATCTCTTCCATCACTTTAAAATCTTCATAGTAATATCCTTTAAGTTGAGTCGTACTCCATCTTATTTCTTGAAGCAGTCTCAAGCGATAATTATGGGAACAGGCGGGACTAGTGAACAATGACCCCCCCAACCCCACCATCCCCAACCCCCACCCCCCCCAAACTACACACAAATAATCTACACGATCTTAATGAAATAAAAACAAAAAAAACCTATCTTACATAAAATAAACAACCAATAAAAATTGCAACGTTCCGCTCACCTTTTAATCTCTTTCGTTGTAACAAAACACCACGTTGTTAAACAAAAATTCCCACTCGTCAAAAACAAAAACATAAATTTCCCCCATTTGTTTGCTAAAAGATTTTCTAATCGCCTACATTATAAAAAAAAAAAAAACACGTTCCATTTAGATTTTGTCTTAAAAAAAAACACATCCCAATCGTTTTCAAAAAACCCACTAAAAAAAAAAAACCATAATGCCAGGAAACAAAACAACAAAATAAAAACACTTCCTAACAAAAATAAAAACCTTTCAAAAACAAAAAAACATAAAACATAAAAAAAAACCCTACAAAATTTTTCTTATCCGACACCACCATTCATCTAGTTCTTTTCTTTTTTTTTTTTTTTTTTATTCCCGGGATCCACACCCCCTTTTCCCACTTCCTAAACCTCTCCCCCCTTACTCTCCCCCCCTTTCAATCCCCCCCCTCCCCCAATTCCCTCCACTCCCTCTCCCTTTCCCCCTTTGGCAGAAGGTGAGCTTCCTCTGTACTAGCTCAGCCTTGCTTGCTGGATGTCTTGGAGTATACAGCCTGGAGCTGGTTCTCAAGGTAAGTGCCTTTTTTACTTTTTCTGTAGTGTGTTTACATTAGGAGAAAAGTAAAGGAAAGAAGTAATCCAATTGCAATCCCAGCCCACTCCAATAGGAAATCTCCATAAGAGAGCATTTTGTGGGTCAGTTACACATTTACTTCCTTCTTCCTGGAACCTCCTTTCCCTTGGGAGAAGAAGAGACAGGAATTCAGATCTTTCCCCAGTAAGGAGGGCCCTAGTGACACTGCAGTAGATGGTTGTCCCAATGCCAGATCCCAATCTCAGAAATGCTGGCCTGGGTTACTGCCTACTTAGCTTCACTCAAGGATAAATCTGCAGCCTTGCCTGCTGCTTTTTAAGGCCCACTGTGCAGGGCTGGGCCAGACAGCTTCCTCAGCTCTGTGGAGGTGGCAGTGTATCCACCTAGTGGTGGTCAGTATGCACCTGTAAGGAAGCTGGCTGTTGTGATCTCCTATGACCATCGCACCACCTGTGGTGAGGCTTGGAGGTGGGAAAACCTGAGGCTCTCCATCACTATGACTTCTTTTCTAAGTTCACTTAAAATACATGGGAGCACACATAATTCCATTCCTGGAGTTTAGATCTTTTGTACACAAGCAACAATTTAGTCCCCACCTGTAGGACTCAACTGCTTTGTTAGAAAGTTGGAAATAAAGTTAGGGAAGCTGAATATTTCATTTTGAGCATAGAAGCCCTTTCTTCAGAGTAATGTCCCTTCCAGGATGACCACTATTTAGAATTGATGTAAGTAGGGTTGTATTGTTTATAGGCCCATTTGGCTGCTACCACTGTAGCACCTCCTGTGTGAACTGCTCCTTGATCTTTCCTAGAAGCAGCCCTGTGAAGGACAATTTGAACATTATGAAATCTTCCCTAACCTGACCACCCATCTTTATGAGGGCTGGGATTTTGCATAAGGGTCAGAGTAGTGGTGACATCTACCTAGTGTGCAGTGTGGGCAACAGCTGCTCTCAAGGCAGCTGGGACATGTTTTTCTGATAAGTAACCACAGATGACCTTAGTGGCTTTTGCATGGCATGCTTGTTTCTCTCTCTTTCCTTGCTTGGCATGTACATGCATGCTGCTGGGCTTAGAGATCCATCCCTGTGTTGACATTTCCTTATATCTTCCTCCCTGGTTAAAAGTCCTGTGATGTCATTTCCCCCCAAAATCTGAACAGTTTTGTTTACACAGGATCAACTTCTGTGAAGCATGTTCATTGACTCTGAAGAATCTACTCTAGGACTAATAGTTAAAGACCAAATGAGTCGACTTAAATATTAGCTGGCACAGTATTAGCATGACGAGCAGACCTTCAGTATTAAAGCACAGAACTTTACTTGAACACTGTACTTTTGTCCTGTTTTGATATAGGCTTTCCCCTTTCCAATTGTGTTGCTAGCTCTTAGCCTATCCAGGCGTATCGAGTGGAACCAGATGTCCATATCCTGGATAGAAATGTCCAAGTAGGGGCTGCACATGAAGCAGATGTTTTAGAATGGTTATCATCTGAGAGGCTGGGTGTGTGACTTAAAAAGGTGCTAACTGAGAAGGGGACTTGCCCCCAAGTACTTTACTTACTAAATATCAGACCCTGCTCTGATGTTTTCTTTAACATCAGCTTAGAGAAATGTGGTCTATCTCCCATGTAGGTGGACGACAGAATCACAAGCTTACAGGATGCTAAAGATGTTGACTTTGCCTCATCCAATACCCTCATTTTACAGATATAATCTGAACACTGCACTAAGTGGCTTGAGTTTGAGTCAGGGGTCAGAGATCACAACCAGCTCCTTCACACCTTCTTTCTTGGAACTTTGAGAAGATTGAGAATTCTGTGTTAAACCTGGATTTACAGATCCCTGTCAAGGAATATTTAACACAATGAGATGATGGAATTTATTAAATTTACATTTTGGTGGCTTTACTTGCCATTTTAATTGTACTTAGATAGTCCTTTGTTTGCTATTTGTACTCTTGGTACTATATATGTTAGGGTCTGATTTAGAACCTGGATCTTCTGGTAGAAGCCCATTGCCTGCAGTTGTATTTAGAACAGCCCACTCAGTGAATCAGAAAAGCATGCATAGGATTGAGAACAAACTGACTTATAAGCAGAGAGCCTGAGATCCAGTCTTTTCTGACAATGTATATGATTGTGGACCAGGATTTACCTGATCGGTGGTCTGTCTTCTGATCAGCAAAATGAAGCACCGTTTAACTGTCTTGGAACAGGTTCTCCAGTAGCAGAGCCTGAGTTGGGGACCTTTGGCCCAACATTCTCTGATGGAAGGAACTGTACAGAGATGAGGTGTCTGTTGGAGATGCGATGCAGCCTGGCTATGTGATCACGATAAAGCCCCCATGGCACAACTGAGCTGGATCCACCCTGAGGCCCCAAGGTAGAGCTCTGTCGTAAGCTGTATTGGTCAGTCTGCTTTGAAGTTGGACAGCAATGGTTTCTTTTGAAGGAATAGCCCAGGCAAAATAACTATTGCAGAGACACCTAGATACATTCTCTTTACCTCACAGACCTCTCCATGCACACTGCATATACACTGTGGAAAAACACAATCTGCTTTTTTTGGAGCAGAGCACCACAAACAGAATGTGAGAACATCTGGAAGGAATTTCTGAAAATCATAAAGTGCAAATTAACCAGACAAAACTTAGAACGTTCTGAGACATGGCTTATGTTGCTAAAGGGAGACTTGATCCACATATCAAAAGAAAAAAAAATGAAAGTGACAGAATCACAAGCTTGTAGGGCAAGAAAGATCTTGGCTTTGTGTGATCCAATGCCCTTACTCTACAGATGAAAACTGTACAAAATGCTTCGTCTTGATCACTGTGAGTTACCGTAATGGAGCACAGTATACTGGGTCATTTATAAAGAAATTTGTTTTCACAGTCCTAGAAGCTGGAAAGTCCAAAGGCATCTGGTCAGAGTCTTGTCTTCTCACTCCTTGTGACATGGTCCTGCGCACAGCCTGGAGAGGGAGAACGAGCAGGATTGCCAGCTTAATTCTCTTCCTGTTCTCATGAGCCCCATTCTCATAATGCCATTTAATTTTAATCATTTCCCAAAGGTCCCACCTTCAAATAGGAATTGGGTTTTCAAAACAATGAACTTTAGGGAATATATTAGTTACTTTCTTTTTGCTGTGATAAAACGCCATGGCCAAGGCAATTTACAGAAGGAAGAGTTTTATGAACACATAGCTCTAAAGGGTTAGAGTCCACAATGTTGGGGGAAGCATGGTGTCAGAGATGACCATAGCATAAAACCCAGCACTCACATCTTCAAGCAGGGACAGGAAACAGAGCGTGACTGGAAATCTGGCAAGGTTTAAGAACTCTCAAAACCTATCCCCAGGGACCTGCTTCCTCCAGCATGGCCACATCTCCTAAAACCACCTGAAACATTGCCATCAACTGGGGACAAAATGTCCAGACACTTAGAGACTACGGGGGACATTCTTACTCAAACTACTACATTCCACCCCCTGGCTCTTATAAGTTCATGACCATATCATAATGCAAAATGCATTTAGTACAACCTCAAATGTCCCCATAGTATTTAACAGTATCATCACAATTCAGAAGTCCAGATTACAAATTCTTTTCTGAGAACTCAAGGCAATCTTTTAACTACAATCCTGCAAAATCAAAGGACAAACTACATGTTTCCAACATAAAATGGAATGGAATACACATCCCCTTCCAAAAGAGAGGGGAATAAGGGCATACTGAGGAAATACTGGATCAAAACCAGACCAATACCAGCAGGGCAAACATCAAAGCCAGTAACTCCATGTTTGACTTCTGGGACTTACTTCCATAGGGCTTAGGTGCCTCACTCCTTCAGCTTTGGTGCATGCAATATATACCTGTTTCTTGCGCTACTACCACTCCTTGAATGTAGCTCTCCTTAACAGACCTTTAATGGCTTTATCATCTCCAACATCTTGGAGTCTTCTCTGCCAACCAGGCCTTACTTTCACAGCTACACGCCATGGCTTGTGAGACCGCTTAGCCTGTTCGGGGTTTCTTTATACAGGGATTTCTCTGCTGCATGATGCCTGATCTCTGCAGCTCTCTGAAACTGCAGAGGAAGAATGGATGACCCCTTCACTCTTGCATTTTTCATGCCTTGAAAGCACCATGTAAATGATGCTGCCCAGTTCAGCTGCCAGGCAGGGATGGACCCTGACTTGCTTCATCCACATTGGGAGCATTTCTATGCTGTGGCTTTCTAGGAGCAGATAACCCCTCTGTTGTTTTCCTCTCATGAGTTGGAGGCTCAGCTGGGTGTAGGGTATTGCTCTGGAGGTTCTATGTCCATGGTTTAAGGGGACATCTGTAGGCCTACCCTTAATGGCTCTAATTTCCTTATCAAAGAGAGTCTCTTTTTCAGCACATGCCTTGGCTACAACATGAATCACCCTAGTGCTCTTTTCCAGTTCTGGAATTCTGCATTTCTTTCTTCTCCACTTGCTCTTTGTCATTGTAAATCTCCATAATATTCACTATTAATAACTGTCCCACTGATTCAATATTAGGTTGTCTTGAAATTTCTTCAGCCAAAGAAACTACTCTTACTTTTCAACTTAGCCTCTGGAAAGCTCTTAGACTGTGGGCAGACAAGAGCCAGATGCTTTGCAAAAGCATCCCAGCTGCTGTTTACGTCCTTCTGTAAATATTTTGCTTTCAGAACTACTTTCTTCTAGGCTATGACCAGAAGGACCTGCTCAGCTCTGCTTTCAGCATTCAGCCACTTTTCTAGTCTAAACTTTTAAAGTTCTTCTACATTCCTCCAAAAATCCAGATGGTCAAGTTCTTCACAGTGACACCCTACTTCTGGTACCAAATTCTATATTAGTTACTTTTCTTCTGTGATAAAACACTGTGACCCAGGCAACTTATAAAAGGAAGAGTTTATTTGAGCTTATGATTACAGAGGCAGTCCATAATGGCAGGGGAGGTATGGCAGCAGAAGGTAGCTGGGTGAGAAAGCAGAGGGAGGCTAGAAATCTGGAAAGGCATGCAAATTCTCAGAGCCAGCCCCCCAGTGACCTGCTTCCTCCAGTAAGCCACACTTCCTAAAACCTTCCCAAGCAGCTCCACAAACTGGGAACAAAATGTTCAAATTCTTGAAGCCCATAGGAGAACTTTCTCCTTCAAACCACCACAGGAGGGCTCATTCAAACTGTAGCATATTGTTCATTTTTATCTGATTTTCAATTGCATCTGTGTTCTACTTCTCATTCTCTTCTTTTGTGACTTCATACTGTTTCACCTTGAAGATCTCATTATGAATAAGGACTGTTAGCCCGTGGGAGCTCTGCTTCTCTCACTAATAACCATCATCTGGGAACAGGACAGACAAATGGAGGTGGGGGTGGGGCTAGAAGCAAATAAACCAGAGAAACATGCTCTTCACAAAGCTCATAAGCAAGTAGATAGTCTGAACATATCACTTCACTTTCTGAAACAGATTCTCCTTTTATGATTCCATATTAGGTTCAGAAGCTCCATAGCAACACCAAAGGTAGGAGAACACGAAATTCACCCATCCAAAGGCCAATGAAATCGGCAGTTACTGTTAAGTGAGTGCAGGTGTCACAAATCCTGCTTTGGCTGCTGTAATTTTTTGCCTGCGCTGATAGTAGCCCTCCACCACCTACCAAGCCAGGAGGGCAGCAGCTGGGGGAATGTGGGGGTACTTGTCAGGCTGAGCTTACAAAGAATGTTTGTTCACAGGGCTAGTTCAAAGGAGAGAGCACTGAGACCTAGAAAATGGACCCAAAATGTGTAGACTAGGGCTGATATAGATGGCTTAGATTCAGAAAGTACATAATGACA
Source organism: Rhizomys pruinosus (assembly GCA_009823505.1). Lineage (NCBI taxonomy): Eukaryota > Metazoa > Chordata > Mammalia > Rodentia > Spalacidae > Rhizomys > Rhizomys pruinosus. The sequence continues at coordinate 194,532 of VZQC01008232.1, read as the reverse complement.
CAGTGTCCTAGTCTGTCTTCCATTACTGTGACAAAACACTTTGACACCAACTTGGGGAGGAAAGGGTTTATTCAGCTTACATCTCCTGGGTCACAGTTCATCACTTAAGGAACCCAAGACCAGAACTCAGGGCAGGAACCTGGAGGCAGGAGCTGAAGCACAGGCCATGGAGGAATGCTGTCCACTGGCTTGCTCTCTACTGGCTTGCTCCCTGGCTCATGCCCAGCCTGCCTTCTTATACTGTCACTGCTCAACAATCAAGACAATACACCACAGATGTGGCCACAGGCCAATCCAATGGAGCCAATTCCCCAACCGAGGCTCCCTCAATCCAGGTGTGTCAAGTTGACACCAAAGCTATCCAGCACACCACGAGTGACACAGAAGCAAAAGCCTTGGCCACAAGTCCAGCCCTACATCGTGCCAAACCCCAGCTGCCCATTTTTTTTTTTTGAGGGAATATGGCAATCAAGAACTGAGACCCTTTCTCTAGGCTGCTGGATTTGGGAAGTTTTTATTACATAGCATCACATAGTTGGCCATAGGTTCATTAAGAAATGACCATATAACGCACATGTTTGGCACATGACTTGCCAAGTACCATTTGGAGGGGATGGTGAGTTAGCAAAGTGAGTAAGCAACAGACACTTGTTATCAATATTGTATTGGAAGCATTCTCTAAGAATTCCCCACACTATGTCAGACATTCAAATGAACTGTGAATATTCTTAATACTCTTAAGTGTGTGAATATTCCTGGAGAGATGACTTGCTTAATCTCTTCCTCTCTCTCTCTCTCTCTCTCATCTCTCTCTCTCTCTCATCTCTCTCTCCCTCCTCTCCTCCTTTTCTGCTGCCGTCCCTCGCTCTCCCTCTTCTCTCTCTTTTCCCTCTCTCTCTCCTCTCCTCTTCCTCTCTCAGATCTATGCTAATTTTCCATACCAATGTTGCAGATCAGGTACCCAAGAATATTAGCTCATTTACAGTCCTGAATATTTGTCCCTGAATATTAAAGTAATGATTGGCTGTCTATGGTTTTGAATGGCTATTAGGAAATAACTCATTCTAGTTTTTTTTTTTTAACTCTGGCTTACATCCAGTCACTTTAAGTAGTGCCATTAGTTTTAATCTTCTTAATAACTAAAAGCCATTTTACATCTTTGTCTTGGTAACATAGCCCTAATGATTTTACATTGGAGAATCAGGAATTTCTTCAGCTCTCTTTCCATGAGGGATACAGAGGAGAGGCAACCTAACATTCCTGTGAGCAGTCTAAGGTATCAACGTTTACCTTATGGACCTCCCTTCAGGTAAAGACAGATCCTTGAGGACTATGACATAGAAAAGAATTTCAGGATGAGTCAGAGTGAAGCAAAGCTGTATTTATCAGTATAATGGGGGAGAACATGCTTTAAATTAAACCATGGTCACTTACAGATAAAAAGAGAACAAATTAGAAGGAAGGAAGAAGAGAGGAGAGAGGAGTTAGGGTCTTCATGTGCACTATTATAATATTATATATATATTATATATATATATATCATTTCTCTCTCTCTCTCTGTGTGGTATAAATCTTGGCTTTCTACTCTTAAACAACCTTAAAGGATGTCATTTGATAAACCATTAAGAAAAGCTAAAATTTAAGTAAATTTTAAAAACTTAGTAAATATGAGTGAACTATTTTTCTTGGTCTTAAAGATTTTTCTCTGTAGTGAAATTGCCAAGTAGGCTTTTAAAAATATTTTTATTTATTATTTTTATTTTATTTGTACATGTGAATGTATGTGAGTGACCCTGTGTTGCACAATACCTGCAAAGGTCAGAAGAGGGGGGTCCAGCCCTTTGGAACTGAAGTTACAGATGGTTGTTAGCTCCCAACACACATGGGTGTTGGGAATTGAACCCCAGCCCTCTGTAAGAGCAGTTAGTGCTTTTAACTGCTGAGCCATCTCTCCAGCCCCCGTAAAGTCATCTTATAAGGTGGACTATTTAGACTTAGGGATAAAAATAGTACTAACACGGCAAAACCCATGAGCTCATTGTAAATGTTCTGCTCCTAATTAAGCACAAGTCACTGTTTTTTTAACATCCTTCTCTGAGTGGTCTTTAGGAAAGCACACACTGTGTCTGCAGGTAACTTTGGCTTTATCAGTTGTGTTGAATGTATTGTTGACTCTTGGTCATTAGTAAAATCAAACTACATCTCAGAGTGGGGGGCTTCTTTTCCTTTTCCTGTCCTTAATTTTTCCTGTCTTTCTATCTGGTCTCATTTCTTTGTTTTTTTTTTTTTTGGTGTTTTCGAGACAGGGTCTACTTGTGCCCCAGCTGTCCTGGAACTCACTCTGTAGACCAGGCTGGCCTTGAACTCAACAAAGATCCGCTTTCCTCTGCCTCCCGAGTGCTAGGATTAAAGGCTTGCACCACCAGAAAATATGAAGATGCATATTTGCTAGGGAAAAAAACACATCGGAATGAGTGAGGCTATTCAAGAACCCAAATTATATACAATAGAGAGTGAGTTTCACATACACTGAGTGAGCTTCCCCAAATGATGTAGTTTAAAAATGACAAGATGGGCATGGAATTTGGTATCCCAAAGCAAACTGTCACACTGTTTTGGATAAAGGGAGAGCCCAGTTTTTGAATTAGGACAAAGTATAATGACGTGTATATGAAAATGTTTAATGAAGTCAATTCCTTGTGTGATAACTAAAAACTTTAAAAAAAGAGAAGTATAGCCAGGCGTGTGGGATGCCATTTAATCTAGCACTATGGTAGGCAGAGGCAGGCGGATCTTTTGTGGAGTTCAAGGCCAGCCTGTCTACAGGAGTGAACATCAGGGACAACTGGATCTCATCTAGGGAGACCACTGGTCTTCAAAAACACCAAAAAACAAAAAAAAAAAGAAGAGAGAAAATATGTAGAAGGATAGTGAGCCAGGCTACAGGTGCAATGATACACATGCTCTCTGGGCCAGATGTTTCAAATGATTGGAAGCTATGCTTGTGTTTTATGTGTGGGATATTTGATCACTAGGTGGAATATATTTGGGGCAGATAGACAGGCTTTTGCCAGGCCTATGTGGTGCATTTATGAACACCTGGAAAGATTTGGTTGGTCGGACCCTGTCCTGGGACTGGTGGGGTCACTTTAAGGATTTTATTTTGTGGTGATGTGTCTGGGGGACTTGCCCCATTTGGGTGGATGGGCATAAATATTGCATAGTTTAGTAGAAAATGATTCTTATACTGGATTGAAGTGGATATAATGGTTTCTAGAGTACGAATGGTATAAACACTAAAGCCAGTTTTTCTAATGGTCCTCAAGGGAATTATAACCATAGGTTCTGGTAGGTTTTGCAGTCCATTCCCTCTTGTACTGGACTTCCAGTGTAGATTGGATTAAAGGGGCATAGACAAGTAATGGGCTACCTTTGACTACTAAAGATATATTTTGGGCCCTGTCTATTATGCAAGTGTTCCTTTATTATCTGTTCTGTGCATTTCAATATAACTTGACTCAAGAAAAGCTAGGTTTTCTTCTCTGAACTAATGGCATGCAGCCCAAAAGGAGACAGTTTGGAAGGACTTGTTAAATTTTCTCATCTTAATTCTGGTCAATAGGTATGTTCCCTGTTATTGGAAAACTACAAACCAGGATATGGGGTTTGGAAAATTAAAGAGACTACTTCTGTTTGTAGTAAATCTATTTTATTAAGATATGCCTAAAATTGTTTCAATATTCTCTTATCGGCTTTGCCTGCTTACCTATGGTGTAAATTCTTCCAGTCAATGTTTATGCAAGGCTTCTTAGGCTTTATCTAAATATAGATCTAGTATTAAAAGTACCAGCATTGGTGTAACTTAACTTTTTTGGATACTTAATGCCATACCTAAGGCCCATACAAATTCGGCCAAGGGTTTAAAAAATATTTTATTTGAAGTTTTGTGCTGTTCATACATACTTCTCAGTTCAATCCAGACTCATTGTCCCCCTCCATATCCCCCCTCCCACCCCCCACATGCCCCCCAGCCCCTCCCAAGTTTATGCAGTCTGCCATACATGTCCTGTATCCCCTTCTGAGTCTTTTTCCAAGTTTTTCAAAGCAGAGAATTATTTTTTAATGAAAATATTTTTTTATTTTTATTGATGTTTTGTGCATTTCATACAACATTTCTCAGTCCATTTTAGAGTCATTCTCCTTTCCATGCCCTCCGCCTCTCCTGAGTTCATGCATTCTGTCATACATGTCTTGCATCTTTTTCTCAGTCTTTTTAAAAATACTTTATTGATGATTTGTGTATTTCATTCATTATCTTTCAGTCCAATTTAGACACATTCCCTCTCCCTGCCCCCATCCCACCCCTTTTCATGCCTTCTGCCATACATGTCTTGCACTCTTTCAGTCTTTTCTAAAGTTTCTCCTGCAGAGGCTTGTGTTTTTGGGCAGAGTTTAATTGTATCAATCAGTTCTTTAACCCAGTCTTTTTTTAAAAAAATATTTATTCACTTATTTATGTGTATGAATGTACTGTCTGCATGTATGTCTGTGCACCTGTGTCGTGCAATGCCGCAGAGGTCAGAAGAGGGCATCGGATTCCCCTGGAACTGGAGTTAAAGGCAGTTCTCAGCCACCATGTGGGTGCTGGGGATCGAACCCCGGTCCTCTGCAAGAGCAGTGAGTGCTCTTAACCACTAGGCCATCTCTCCAGCCCCTAACCCAGTCTTTATGTTCTTGGCCCCTATTTCCCTCCCTTTGTATATGCTCCAACAAATGCCTATATAATAATCACATATACATCAAGATTTGGCAAATTATGACCTCTGGGAATAAACGTGTAATTCCAAAAATATGTTTAGGAATTCCAATTTACTTCCATTAATTTTATATTACTGTAAAATATGAATATATACCATTCTCCATATTACAGTAATAACAGAATCTGAAAGTAAGTGGGTAGGTTGATTCTAGAGCCATTAAGAGATTTACATTATAACAACACAGTTTCTTTCAATAAAAGAAATATAACAATATGTTGTTGTTCAGCCTAGCCTTTCAAACTGGGGATTTGGTGTTAGCATCCACAAATGAGGGAAACCATTTGCTGTTTGTTTTTCTGGGACTGTGTTACTTCACTTAGCATAATGGCTTTGAGTTCCATCCATTCACCTGCAAAGTTCATGATGTCATCTTTCTTTACTGCTGCATAGAACTCCATTGTGTAGATGTACCACATTTTCTCTATCCACTCATTGGTTGAGGGGCACTTGGGTTGGTTCCTGCTCTTTGCTATTGTGAAGAGAGCTGCAATAAATATGGCTGTGCATATATATCTTGGCCAAGGGATTTAAGGGACAATTTTGTTCCTTGCTGTCAGAGATAAATTTGTCCCCGGGGATTTTGTATGGGGGCATCTCTTTAAAATGTTCTGCAATTGTGAGTCACCAGGCTTCCTGTGCAGGGAGGTCTTGGAGATCCACTAACAGAGCCCTAGCCAGTGTCCAGTCCATAAAGAGGAAGCTCAATATAAGGGAAAGCCACCTAATGCTCCAAAGGGAAGCCTGGTCTAGCAAGACCTGACCTTGTCCTTTGTAGATGGCACTGGTTAAGAATGGCCAGAAGGAGCCTGGTACTCCCCTTCCCCCCAAAATAACCTGGGTGCCCCCTGAAGATCAGAACCTCAAATGACCTTGAGAAAACAAAGTTTGGTTAATCTGGGCTAATTGTGTGGACTTAAACACCCCAAAAGAAAGTATAATCAAAGATAAATTGTCAATATATTTCTTTTAAAACCTGAAAAACTCTCCCTCCATATATTGGGTGTAAAGTTATATGAAATAATGTTAAACAGGCATAAAAACCTTCCATCTTGGCCTTGATTAACAGAGTAGGGTCACCCACAGCTAAAGGACAAATCCACTATTTTTGTTAATTAATGCTCAATAATAAAATTTCCTCTTTCTTTCTAGCAACTAAGTGGAAACTCATATCCTGACTACTAAAAAGTCTGAAAAGCAGATTCTGAGTCCAGACATCATGGCCAAATGAACAGAAAGAGAAACCTAATAAATGGATGCTTTGAAACCCCTGGTCAAGAAATTCTAATGGACTTCTAAGTTGGACATTGGAATTCACCCTGTTCTTAGTTCTCCTGGTCCCCTGCCTAGATCATGTACCTAACTACTCCTGCCTTCATTTCACTTTCATGGGCACTAGTCAAGGATTTTTTCCCCTCTCTAGTTATGCTTGGGGGTCTTTTAGATTGATCCTCTGAATGGGGGATACCCCAGTTGCCACACCCAATGTCCCTTTTCAGCATGGAACAAGTCAGAGTGGTTGGTGTCCTGATCCTGATTCCCTTCTGGCAATTGGGGTGACCCTTTCAGAGGGTAACATAACTAAACAGAAGCTAGAAATTGACTAGTGCATTTAGGGATGAGACACCCCCTTTGTTGCTGGATATTTTTTTTGGCTTTGTTTTGTTATTGTCATTTTGTATTGTTTCTGTTTTCCTGTGAAAAGAAAAAAGAGAAAAAGAAAAAGAAAAGAAAGTGTCAGGGTTCTTAAAGCTCTAGTCATGTTATGTGGTTACAGATCAACATATACAATAGTTGGTAGGATTATGGAAATCCTTATAGCAAATATGTTGCCTTATGTGGCTCTAACAGAATATCCATTTTCTCATTGTTCTTGAGGTTGGAAGTCTAAGATGAAGGCACTGCATCTGATGATGGCCTCCTTGATGTATCACCAGCTGATGTTGGGCAGAAAGGCAAAAGAGGACTGTTGTGATAAAGCCATTTCCACCAAGCCTTACCATGGAAATCATAGAGCAGAGATTGCTGTGTTGTCTTAGTTTTATTTCTATTGTTGTTGTAAAATATCCTGACAAAATCAGCTGAGGAAGAAGAAGTTTCCTGGGTCTTGGGTAGGTGTCCTGTGAAGATGGGTTGCACCTATTATCTACTTCCTGGAGGCTTCATGGCTGCCCACAGATATCATGCTTGTTTTCATTTGAAGATACAGGGCATTCTGAATAACTATATAAGGAAAACCTCTACCCTCTCTTATTTAGCCAGGCCAAACTATTTTATTTTTATGTTATCAAAAGACAGAGAACATAGAGGACCAAACGTTTGCATTTGGGGTTTTTGTTGCCCCAGTATTATGAATTTGAGTTATGACAAACTGATGACACTCACAGCAAGGATTAAAATGTGTGTTTTGCTTTGGGAAGCTTTCATGTTCTCCTAATGGAATTTGGGTTATTGTTTCTCCAAATTGGCCTTAAGTGTTTTATGCATGAGAAATACTCTCCAATTCTGAATGTAGAAGTATTTGATCATTTTTAGGGGGCACCTAGAGAGCTGCACAGTGTGAGCCTTCCAGGAATGAAGACAATGGAAAAGAGTAGGCATTTTAGAGAGCTTTACTACAAAAGATTAATGTAGAAATTGAGGTCAAAGCTCTTACTGAAATCTCCAAAATCATCATGGAGAATGGTTGTCAGTGGCTCGTAGAAAGGTAATGTACAGTGACGCACAGGCTGAGATGTAGAGATATCTCTCTACTCAGGCTTCGCTTAACAGTCAACCTCATTGAACCCCTTTGTGGGCGTCCAGTGCCAACTTTAACATTCTGATATCCAAGAGCAAGGGCCATGTACTGTTCACAGGAGCTCACAATCATTTAAGAAAGATGGCAGGAACCGGAGCCACAGGGACACCTCAGACCTACCCAAATGAGAATAGAAAGTGCTTCCGTCTCCCAAGAGCAGCGTGGGAAGAACAGAGCTTCTAGAATGACAGGGAGCTAGGCTTCCACCTGTTAGCATGCTCCAATGAAAGAGAAAGGGTAAAAAGCAGAGAGAGGGAGAGAGAGAGAGAGAGAGAGAGAGAGAGAGAGAGAGATCTATTTCATGTAGTTACATTGGGAAGAGAGGGGTCTAGTGATCCCAAGTTGGTTTGGGGGTATTTCCATGCACTTTAGACTTTAACAGAGGAAAAATTAGGGCTGTGGAAGTGTGTATACATAGGCATCATAGCCAGGACTTGGTCTGGCTGATGCATTGTCTCAGTTCTTATTCTGAAACAGGGGTCCTAAGAAGTCCTTATCATGGTCATCTGGGAGGGTGATGGATCTAGTTCTTGCAAGATGATCACTTCTGTTCCAGAATGCAAGTTTATACTCATGGATAACTACGTGTGTGTGTGTGTGTGTGTGTGTGTGTGTGTGTGTGCATGTGTGTATCCTGTGGAGGTCTGCTGTTGCAGAATTCCAAGAAACAATTTGCTTTGGGGACTTCAACCAAAGTCAGGGAGATAGGTAGACTAAAAATGAAGGTAAAGAGCCAGGCTTTTTATCTTACCCATGGGTCCAAGTGAGCAGACAATCCTTTTAAGAAAAGATAGGCTCTAAAAGCTGATCTCACCCTCCCATGCAAATGCACCTGAAAGAGTAGTTCCGGGTTCTAGCAGGGGACAGGAGGCCTGGTACTTACTTCACTAGACTCATACTGCTATGAGATTCTTAGATGAGCTCATAATAGAAAGAAAAATGTCTACACAGCAGTCAAGAATATGGAGGTTTGGGGCAAGGATTACTTGAGTGTGACAGGACATTTTGCAGTCTAAGCCACTGTGCAGGCATAGTGGGATGAGGGTCATGTCTATCTTTCTGTGATGTGGTCTCTTCTCTGATCTGTGAAGTAGGAGCCTGGTGACTCTGACCTTGCTGTCCTGCCTTCTGAAGATCAATTCATTCTCAGAGACCTATGCTAGTTGTCAGGTGAGACCTGATTTTATGTTCATAAGGCAGGCTCAGTTTCTGGTGTTTAAATTCTTTTCATTTCGGTGAATGCTATTTAACTACAATTGTGGTCATTTCTTCTTTTTGCACTGTTAGTTTTAGTCAGATTTAAAGTTTGAAGTGCATCTTTTTGTCAGTCTGCTTCCAATGCTTTTGCTTCCTTGGGAGGCCAGTGTTGTGTCAGTTTGTAGAGAATATGTTTGTCTAGGTCATACCTACAGATCTCTCAGGAGAACCAGAGATAAAGATGAGCAGATGGAGACTCCTTTAGAGGGTGCTTCAGAACTCAAGCATATAGAGTGGGGAAATGCACAGAGAAAGGTGAGAAGAGAGAGGAGGAGAAGGAGGAAAAGAAGAGAAGAAAAAGGGAGGTTGCCCAGAGATAATGAATCATCTGGCAGCTGGTCTGTCTTACTGACATCAAAGGAGATGGATGGACTATCGCTCTCAGTCTAGCCCTCTCCCAGTAGCCTTCATCTGAGTATAATTCCAAGGATTGTCAGCTCCTCCAGATCTTCTTAGCTTTCCTGGATCCCACTCAGGGGCCCTAGATGCAGCCACAGCTGCTGTCCCTCTCCTGTCCAATGGTGATTGTGGGTGTGCTATGTGGACTTCATAATATGCTCCATACATACCACAGTGAGACTAAAGGAGACATGAGAGGGGAGGGCAAAGAGGGGTGCAAGGCAAGTGATACCCTGTAGCCCTCTGCAGACTGCTAAGTCTGCCTGCTTTGGGAATGAGATCCACATCCCACCCAGTATCTGTGAAGTGTTTCCAGAAACATGGGAGGCTGCATTCTCCAGAGCAGTGTTAGGTGCAGAAAGTACTCTTCCTCACTTTTAAAGAGAATGGATAAAAGAAAAGGGAAGGGAAAATGTGTGTGGGGGTACATCCATGCCTGTGCATTCTAGAGGGTCATCTATGATGGGGGAACTAGGACCCGCCCCCTCAGCCACTCTGCAGCTCAGATGTGCTAAACTTTCCCTTCACCTTGGCTCCTGGGAGACTGGCTATAGGTCTCTATTACCTCCACTAGTGGATTCCTAAGTGGCTGTGGTGTTTTGAATAAGAAACGTCCTCTATAGGCTCATGGATTTGAATACTTTATCCCTGGTCTGCGATGGAACCTTTAGGAGGTGGATGTAGGAGGAAGTACATCACCAGGGAAGGGCTTTGAGGGTTTACAGCTTCACCCCATTTCATGTTCCTGTTCCTCCCTTTCCTGTGTGTGGATGAAAATGTGCTCATCCAGCTTCTTGCTCTTTCTATCATGGCCTTCTCCAGTATCTCTAGAATGATAAGCCCAAATAAAGCCTTATGTTACTTCTGTTGGAGTATTTTATCACAGCCACAGAAAAGTAACTAATACATAGGCTTATAGTAAGAAAGTAAATTAGTAGTAAACACTATTGACTTAGCATCAGGATGAACCATGGTCTCAATTACATATAGTGTTTGGCTGTTCTAGAGAAATGTGTTCAAGGGCTTCGGAAGCTCAAATTTCCCTAGACTCTGCTCAAAGACCAGCTCTACCTCTCCACATCTCCTCAGAGCTTCCTGGGATTTTTCAGAAGCATTGGATGCCACCCAGGACCCCTGAGGACAATGGCTACATGGTGGGAGCTTGGGGTGGATAACTCAGTACTGAGACTCTGAACTGCCATAAGCCAGGGAACTCTCTTATGTGGCCATACCTCTTCCTGGGGGGTGGTGGCTACCTATCTATTGTTTCCCATGGGTGTGGATGCATGAGACCAGTCACTTTGCCTCCTGGGACCCAGCTCAGCTCTGTACTCCTCATGAGTTCAGCTGAGGCTTCTGACCCAAGGCCATCACAAGGCAGAGCCTCCCTCCCTCTCTTCTTTCCCTCATTATATTATGGTCTCTCTGATTGTGTTCCCGGCTGCAGACTCTACTGAATCTACTGTCCCTTTGATCTCAAGGACCTACTTGATGGTCCAGGAGCAGATCTATGCTCTCAGAAAGGAGATCAAGCCAAGCCCCCCCCCTCCCCGGGGAACATACTCTTCTTTAGGACTTGGATATGAAATGCCAGCTTTACTGGATCCACCCACCCTGCATCATCTTAGGAGGAGCCAATCCAAGCCCCCACATAGCCTGAAATCAATGCAGCTGGATGGATTGCTCTATGGTACAGGGAATTCCCAGGGCAAGGAATTCAATTTGTACCAGAATTTGATTCCCAACTTGGCCCATCCTTAAATAATTCATCCTGTTTTTTGTACCTGCAATCTGTGACAAATAATTTCATGCACACATTCTACCCATCAGAAAAGCAGTCTGCAGAGTTGGAGGGGACTAGGACTTCAAAATATAGCCAGGAGGCTGGAGAGATGGTTCAGCAGTTAAGAGCACTTGCTCTTGTTGAGGACCTGGGTTTGATTCCCAGCATCCACAGGCAATTAAGAACCATCTGAAATAAACAAACAAACAAAAGACAAAAAACAAACAAAACAAAACAAAACAAAAGAACCATTTCTAACTCCACTTTCAGTATTATCTTTCAAGTTCCAGGGGATCTGAGGTCCTCTTCTGACCTCTATGGGCATTGCATGACATGGGTGCAGGTACATGGATGCAGGCAATACACCCATACACATAAAATAAAAATAAATAAAAAATTCAACCAGACTACAACACGTTTGGTTGCTGAGTGCTGAAGGAGGTGTAGATGATGGTGGCCTGGCATGTGAAGCTTCAAAGGTAAGCAAAGACTCTTCAGGAGGTTTGTGTTGAATTAATAATTGTTGGAAGTAAGATCTTTTGTGCTTTTCTGGGACAATTGATGTTGGTTAGCTGGGGGTTGAAAATCAGCTGTGAGTAAGAAGAGATCAACATCATTGAGGTGAAATCTTCTGGGAAATATTTCCTCAGGGTCAACATCCAGAAACTGTGGTCCAGAGGCTGCCTGAGGCTATATCTAAAGTTGGAAGCAGGATTTGATAGTATGCAAAAATCTCCTACATGGTACTCATTTTGAAGGCCTGAGGGGTAATGGAGAGGATCTGAAGTTCGGTAGCATGTAAGGTCAGAAAGGTCCTTGGTGAAAGTGTAGCCTTGGCTGCAATGGAGATCCCTGAAAATTGGAGATTCCAGAACCATGGGATGACCACCAAGGGCAGTAGCAGGTAGAGAGTGGAGCTGGCCTGGGCCTATAGACAAGATGTGTGTGCCGTGAATAGCAGAGAAGTGGAGCTATCCAAGCCCTTTGGAGCCCAGAACATTGTGAGTGAATCCCAGATATTCAGTCTTGAGCAGCTTCGCTGGACTGTGGTTTTGCTTGAATGTGTCTAATTCTTCACTTTTGAAATAGGAGAGTAATTAATTGGATTTTATATGAACCCACAGTTAAGCGACATTTAAAAGAGAACTTTGAAATTTTAAAGTGTTTGAATTTTACAGGCACGTGCACACTCAACTGTAATAAAATGTTAAAAAGATAAATGACATTTGTATTTCCTTTCTTGTGAACTGCCTGCCCACTTAAGTTTATTTAAAAAATACTTTTATTGAGTTTTTGTGCATTTCATATAATAGATCTTAATCAGGTTTCGACCCCCCTCTCCATGCCCTATACCCACCCATTGTAGAAGAGGCGATGAAAGATTGTTAACAGCCAGTTTTTGAATCTTTTAAGACTGTGTGACTTTAAAGTTGTAATATTTTATGTTGTAATATTAATGTTCACATAAGATATTGGGGATAAAAAATGGAAAGGTTATGGTTTCAAGTGTGTTTTTGTGTCAAGTTGACAAATAGCCAATTACGCTGGATAGATTCAATTATCAATTTGATAAACCTGGGTAGAGGGAACCACTATTGAGGAATTATCTCCATTGAACTGGCCTGTGGACATGTCCGTGGAACATTTTCTTGATAGTTGAGAGATGTGGGAAGGCCCAGCCCACTCTGGGTGGTGCCACCCCTGGGTGATATAAAAGAAAGCAGGCTGATCATAGACCAGGGGAGCAACCCAGTAAGTAGCATTCCTCCATGGCTCCTGCCCTGTGTTCCTTCCCCGACTTCTCTCAGTGATGAACTCTAACCTGAGATATGTACGATAAAATAAACCCTTTCTTCTCCATGTTGGTTTTGGTACATGCTTTTATCACAGCAATAATAAACTAAAACAAAGGCAGGTGCATTATTCTGAGATTCCCTAGGTCTACACAGTAACTTTCAGGTCATCTACATGGAGACTGGAGACCCTGTCTCAACAGATGATAGATAGATAGAATAGGATAAAATAGTAAGATAGCAGGAAAAGAACAAAGAAAGTCTTTTTTATTTTCCGTTCCTGTGGGTGGGAACTGCTTTAATCATTCACTGTAAATTTACTTTATTTTTAGTTCCACAAGATAGGCATTCAAATTTCAATTGAAATGCAGAAAAAAATAAACCTTTTCTTTTTCCACTGCACAATGAGGAGGTCTACTGTCTTGTGAGAGAGCCGCAGTCTGTGTCTGCCTCTGTGATGATTCAGGTTAGATCCCAGGATCATTCATAAAAGTCCCTTTCCCACAGGTTAGGCTCTTGTCCTTCCTTTGAAGGATCCTGCCCTTTGTTCAGGAAAACCATGGGGGTTTATAACTTGAAGAATACAGGAGCCCTTGGGCTCCTTCCATTATGCCTGGGTTGACATCTGGGATAACTGAAACTTTCTTTTCTGAGGCTCTGTTTCTGAAAACTAAGGAACTACAACAACATGGCGCCATTGTCCTTTCCCCAGGCTACTTACCTGCCCCAGACAATGAGCCCAGTGCTGCCCCTTATCTGTACTTTGTGTCAATCACCCACAGGGGATGGGATGTTTTTCCTAATGGACGGATGCTAGTGTGTGCCAAAGTTAACCACCACAGTATCTATGAACAGGTTTTAGTGATTCCTGGGTGGTGATGTATCCAGCTTAAACAATTAGTCCTTCAAGTATTTTCTGGTCTACTTCCTGTACTAACTATCTTAGCTTATGTTCCCCAGACTAGAACAGTGTCTATGATAAAGCTCTCCTGAGCCTGGACTCTTCAGGTGCAAACCTGTGTGGCAGAGTTTCTGAATGTGGAATTCATTGTGCCCTTTTCTACTAGTAAGGGCAGGTATAGCTTAGTTTCTTTCTCAGGATGGATCCTCCAAGAAAAGAAAGGGGAAATAACTTTCTGTTGCTTTTGTTTCTCACTGAACAAGGGTTATTTTGTGGGATGTTAACCTCGCAGTGACAGACTCTTTTCCAAAACTGACCAAAGCAAAATTTCTGGATCCATTTGTATTTCCACACCTTGCTTCACCCCACCAAGAATTGGAATCCTTTTCCCTCTATTCCAAAGCTAGGTGAGTGAGTTTGATCACCAACATTAAAACTGAACAGGGAGGGGCTGGAGAGATAGCCTTGCGGTTAAGTGCACCGACCGCTCTTGCAGAGGACCTGGGTTCGATCCCCAGCACCCACATGGCGGCCAAGAACCGTCTGTAACTCCAATTCGAGGAGAACTCCAGTTCCAGGGAAATCCAACACCCTCTTCTGACCTCCGCGGCATTGCACGACACGGGTGCACAAACCTACATGCAGCAATACATTCATACACATACAAGAATAAATAAAATTAAAAAAAAAGCTGAACAGGGAATCTCGATGGGATTTTGTGGCTGCTTTGATCCATGGAGAGCTTTGGAAGTGATGTGGCCTGGCTACTGGGCCTGGCCCATCAAGGCTGAGGCAACTCCCTCTCTGTCATTCTCTGTCTGTGTCTTGCCTCTCCACATTTCCACCTTTAGAAACCAACTGCCATTTTTAGGAAGTTTAAACAAAGAGAGACATTTTTTAAAAACTTCCTCTGTTAGAGCCCCATCCAATAGCCAATGTCACTTTCTATTTCTCTGAGTGGGGAAATGAGTCTTCAAGCTCTATCAGCAAAGTTAATAGGAAAAAAATGAGCTGTTTATGTAGTTCAGCACAAACAGCAGCCAAATGAAGGTGGTTCCTAAAAATGACATTTGCAGGTAAGAATTATACAACCATAGAAAATAGAATATTTCTCAGCACTTATGTGTGGCTGGCTGAGTGAACATCTTAGAACCCAACAAATCCTATGCATCCCATATGACAAGGTTAGGGAACCTGCAGACTGGCTCTCCAAACAGTGGCTGGGGTATGAAGTAATGATAAAATGTGAAGAATAGCTGAAGGAAAATAGTCACCAGAGAAAACAAACACTGTCTTTGAGCAACTGTGTTTGTTCCTGCTGAAAAGGGACCAAGAGTGTGGCTAGAGAGCTATGACAAGTGACTCAGACCATTTGGTGACTGTGAATAGCATCCTTTATCAGGTAACACATTGGGAAAATAGCTGTTATCTCCTAGTCATTTTCTGTGTCATCACATTAAAAATGGGTTTCCCTTAGAAGTGCCAAGCAGCAGTTCTGACCCTGGTCTTCAATGGTTCTTTACATCAAGATGACTGGAATACACTGGAGCTGATGGCTGACTTCATGAACTCAGATGCATCCAGTTTCATTCAAGTGTTTAGATAAAGTATTCCAGTCAACCAGGAATTGGGCATACGTGGGAAAACAATTCCTCATGGGAAGAAAGCAGCCCACATAACAAGTCCAGACTTGGTTTTCCACAATGGTTAAAGGTGACAAGTCAGAAATGTTCTCTTCCAATGGCTGGATACAGGATAGCTTAGCTTGCCCAGTAACACTGTTTAGGAAACCTGGGTAGGTTCCCAAAGAACATGGTTTATGGAAAAAGGAGGCATATAACAACAAAGTGTAGGAAGCTTAAAAGCACCCTGGGGAACAAAGATGTGTGATGGGAGCTGTTGTCCATGGCCATAGTGACTGTGGGGCTAGATCAGGTAACACAAGAGTCACCTTCAGGCCTCAGGGCAGCAGAAGTGGAAGGCCACTGTCATCATGTGTACAATTCCCTTGAATAGATGGAACAGGAAACTGGAAACAGGGCTGGTGCTTCAGTGCTTTGGTTTTATGATTGTTCTTGATAATTATGAACATTCTAGTTTGCTTCCCTCTTTATTACCTATCTATTTACCCTTAAGAAGAAATGGTCTCACCATTTAGTTCAAGCTGGTATCAATTCAGGATTTTCCTATGTCAGCCTCCCAGAGTGCTGGGAATGAAGGCAGCAATCATCCTGCTTGATTGTTTGACTTTATTAAACTGCTTTTGTCAAGCTACTGGTGTCCCCAGCTGACAGGTAACATGAGCTCTGTTCTAGGTCCCCATCCTTCCTTTGTTTTTAGGAAGTGACTATTTCAAAGTCCCATTCAGGATAGAAAATGACCTTACCCATGTAGAGGAAACCCACAGCCAATACCATTCTAAATGGGGAAATGACAGAAACATTCCCTTTAAAGGTAGGAACTCGGGAAGGCTGCCCCCTGTCACCACTCTTCTTCAATATGGTGCTTGAAACACTTGCTAGAGCAATAAGGCAAGAAAAGGAAATTAAAGGAGTACTAATTGGAAAAGAGGAAGTAAAGCTAACCCTATTTGCTGATGACATGATTGTTTACTTAAGGGATGCTAAAAACTCCACCAAAAAACTCCTAGAAACGATTAACAGCTTCAGCAAAGTGGCAGGATTCAAAATTAACCTAAAAAAAATCAATGGCCTTTCTTTACACTAAGAACAAGCAACTGGAGAAAGAATTCAGAGACTTCCCACTCAAAATAGCCTCAAAAACAATAAAATACCTAGGAACAAACCTAACCAAAGACACCAAAGATCTCTACAACAAAAATTTTAAACCTTTAAAGAAAGAAATTGAAGAAGACACCAGAAGATGGAAAAACCTCCCATGCTCATGGATTGGGAAAATTAACATTGTAAAAATGCCATTCTACTGAAACTCCTGTATAGATTTAATGCAATCCCAATCAAAATCCCCAAGAGTTTCTTCACAGGCTTGGAAAAAAAAGTCCTTAAATTCATTTTGAAAAACAAAAGACCCCGAATAGCCCAAACAACCCTGAAACAATCAAGGAAGTGAAGAGAAATCCCACAGAGTGGGAGGAAAGCTTCACAGCAGAAATATCTGACAAAGCATTGATTTCCAGAATATATAAACTACTCAAAAAACAAAGAAGAAAGAAAACAAATGACCCACTCGATAGATGGAACAAATGGCTGAACAGAGACTTCACAAGTGAGGAATTAGAGATGGCTGAGAAACACCTTAAGAAGTGTTCAACATCACTAATCATTAAGGAAATGCAAATCAAAACCACTTTAAGATATCATCTTACTCCAATAAGACTGGCTAGGATCAAGAAAACAAATGATACCAAGTGCTGGAGAGGTTGTGGGGAAAGGGGAACACTCATCCACTGCTGGTGGGAATGTAAACTTGTACAGCCACTATGGAAAGCAGTGTGGGAGAACCCTGGAAGACTTGGAAGGAACTGCCACCCGACCCAGCCATACCACTCCTGGGCATGTACCTTCAAGACTAACCCCACCACAGAGATACATGCACGCCATGTTTATTGCAGCTCTCTTCACAATAGCAAGGAGCTGGAACCAGACCCAACATGCTCCTCAACTGTTGAGTAGATAGAGAAAATGTGGTACATCTACACAATGGAGTTCTATGCAGCAGTAAAGAAAGATGACATCATGAGCTTTGCAGGAAAATGGCTGGAGCTAGAGGACATCATGCTGAGTGAAGTAACACAGTCCCAGAAAAACAAACGACGAATGGTATCCCTCATCTGTAGATGCTAGTGCCAATTCCCTAGTTGTAAGTATTTCTTATGCACGGCCCCTTGAGCTTTTGTCCAAAGCAGTTGGGAGTGATGCATACTGGAACAACAACAACAACAACAACAATAACAACAACAACAGAAAGGACTGCATCAAAGAAATGACTGAAACAGTCAACTTCCACATGGAGGATATTGAGAAAGACTGAGAAAGAGATGAAAAGAATGTTTGGCAGAATGCGTGATCTCTGGTGGGGTGGGGGATAGGGTGGGGGACACAGGTCTAGATTTTATAAAAAATATATAAAGAAATAAATTTAAAAAGTCAAAATTTTAAATAAGTCTAAGTTAAGGACCAGATCTAAAGGAAAGTTAAATTTTCAGAAGGAAGCACTGAACTTCATTTAGAATTCAGTTACCAACACATATATCTTGGATCTATAAATAATCATTTAATAAAGTTCTGGCTTTCACTGACCTAGTCATCCAAAAAAAAAAAAATGACCTTACCCAGACATTATTATAACTGTTATGGTTACTATTTTCTACGTGTTTGATCTTGAACACCTGATGTTACTGTTTTCCAAATAGATATCAAGAAAAGTAGGAAAATAATTTTCAGGATGCAAAACAAACAAAGTAAAAAATTATTTGGAATGCCATTCTTTTGAGAAAAGAGGACAAATGTATGTACTCTGAATGCAGTAAACAAACATAATATGTGTTGCTCAGCATGGCCCCACTGAAGAAATCTCATCAGAGAGTCCTGTGCTGAAGAAGCCTGTCTCTTGCTGGCTTCCCCTTGCCAACTTCATGTACTGCTTTGAAATCTCACTGATTACTTGATATTTTGTATGTTCTATTCTTTAAGAACTCCAGGACAGCTAGATGTGATGGTGTATATCAGTAGTTCCAGCATTTGGGAGGCTGAGGCAAGAAGATCATGTGTTCAAGGCCAGCTTGAGATGCTTAGGGAGACCCTGCTAAAGCAAAACAAAACAAGACACAAAAAGCCCTCCAGGGCTTTCTTCTTGATATAGCATGTGGGCAGTTATTTAGATTAATGACTCAGAAGTAGTTTTAATTCCCCAATGTCATGTTTTTTCGTCCCTTGTAACTACCCTCCCCCAAGTTTCCTGCCCTGGGTTTTTAACATGAATTTTGGTGAAAAGCATCACTGTTTAATAGGCTACAGTGACAAAATAACCCCCAACACCACCTGGTTCTCTATTGCCACCTGCTCAGGCCTTTTCCTTCTTTATTCAGGTCTCTCTTTGATGTCTACATAATCATTTATTTCCCCAACCTCCTGCTAACCAGGCTCAATTAATTCCCAGACATCAACCTCTACTTTGAATTCACAAATGTGAGACAGCCAGGAACTACCATTCATTTGGCTTTGGTAAGGACCTTATATGGATGGTGTCTGAACAGTAGTAGTGTGTGTATGTGGAGGAGTATATATTTCATGGTGAGATTGGAAGCCAGAGAGGGGGAGGGGCTAGTAATGACCTCTTACTAAGCCATATCTCTTAAAAATCTCACCATCTCAACACAGGCAGAGTGGGGACAAAGATTCCACCACAGGAAATGCTGTGTCTAACCTATATCACATGATTTCTCTGGATACCATTCTTTCTCAACCAATATTAGTGTATTCTGTGACAATGTGCTGTCAACATCTGAAAGGACAAAGGTACTTGGCACATGAGTTGTGAGGAGGCATATGTTCTAAGCAAGCTGCAAGAACCCATTGTATGGCAGGATTCATAATTTCATGACTCCATGACAGCAAGATTAAGCTTTGGTATTGGCTTTCCATTACTGGGACAAAATATCCAACTTAGAAGGAAACAGCTCATGGTTTCTTACTCACAGTTACTCTGCCCCCTTTGCTTTTGACTCTGTCCCAAAACATTATATCACAGTCAGATCATGTTACAGAGAAAGGTGCTCAGTTCTTGGATTCTAGGAAGCAAAAAGATGGAGGAGGACATTGCACCCATATATTCAGTTTCTTACACCACCTACTAAAGGAACACTTCCGTCTTGTCTCATAGCTTCATGGAAGGCTGTGAACCAAGACTTCAATGCCAGGCCTTTAGTGAACACTTAGGATCCCAACCATAGCACTCTCGAGACCAAAGTTCCCCAGACACTATATCACTGGCACACTGTGGGGATCCAGAGTCACATAGATACTGCTGAACAAATATTCCACATGCAGAAACGAACTGCTTCGGTTATCACAAGTTCAGTGTTTCTCACCTTAGGAAAAACCCCCGGTCCCCGCCTTGCTTTCCTAATGGGGACAAGTTCTGTGAGGCATTGCTGTATGTGAGCAAACTCACATGTATCATGAGGTTGCTTTGTGGAGCATCCAATTGTCATTTGTCTTGTACATGCGTCACACACTTCGGCAGAAAAAGACTGAGACAAAAACAAGAAATATAACAATGACAACGTGAGAAAAATAATATAATTCATGATTTATTCTTTAATAACCATCCTTGTTTGGAAAATATATTAATGGGTATTGAGGCCTGATGTGTTTGGAGAGTGAAAGCAATCATAGAAAAAATATTTCAAAGGCAATTAAAAAGCAAATAAAAGGCGAGGCTACATAAAGCCTTGCAAGGAAAACCTCATCCCAGTAGTTTTGGCTAGGAACTAGGCAGTTGCGTTGTAAATAACAGAGACTAACTTAGTTTGAAATTAAAAATATGACCCCGGAAGGGTGGAAAATGTAGAGAGTGAATGAATGGAGGGTGGAAAGAAAAACGCCCTGAAAATACATTTAAACCGAGCTAAGAGCGAGGTAATCGAGCAAGGCTTGGTGCAGAGCACGCCTGTCAGATTAACTGGGGAGAAGGCAGGGATGTGGGTGGCACTGTAATAACAAGATAATGGACGCCTTCTGACAGAACAGCTGCGATGCATGCTGCTCAGGAGCTGCAAATGCATGCTGAATGGAGAAGCTGTGCCCAGAACACGTTTATTCCTCCCGATCAATACAATGTAATACACTTATACCAAGCATAATACCACCTCATTTATATTAATGGCACAGTGGAAAGAATAACAAGGCCAGTGGTGTGGAGTAGAGAGGTGACTGGGTTGCAGCAACCATTCTGACTAGCTGGTATGGACAGATTCTTCTCTAAACTGGGCCTTGGTTTATTTACCTGTATAATAAGCAATGGTCTGGGGAAGCTGGTGGGAACTAGGTGTTCTAAGAATACCTACAAATGTACACAGTAATTGTAATTTCAATGTACATTTTTCAATCTTGGTTTGTAGATGTCTTGAGTTTTCACAGAGATATGAGGCTTGAAAGAGATTTAGCACCACTAAATCAAGATATGTCTAAGTTGCCTTCTAATGCATTAATACTAACTTTAACAGAAGACCATGAAACAGTCAATCCATAATAATTGGTTATTGACAGGCAAACTGTGTAGGGAGTAAACAGATTAAGTTTTCTGTTAGTAAATGTGTTAGTCTGTTTTCTGTTGTTATAAAAGACCAGGGAAATTATAAGGAAAGGGGGCTTGTTTAACCCTGGGTGACACTAACTTATAGCCACCTTCTCTTGAGGATCAGTTCAATCCTGAGAGACAAATTTCATCTCCTTAGTCTCTTGGGAGAGATATTAAACCATTCAAGTAGGTATATCCTCTGCTTCCATAGCTTTCTTTCAAAGCTCCTATCACTCCTCAATATAGAAATCAATTTCCAACCTGTGTTTTGTGAATCACACCCAAGCTATAGCATTTCTCATATTGGATTTCTTACACTGTGTGTGTGTGTGTGTGTGTGTGTGTGTGTGTGCGTGTAGATAGTTTCTTTAGAAGGAACTCTAGGAAGCAAGAGTGGATGTGGAGCAGGGAAGGCGAACAGAAATGCAGTGCTGGTGATTCCCACTGCTGGCTTTGTAAGCAGGGCCTAACCCACCGAGACCTTTAGGACCCCCAGCAGCAGCACTTCAGAGTCGCCCCAGCATTCGCTCTCTGGATATGCTTGTCCCTCATCAGTTGAGTGTGTCCCTTGGAGCGTAAAATCCACGGGTTCCAATTCTGGCCCTGGCCTGGGCTCAGGCAAGCTCCCATGTGCTGGAGAAGGGTTCAGGAAGAGAAGCAGGACATCGTGAAGACAGGGAGTGGCCAGCAGGCATGGACAGCCCATCATAGGTCAAAGGGGAAGCAAAAGAATTTAATCACTGTCGTGACTCCTGGAAAAGAAGGGAACCAATGTCCCCAGCCTTGTCTATAGGCACTGACCTGAACACTGGATTTTATATGGAAAATCGCAAGTGAAGAGGCAGTGTTTTTAGGGAGAGCCATCCCTGTACCCTTGCTGATTCCCCTTTCATCATCATGTGCATTGCTCAGACCCTTTCCTCTCAGGCTCTAGTATTTTCCACTCTTCTGGAGAACGAGACCCCTACACAGGGCACTATGTTCTCTATTAAGCACCTGCTAGATTGTGAACACTTTCACAAATCTAAGCAAAAGAAAACAGAAATTCATTTCAGAGTTTAAAAACTTCAACTCCAGCTAACAAGGGACACCAAAATCATAGGAGGAAGCCCATTGACTTGAGGCTGGACTCTGGACCATAGTGGAAGGAAAACATTCTGATGCTGTCCTGACAACCATGGTGCACATACTACTGCAAGTCCTCTGAGGCCATGATGATGGTTCATTCCTCAAGAAAGGTTGTAGGCTGGGAGCAGTGTACCCATGCTATTGAGAAACTCATCAGGCAATAGCCCATCAAGCTGAGCACAAAACTGATGACTCTGGTAGACATGTGATCCACAGTCACCAAAAAGACCATGTTATTCATGGGAAACTAAGCCAAAGTGTAAGCTTCACCACTCCCTAATTCTGGCATCCAGACAGTGGGAATCAGCGTGGCACCATGTACATTAGGCTCACACTTCTCACCTGTGTTAGAATCATGCCTGCTGTTGTGGTTGAATACGAAACATCCCCCAGATTCATGTTTTCAATGCTCGGTCCCAGCTCTTGGTGCTGTCTTGGGAGGTTGTTGAAATGTTAGGAAATAAATGGTGCCCAGATGGAAGAAATATGGCACTAAGGGCAGGTCCTTGGGTGTGTATTACCCTTGACTCCTCCTGTTGGACACAGCTTCCTCTCTCCCAAGATACGAATAACAGCTTTAGGCACAGGCTCCAATGAGCACTGAGGAACCATGGATTGAACACTTCCAGCCAACGTAAATCCGCCCTCCCTCAGGTTGTTCTATCAGGTATTTTTGGTCACAGAGTTACTAATACACCTAAACTTTGGAGTTGATATCAGGATTTAATAAAATGTAGTTTGCAAAAAAAATCCAAGTAGGACTGCAATTAAAAATGACAGGCATGACTATTCCACCCTGAAGAGATTTTCAACTCATACATGTAGGACCTCTTACCTAATTAGTGCTTTTAAACTCATATTGTTTCTTAAGCACTTAAAATACAAAGATCTCTAGGTCATCTACATAGACTGCTTTTAGATTTTTTTTAATCTGAAGGGCATAATATACTTTTAATCCTAAGAAATTCCTTCAAAAAACACATTCAATTATATAGAATGGGGCTGTACATAAAGTTCAGAGGCAGAGTGCTTCCATAGCTTTCATGTGGCCCTGGGTTCAGTCAGAGAGAGAGAGAGACAGAGAGAGAGGAAGAGAGAGAGAGAAAGAGAGAGGAAGAAGAAGAAGAGGAGGAGGAGCAGAAGGGGAAGAAGAAGAAGGAGAAGAAGAAGAGGAAGAAGAAGAAGGAGAAGGAGAAGGAGGAGGAGGAGAAGGAGAAGGAGAAGGAGAAGAAGAAGAAGAAGAAGAAGAAGAAGAAGAAGAAGAAGAAGAAGAAGAAGAAGAAGAAGAATTGGAAGAAGAAGAAGAAGAAGAAGAAGAAGAAGAAGAAGAAGAAGAAGAAGAAGAAGAAGAAAAGAAATACAAGAGAAAAAAGATGAAAGCAAGCTTGGTGCTAATTGCCCTGAGAGAAAAATGGCTGCTTTGGGGCTAATAAATCTGGAAGACGAGGGTGGAGAACATGGAAC
Source organism: Rhizomys pruinosus (assembly GCA_009823505.1). NCBI lineage: Eukaryota > Metazoa > Chordata > Mammalia > Rodentia > Spalacidae > Rhizomys > Rhizomys pruinosus. Next base: position 170,909 of record VZQC01008232.1, on the reverse strand, counting down.
TCATTTCTAGCAGTCCTGGGAACTCTGGGAGAGTGAAATTTAGATCCATAAGTGTTCTACTTTGCTTCTCTATTGCTGTGACAACACATTCTGACCAATACTAAATTGAGAAGAAAATGGCTTATTTGGCTTATATCTCCAGGGTCACAGTTATTACTGAGGGAACCCAAGGGCAGGAAACTGGAGGCAGGGCTGAAGCACAGGCCATGGAGGAACACTGGTTACTGGTTTGCTTCCATGGCCAGTGCTCAGCCTACATTATTATACAACTCAGGACCACCTCTGTAAGGGTGGCAATACCCATAGTGGGATGGGCCCTCTTACATTGCTCAACAATGTAGAAAATGCCCCATAGACATAGGTATTGGGGAGCCAGTGGAGACAATTCCCCAGTTGAGGTTCCTTCTAACCAGGTGTATCAAGGTGACAACTAAAGCTATCCAGCACAAGCATTGCAACAGCTGCCAAGTGTCCTCGTTGAGTCCTGCTTTCCTAGCCTGGTTATAATTCTCTAAACTAAAGATACTGCCAACAAAGGGATATGAAAGTGTCACAAGATACAAACCAGGAAAGAAACAAAACTAGGTCACTATGACAATTACTATTCATCATAGTAACTAATATTTCCCCAACGCTTTGTACTTTCCACAAATTTTTCTCCCCTCCCCTCCTTTGATCAGGGCACTCAGTAAGGATAACACACACAGGTACGCCCACAGCCCCCAAGGCTGCACACACTCTCTCGCTCATCAGTCAGCACACCTGCTCTGGAACAGATGGCTGGGACCTGATTGGCTGTGCTGCCACCCGCAGAAGCAAACAAAAGCTGGCTTTTCAGGAATGAGACCAAGTATGGCAGAGGTTATTAAAGAGAGTCAAGCCAAATGCACCCTTTGTTTTCATCCTACTCTTTAAGCCTTCAATGTGCGGTGGGCAGTGGGCTAACCACAGGAGAGGTTTGTAAACTTAACAATGACTTAGTAGAAGGTTAACCAGGCATTCAAGTAGTCTTTAGCTCCTGGGTCTGCTGTTCCCAGCACTGTTCAGGACCATGAAAGACAGATCTAGCATGGCAGGTACCGGGACTGTACTTCTTCATGGCCCTTTAGTGGTAAGAACTTCTTCTATAAGAGGTCAATTCTAGGGGTTGGGTTATAACCACACATAAGAGTACCTGATCTTACATAGCCCCCTCTTTTTTTTTTTTGGTTTGGCCTGGACATAGGAAAGTAGCCAGAAACCACTTTGCTAAATGTGTCAACTAAATAGTGGTGTATGTTTGTAGGGGGTGGGATTTACCAGCATCACCTGAGAATTCACAACTCCTTAGGACAAGATTCCACTATCTTCTTTAGAGTTTAGGAAAGAGATGCTGCTGAGTGTCATGGGCTCTAGAATGACTTAGCTTCAAGTCCCAGCTCTACCTTGCTTCCCAGGTCTTGTGAAGTACTTCAACTGGACTCTGGTCCCAAACTTCTTCTGTCTTTAGCAATCACACAGGAAACTGGGCTAACACACTCCAGCCAGGATAGGAAAGGGCCAAATGCTATTGGCTGTTCCAGGACTGCTGGCACCCAGGCAGGTAAGGGTGGAGAGCTCATGCAGTCCACCTTCTGTATTATTCACTTTGATTTACTCCCTGGCTGGCTGTTTGAATCTGGGTGAGGTGCTTTATATTCCTCCAGTTTAATTTCCCCAGTGATCCTGAGCATCCATTTCCTGAGTTCCTATAATAGAGGATCCAGACGTGTAAATGAGTTCTTTGAGGTTCTGGGTAAAGCTGTTTATCATGGAGATTACCCAAGTTTCTACTGAAGTCACAGTGCCTGACTTCCTGTGAAAAGCCAGATAGAAGGCGGGAAATACACTCCTGGATAGATGCCTTTTTCCAAAAATGGCAGCCTACTCAGACCTGTTGCACCGTGGAAGAAATTGGCTCTCCCTGGGGCCACCAAGTCACCAAGTGAGATAAACTTTGACCAGGGAGAAGCAAGAACCCACAGAGCATGGCAGTAGCTCTGACTTTACAGAGATCTTTCAAGGCTTCACCAGTCCCAGTTGCCCTGTGCCCACGGACTGGACTCCATCTAATAGACCCCTGAATGGATCTGCTTTCATCTAGTACTTGACACCATCTGCCCTCCAGCCCGATGATATTTCTGGGCAATACTGGGTGGGGGGGGTGCTGTTCAATCTGGTCTCTCAAGCTTACCCTGCCCTTTCCTGGTATGAGGGTTGATATCCTTAAGTCAGCAGAAATGCTCATCTAGAAAGAAGAAGGAAAGTGTCACAGTCCTGAGCTAGGTTGCACCTATAAGAGCCTGCACAGGCCTCATGATCTGGACCTCAGACCCCTTCCCAGAGCCATCTCTTCTATCCCTGGGCAGCTTGATGGTGAGGAATCCTGCCATGCCCCGTTGTTTATTATGACATCTTCACTTTCTCTTCTCTGCAGCTTTTGGCTTTCTACCTCAGGGTGGAGCTTGATTTTTCATTCAGTTGGCTCTCACTGCATGAATTCCACCATTCAAGCCCCTGGATGGTTATATCACAAATACTCAGTGTTTACATGAATGCAATAGCATTAAGATAATTCACCAGTGAGCCATGTAATATGCAAAATGATCTTGCTTTTTTGGTGCAGTTTGAAAAATTTGTCTCCGTGGAGTCGAAAATTATCCTGGCTTTTGTATGCTCGTGTTCTGACCAAATCACCAATAATAATTCATATCCTGACTCCATGCCCATTATCCAAAACACGACTCAGCAAGCAATGACCTGTGGGTCAGAGTCAGCCTGCTTTGCACTCAGCAGAGAATTTTATTGGAAAACAGTTATCATCCATGTAAGGCTGATTTCCCTGGAATGGCAGAATCGACTGGCTGTAAGAAAGACTACACGGTCTATAATCCAAATATATTTTCTACCTTAAACTTTGAGAAAAAAGCTGGTTACCTCAAAAAGTAAATCATGCAACAAATACTGCACTAATTCTGTTTTTGTGTTTTGAAATCTATAACAATTATTAATTCTATTTATTAACAGGGTTTAGTGTGCTGTTTCTGTGCATGGATACAGTGTTCACTTGTCAAATCTGTGTGCTCATTCGCCTGCCTGTTCTGCTTGCTTTCTGAGGTGAGAGCCCAGCTGCCATCTCAGGGTCACCATAGCTTCTCTCTCTCTCTCTCTCTCTCTCTCTCTCTCTCTCTCTCTCTCTCTCTCATTGTGGCTCTGTCATGGTCTCTTGTTTGGGTTGAGCACAGCCGCCAGCAGTCTTCTGCAAAAGGACACATAGATGGCAGATAATTTTTGAGAGCTACATGCTTATACTTATTGTCAGGCTAGGAATAGAATTATTGGATGGAAATGATTTCTTCTGAGAATTTGAAGGTGTTCTTCATTTTCTTCTATCCTTCTACATTGCCGCTGATACTCAGAGTTAGTCTGATAACACCCCTTCACAGAACTTTCCCTTCCTGCTTCTCTTGGGAGTCTTCTCTTTGCTATGACTTCAGAATCCTTCATGCTTCTCTCATCACTGTCTTATAAGCATTATCAGTGCCCTCCCTCTTGACTTCTCCAGTGGTTGGTGTGTGCACTCTATCTCCTCCTCCTCCAGACATGGATGGTCCTTGTTAGGATGCTAGCACTTTCCTGCTCTCCTCAATTTTTTCTATTCATTCAGTCATGTACCCTACCCCTGGGGATGGTGTGTCCTATAGTCAAAGAAGGTATTCCTTTCTCAGTTCATTTATTCTGGAAACACCCACAAGGTCGGTCGTGCCCAGAGATGTATTTCCTAGGTAATTCTAAATCCAGTCAAATGACAATGAAGATAAACCCTCACACTATGTGGTGTTTCAAACAAACCAAAGTGTGACAATAACAAATGGTAATAAAGTGTTTAGAAGCAGGGTGGTTGGGCCTCAGCTTGCTGCCTCCATGAGGAAGATAAGAGAAGCCCGAGTTCATTTCTCCATTAATAAAACGATGCCACAGAGGGGCATGTCTATACCAGGCTGCTTGTTCAAAGGAAAATGCCTGCTGTAGCAGTGGCACTTAGCTTTGGGATCATTGTTTAACACTGACTTTGGCCCTTTGGGAAATCCATTTGTCCAGGGTTAGTAAAGAACAGAATTACATGGAGAATGCTAAATCAGCTTGAAACAAAACTTTATTAGCTCTTCCATGCTTTGGAATGACAGCACAATTCAATTCCATCTGTGAAAATGACAATCAGTAATTTCCAAAGGAGAAAAAATTCCTCCAAATACAAAGTGAAGTGGAGCAGGCTGATTTTTCCATTGTATTATGCCAGCTCAAAACACAGGCTCAAGGGAAGAATGCACCCCCACCCCCCAATGAGGCCCATATTGCATATTGCATCTCAAATCTCATCTTGCAGAGAAGGCTCTGTTCAGGAACAATGTGAAACAGGGTCCATTGTGCACTGTCCTATAAGAAAGTCCTCTGCTTTGTTCCTTGTTTCCTGATGCGTTGGTTTATCTTTTTGCAATGGTCAGTTTGAATTGCTTTTGCCTATCACTGACAGGAAACCTGACACACATCCCTAAAACAAGATACCATGCTCTAAGTTGTCTTGTAACAAGGCAGAGTAGGCAGTTGTTCCCTTTGGTTCAGTGCTGAAGCTACTCAGGGTCTCTTGATACTTCCTTCACATTTGTAAAGTGGCTGCTGTAGCTCCAACTATTATAGCTATATTCAAATAAAAAAGAGAGACCAAGAGAAATGCAGTGACAGCTGGATCTGTTACATTCTATTGATAAACCAAACCATTTCTGAGGAATTCTAGAGAGGCCCTTTACTCTCATTGGACAGAGTAGGAATATACCCCCATCAGCTGCAACGGAAACTGGAAAACAGAAACAGAGCAGTGTCTTGCCCAAGGCCTCACCAACAAGCCTAATAAGACTGTGGTTCTGTGGGAAGAAAGGAGACTTAGCACCTAGAACTAGAGCCCGAGATGGAGCTTCATTATAAGGGAGTCAATGAAGGAAGGCCCTAAAGAAAGCATGAAGAAACTAAAGAAGCCTGGAGATCACATGCTACTTCAAGAATGTCTAGCCTGAAATTTCCAGTGGCTTCTTCCATTTGCTGTTCAGTCCTCAGTTTCCCTCTCCCTGGGTAACGGCTGTAGGTAGATGGAGAATTTCCAGGCTAGTGGGAAGTGTCTGACTTGGAGATGTGCCAATATCCTTTGTCTCTTGCTATAGAGCTTACTGTGATCCATGCAAGCCTACCCTCCTATCCCAGATCCAAAATCCTCCATGACATTTGGGCTCAAGGATTCCCAGGGATTCAAATTATCCATGTAACACAACAGACACCCCCAGCCAAGTAGAAGCAATACAATCAACACTTTATTACACACCCTGACCATGCAGAGGAGGATTTGGCCAAGCTCAGCTGAGCAGTTCTCTCTCCCCAGGGTATTTTCTGACAAGTTTCAGCATTTAGCTGGGTGGCTAGACAGGCCCACAATCTCCAGAAGTTCCCCTCATCTATCTGGCACCTTAGTGGGGCAGTAGAAGGGAAACAACAAGCTCGACTCTCTCTCCATGTCTTGGTCCCTCAGTAGGTCTCTCTAGCAGAGCAGCTGGCTTCTCACATGACATTCAGGGCTTCAGGGGTGGGTATTCTGAGAAAGTTGCCAGTTTCTCAGAGATATTCAAGAGCCATTGTATTAGTTACTTTTCTGTTGCTGTGATAAAACACCATGACCAAGGAACTTATAAAAGGAAGAGTTTATTTGAGCTTACAATTGACAGTTCCAGGGAATTAGAGTCCATTGTGGTGGGAGGCATGGCGGCTGGATCTGGAGCAGCAAACCGAGGGTCACATCTTGCAAAGAGCACAGGAAGCAGAGAGAGGGCGACTGTAGACCACGAGGCTTGTTAAAACTCACTAAGACTGCCCCCAGTGACACACTTCCTCCAGCACGGCCACACACCCCAAGACCTCCAAAAACAACGCCACCAACTGGAGACAAACGTCTGAATACCTAGAGCTTATGGGGGACACTCATTCAAACCACCACAGCCATGTATCAGAGCCTACATAACTATTCCAAATTCTGGGGATGAAGGAGAGACACATCAGGGGTTTCTCTTTTCTTGGGCACTCTTTGTTCGATCTCTTTTCTAATGTTCAACAAATGGCTCCAGAGTCCCTCAGAATCCTGAGTTGCTGATGAACATCCTTATAGTCAGGTCCGCAGGAACGCACAGGTGGATCCCTCACACAACCATCCTTTATCGACAGGAATTCACTTGTAATCTCTCCCAATTTGTGCATAGTTCCTACTTACCATTTCAGCTCTCCTCACTTGCCCAATAAATTTCTTTTGGCATGCTCAGCTCATCACAGACACATCCAATTGATGGCTGCTTCCTCTACAAGTCTCAGCTCATCACAGACATATCTGATTGATGGCTGCTTCTTCTACAAGTCTCCCAGATCAGCAACTTAGCACCCCCCATGACCACCCCCTTCTCTGGTAGCAGGTACATCACTTGTCATTCTTGAAGACCCCACACTGCATTCTAGAGGCACTCCAGCTCCTGACTCAGGTGCTCCCTGCTACCTCACTATGGTTAGTCTCATAAAAACTACTTTCAATGGCAACCCCAGTTTAACAAAAAGGCATGAGTGTGATAGGTTATGTGAAACAATGAAAGTTAAAAAAGACAGCTTGGGGGCTGGAGAGATGGCTAGCATTTAAGAGCACTGGCTATTCTTGCAGAGGATCTAGGTTTGATTCCCAGCATCCATGTGACAACTACCAACCATCCTTAACTCCAGTTCCAGGAGGTCTGATGGCTTCTTCTGACCTCTGAGGCATTGTAAGATATAGGTATACTTACATACATGCAGATAATATACTCATACACATAAAATAAAAATAATATATTAAAAATTAAAAAGACAGGCTGATTGTGATTTATGCTAAAATATAAGGTTTTTTTTTTTGTTTTTTTGAGACAGGGTCTCCCTTTAGTCCCAGCTGACCTGGAGCTTGCTATGTAGACCAGGCTGGCCTTGAACTCACAGAGATCTGCCTGCCTGTGCCTCCCAAGTGCTAGGATTAAAGGCGTGTGCCACCATGCCTGGCAGAAATCTGGTTTTTTTTTTTAGACTTTTTTTGAGACAGGGTCTTTTTTGAGACAGGGTCTCCCTTTACTCCAAGCTGGCCTGGAGCTCACTATGTAGCCCAGGCTGGCCCTTAACTCACAGAGATCTGCCTGTCTCTGCCTCCCAAGTGCTAGTATTAAAGGCATGTGCCACCATGCCCGGCTGAAATATAGGTTTTAAGAAGTAATTGTGATCTACTTCAAAATAAATCAAATACTGTTTAAGAATGAATGGAGTAAGCTGAGGCCATGGAATCACAAGTTCAGGGCCAGCCTGGACAACTTAGTAAGACCCTGTCTCAAATAAAATAAAATCTATAAAAATAAAATCTATTAAAAAAGCAGCCTTGAGATTTAGCTCAGTGGTAAAGTAGTAGAAAGCATTTCATAATATACAAAAAGCCCTGAGTTTTGTCCTCAGTACACCAAAATAATGGAAATCTGAAGATCAAAAATAGCATGGCAGGGGTGAAAAAGATGGCTCAATAGTTAAAAGCACTTGCTGCTCTTGCAGAGTACCTGGGTTTGGTTCCCAACAATTACATGGTGGCTCACAATCATTTGTAACTCTAGTTCCAGGAGGATCTGACACCTTCTTCTGGCCTCTACAGCCATTGCATGAAACAGGTACACTTACATACATGCAGGCATAACGTTCTTGCACCTTAACATAAATAAATAAATAAATAAATAAATGAATAAATAAATAAATACCATGCCTGTCTAGTATTAGCATTTCACTTTACACTGAACTCCAACAGTCTTATGCAAAGGATAAGCTCTGAGGGCAGAGATGTCTTTAATCCACTCATGTTCAGATAATTTCCTCCGAAATCCATCATCTCAGTAGGTTTCTCTCCTTCCAAATCCCATTGGTCTAACCATGCTGGAGCCAATGGAAGCCCCTCCCATTAGTTCCCTAAGACTATGTGGCTTCTTCAAAACAGACATTTTTTTCCGTTTGCACATAAGTTGGGCTTTCTGTGATTTATCCCAAGTTAGTGGATGCTGACACAAATCTTACTAGGTAGACACAAGTGTTAATAAATTAATGGATTAATGTAGATAGATATGGAGGCTTCAAAGAGAAAGTAACTAAGAAGAAACTAATTCTACAAGTGTCCGTTTTCTCATGGGTCTCGATAATATTTTCATGCCTCAATTCTTTCTTGTGAAACCACGTAACTGGAACATCAGAAAACATTCCTCAGATCTCCTATAATGGCACATGCCTATAATCTTAGCACTCAGGAGGTTGGGGCAAGACAATCATGAGTTCATAGCCAACTTTGACTGCATAGTAAGGTCAAGGCCTGCTTTTGCTATACAATGAATTTCTGTCTCAAAAACCAAGAGCTGGAGATGTTGGTCAATGGTAGAGTACTTGCCTAGAATTTAAGAGGTTTGATCCCTAGAAGTGAAACAGACAAAACAAAAACATGTCCTTTGGCTATTAGAGCTCTCTGAAGATGTGATTTAATGGAGGGAAGATTAAGCAGGATTCAGGCATCTACTGCCACCAACAGAGAGAAGATGGAGGCTCAGAGGCAAAGATAGACAGCAAAGCTGATTTGCAAAGCTTGCCCTGCTCACCCAGACTCATGGCCAGAGTCTGAAATCAGTCATTTATGTCTGCCCCATGTTAGGCCAGGATTCTCTTCTATCACCATGCATCACGCATGGGTGCATCTTCCTCTCCTGCACACAAACAGCTCACTCAGCTCTTCTGTGCTGTCAATATAGTCAATATACTGTTCTCCTTTCATTTCTACTGTTGTGATAAAATACCCTGACAATAAACAACTTAGTGAGAAAGGAGTTTATTTCATCTTACAGTTCCAGGTCACAGTCCATCATTGTCAGAAACTGATGGCACAAACTTCAAATAGCTTGTCACATCATTTCTACAGCTCAAGAGAAAAGAGAAATGAATGCATGCATATTCATTGGCTTGCTTGTGCTCTCTCAAGTTCTCTACTCTTATCCAGCTGAGTGCCTAGGGCACAGTGCTGCACAGAGCTGGGTAAGGCTTCTTGTATCAATTAAAGTACTTTATAAATCCTGTACCTGCCCACAGGCCAACCCAATATATGCAGTCCCTCTTTGCGACTCCCCCAAATGATTCTAGATTGTGTTGAGTCACTGGTTAAAGCCAATCATCACAATTACTGCTCCTCAAGGCCTCCTAAAGGACTATCCCATCCTGACACTCCAAGTGTGAACCCAGACCACAAGTGTTCCAAATAACACTCCATCCCACAAATGAAAACACAACCAAAGTGCTTCTTTCTCTTTAACCAAATATTTACCCCAAAGCATTCCATGCCCTCTCATCAGCCAGTTTCATGCCAAATGTTGTGGTTGGTTCAATAAACTCTGTCTTCATCTATGCTCTCTCCTCAAGTCCTAATTTTACCAACCTATCAAAGCTAGCACCATCTCTTCACTGGACATTGTAGCTTATACATAGAATTATTTAGCAGTTTTCCTATCTGCTGTCACATTTATCACAGGCTGAAGGGACGTGCAGGTGGCTTCCAGACTCTTCCTCATCCTGCCCCCATGACATGGTTCTCGGCTCTTCCCCTTCTACTTTCAGACCTGGTGTTTCCTTTTAAAATCTCTCCTTCCAACATATAACTAAACCTGCCTTTATTTCTAAACCAAAACATGCTGACTTTGGGGTATCACTTGGGTGAAGTTGAGAAAAGGCTATTCCTAGAACATTATTATTCATGCTTTATTCCAGAAGTGTGGTCGGGAGTGCGTGGTCCCCTGAATTCTGGTGTTTTCTTTGCAATCTGAAGACCAGGAGGGACCTGCAGCTGAGCTTGCTAACTGCTTGATTTCTGATTCGAACCTGTTTAAATCTTCTACTTTCCTGCCCATTATCTTCATTACCAGAGCACCTTTGTAAGGAAATAAAAAGAAACAAGAAACCCATCAAAGCTCCCCATGTGCTCCCATCAGCCTCTAGCCATCACTATTAATTTGAGTCAATTGTACAATACTTACATGTACAAAGCTCAGCGAAGTCTCTGAACAACCTCCCTGAATAGCTGATAGAAACTCTATTTTTACATATGTGAAAACTAAAGCTTTATACCTTGCCCAAATCACATGGTTATAGCCTCAGAACAGGACACAGGCACTTTGGCTGAAGAGCTTCTGCCCCAACCATCAGCTATTACCACAATGGGACAAGTTGGAACCAGCACTTGCTTTACCTACCTTGTTTTTTAGGCTATCATTACCACAGAACTGTCTCTACTCCCTTGGCTCAGTTTCCTTCCATTACTAATGCCAGGCTCTTCAGAATAGTCTTTTCTTTATTGGTATGGTGTTTTTCTCCTTTCCAGGCTTGGTGAATGGCCACTTCTCCAACTCAATGACTCAAGGCTGACCTCTCCACCCAAAGACATCACCTGCAGTCATGTTATAACTATTAACTTTGGTTCATTTGTGTCAAGACCAGAGCTTCTCAACCATTAATGGGCATGTGATTTACTGAGGAATATTGTAAGATGCAGCATCTGACACACTGGTCTTCAGGGCCAAGACTTCTGCATTTTAAATAAGATCCTAGGAGAGACTAGGGTGGCCAATCCAGGGACTGCATCAACCTTTGGAGCCCAGCCATTCTTCCTTACCTTCTCCCACCACAACACTTGGCTCTCCACAGATAAAACACAGCATCTGTCTGCCTGTCTTTTCCATTCTACCCACAGGTATCATTACCAAGAAGCACCATGAACATTCTGTGTCCTTCCATCTCTTCTCTCCGTGTCTGCCACAAGAGGAGTAAAATATGTACTTTACTTATATTTTCAATCAATTCTCAAAGTCACCTCAATGCCAAAAGTTAAACATCATCTAAGTAAAATGTAAATGAGAGAGAAAGCATAAGCAACTTGCATTACAGTCTATGATTTTAATGAGAATTCAAAATGTGTGAAGAGACAGATGCCTGATAGGCACAATCAATCAAGAATCGAGTTCTGGAAACAAACAGCAGACTTACAGATAAATAAAGTCCAAGCTCCACACATCTGCCCATAATTATCTTAGCTAGCAGTCCATGAAATAAAAATCCTGTGGTTGGTAATTTCTCCTATTTGTTTAACTTAGAGGCTTATGTGCAGCCACAAAAATGAATGACATGCTGAGCAGCCAGAGTGCTAAAAGGACACACGTGACTTACAACTGCCAAGCTGAAGAAACACATTGAGCCAACGGGGCTTTACCCAGCTGACAAATGGCCTCACTTATTTCCTCTTGAGGTAACCCGGAAGTACACATTGGACTGTGGAGGGAAGCAAGGGCCAGCAAGATCTGGAAGTGAGGCTGTTTCCAGAAGAAAGCAAGAGAGGTTGTGTTATGTCTTCACCTAGTAATTTTACTCACTCTCCTACTGCAAGGGATAAGGAGCCAAGTATCTGGAAGTGCAAGGGTTCAGGCTCCAGTGTTCTTTGGGTGGGGGTGGGGGGCATGGAGAAACTCTGAGATGGTGGTGCTGGGGAATGAGAGCAGTGAAATCAGAAGGCACTTCCTTGAACACTGGTGTTTTGACAGGTTACACTTCTGTCATGTTCAGTGGGGATGAGTTTCTCCCAGTAAGAACTATCAACTTTTATGTTGGATGCAGTGAGCAGCCTGGATCACATTTTTTAGCTTCCTGGAATGTTGGAAATAGAAACCACAATGCTTTCTTCAAATGAGAAAAACAAATCCTCAGAAGGATTAAATTCTATCCTTAAGGCCACAACACTAAGTAGTTTAAGGTACAATAAAAAGGTGAACTCAGTTCTAGAGTAATCCCTAATATTCATGAGAAACCCCAGGCAGTCAGCTATGGAGGGAGGAAGGGAGCAGAGCTTCAAAGGACATCCAGGTGGCTGCTCCTAGCTGAGAGCTCTGTACACAGGGATTCCCAGCAGTGAGTGCTCCCTTCTGATTCCCCATTTCTCATAATCATAGGATTTTGATAAGGCTATTTTCCAAATCTATCCTGTACTTTAACAACTGGAATTATCATGAAAGGCACAGAAAGAGACCCAGTGCATGGAATGAGGCTTAGGCAGATTCCCAAGTCAGCTCCAATGCTGAACCAAGCAGTTCCCATATACTCAGCATAGTTCATCTAAAAAAATCATGATAAAAGATGTGCATATCAACATCTCATCCTAAATGGGGGAGAGGCTCACCCCTCTCTGAGGGACTTATGGTTCTTGGGGAAAGTGGTGTCATTTTCTTCACTATTGTAGCCACTGAACAGTTTCCCTTGTTCCAAAACATAACCTCCCACACATGCCCAGGCAACTGACGCCAGTATCCAATGGGCCCTACACTAAAGGAAGACATGAAACTAGGTGAGGGTGTTGAGAAGAAGGGCTCAGCAGGAGAGAACCAGGTGAGAGAGGTAAATGGGGTGTGTGTGAAAAGAGCTAAGTTTCATTACATAAATGTATGACACTGTCAAACAATAGGAAAATTGGAGAGCCTAGAAGACTAGATAGATTCTTAAAAACATATAAAATTAATGTTAAGATAGGAAATTCACATTTTTATGACTACAGCCCTCTTCCTTTTCTGGTAGGCTATCCCATCTGCAGGACTCTATGGTACATTGTTACATTGTCCTACATTCAGCATAAGAAGATATTAATGACCCCAACACACACACACACACACACACACACACACACACACACACACACATGGAAGATGCCCATGAGGTGGAGGTATCACTCATGTAAAACCTATGGCCCTGAAATAGGAAAATGAAACCTAGTTTGGCTGGCTTGATGCAGAAGTTATATTTTATTAAAGAAAGTTAAATTCTCATTCTATTCCAGCTTTGTATTAGAATGCTACTTTGCTTCATGAGGAAAAAAACTGAATGGATAAAAGAAGGACATGGGGATATTAGTGTGTGTGTGTGTGTGTGTGTGTGTGTGTGTGTGTGTGCATGTGTTCATGACAGGTAGGGGCAGGAGTGGGGGAATGGATGTGTATTTTAGTCAACTTTCCATCAGGGTGACAAAATTTCTGAGACAGTCAACTAAAAGGACTGAAGGCTTTATTTGGATCATGGTTCCAAATGGTTCAGTCCACAGTTACATAACTCCATTGTGCCTGGGACAAAGGCAGAGACTAAGAGACCAGTACCTTGAAAGAGCTTCAAGGGCCCTCCCTCACTGATCTGAATTCCTCCCACTACTCCCCACCTCCTAAGGGTTCCATCAACTCCCAATTATGCCCCAGGCTGGTGACCAAGCTGTCAACATGGGGGCCATTAGGGACACTTCTGAGCATACCTCAGCAGCAGATTAGAGTGCGGATGTGGACTGTGGACAGGAAGAATATATCATTTTCTGTTTCCCCCAAACCTACTTGAAGCAATCTTGGACTGCATCAGAAAAGTGAATGTACTAAATGTAGACAGCTGTGACAGCTTAGTTTCCTCCTTTCATCTAATCTTCTTTCCTGCATCACAGAAATCAATAGTTTCTTTGGAGAATTATACTGTCCCCTGGCTTGTTCCAGGAAAAAAATATAGTTGAATTTTCCCAGAAATGGACACTTCTGGTTTTTAAAATAATAGTTTATTTAAATCTTTGAGAATTTAAACCACATAGTTTAATCATATTCAATCCTGTCTCCTCAGATTCACCACAATATCACCCCTGAGTTTGTGTTCTTTTTTTTTTTTTTTTTTTTTAAAGCCCATCAAGTCTAATTTTCCCAAATACACTGAGTAAGGTTCCATCAGTATGGTTCCATCCTTGGAGCATGGTCAACTACCAGGACTCCTACCTTAAACAAAACTGACTCTCTCCCACCAGCAATCAGTTGTCAATAGTAGCTCCTTATCTGTCGGTGGAAGTTTGTACCTACCTCCCTCCTCCATGCTGACATTTTGTCTGGCTTGAACTGGCACAGGTTTTGTGTGTGCTTTCACAAATGCTCTGAGTTCATGTGTGCAAATGCCCTGTTATGTCCAGAAAATAGTTTCTTTGCAGTCATCTACCGCCTCTGGCTTTTTATAATCTTTCCAGTCTCTCTTGCTAAGAAGAGTATGATGCAGATCTGGCATTTGGGGCCAAGCATGCCACAGTCTTATTCTCTACATGTTACCTGTTGTGGGTCTCTATGCTAATTGCCACCAAATGCAAGAAGAAACTTCTCTGGTGAGAGTTGAGAGAAACACCAACTGAAAGATATAGTAACAAGGCATTAGGAGTTAGTTTAATACAGTGTACATTTAGCCAAATAATATGATTTTCCTTAGGGTCTATAAACTATCTATGTACAGGTTCTTAGTTTTGATAATGGTGTCAGGTAGGGTTCCATCTTACAAAGCTGACTCTAGATCCACTCACAAAGTGTTTGGTTACTTCCTTAACACTCATGCCACAAATGTACCAGTGGGCATATCTTGCCAGGTCAGTTGCTACTGTAGCTCACAACATTCACAGCTGGGTAAGACTGATGATTAGTTTTCTCTTTTGGTAGCGTACATAACACCTCCCAGCACTATGAAATCTAGCTAGAAAGAATGAAGCTTTGAGGTCGGTACTAGCTTGATTTCTCCATGTTCTACAAATCACATAGTAGTGTCTTCAGCAACAGGGGTTTTGCATCAAGTTCTGGAGGTAACTAAAAGCAGTGCCTATAGCCAGATATGTTTGGGGGTTCTTTGTCCAACTAATCCATAAGAGGGAGCCCATTTGTGGCATTGGGTTTTTAATTTGCTAGCCTATGGTGCTGGTAGGAATAGTTCTCACTTTACAGAGTAACTCTATTTAGAATAATATCTGTTGAATAAAGGAACCCATGGCTTTTCCCTAACACATGTATTCTTACATGGGTGCTTCATTGCTCTTTATGTCTGAAGAGTCAATACTCCCATCCCCAGATGTAAGAAAGAAAAAATGGTAGCTCAATGTCTTTGTCATATATTTTGGTGATTTATCTTTTTAGGCCAAATCTCCTTTTGCTATTCTACTTTTGTATCTTAAACTATTGACTTTTTTTTCTTTCCCATGGGGGGATGGGTAAGGGAGATTCTGTGAAAAATATGATGCCTAACTTCATAGGTCAATGTTTTTTATGTTAATAAACTCTATATACAACTGTTAAATATATATATATATATATATATTTTTGTGTGTGTGTGTGTGTGTGTGTGTGTGTGTGTGTTAGGAAGGTTCTACAGTAGTAGTTTCCTGGGCAGCAGCCTGAGAATGTATGTGTCAATGAGACCACCAACCCTGCTGTCTGAAAACTATTGCTATCTTGTGAGGTTTAAATCAGAAAAGACAAATATAGGTAGACTATATCTCATCTGAAATGCTTGGGGCAAGAACTAGGGATATCATGATGAGATATCATGGGGATGAGAGACAAATCCCAACAAGAAAATCATTTGGGTTTCATACATGTCTCATAACACAGTCTGAACAGAATTTTGTGCAACATTTTAAATAAATTGGTGCTCCTCCCAAAATTCATGTTTTTGAATTTTTCACTAGGCACTCAAGAAGTTTCAGATTTTGGAGCATTTTGAATGGATTATGCTCAACCTATAGAGTCAACCCAGAGTATGCAGGAAGAAAATCATCAGCGAAAGGTATCAGTGACGCCCTTGGACATGGGCCCCAATCCTGGGAAATATGGGCACTCTTCCACATAGATGTATTCAACTCGGATCCTCTGTCTTTCCTCCATACTAAAGAGAGAATTTCAGCCATTGGTTTACTTAGAAGATGACATGAATATTTCAGATCATAGAATATTCATATTGAAAACATCAGGTTTGCTTGTTTGCTTGTTTCCTTGTTTGAGCAATTCAATTGATTTACAAATCAGTGAAGTCTGAGATAAAGTGACTTGAGAAAAACTGGACAGCTAGTTACCATGGAGAAGATGGAAGGAGGATCCAGCCCTTCTCGTTTCAATGTTCTGGTTTAGAGCCAGTGATGTCAACCACCTAATCCCTCCAAGTGAGACCTGAGTGCTCAGCTGAGTGAATGTAGACTTAAGAGGGGCCCTGTCCTGTTGCAGATATCCAGGGCTCTGAGCTGGACCCTGAACAGCAAGTGCTTTTCACTCTTGTAGAGAGGAGGGGTATAAGCACCATATGCAGACTTGGGTGAGTCTGGGGAGCAGAGGAACATTCTCTCTCTCTCTCTCTCTCTCTCTCTCTCTCTCTCTCTCTCTCTCCCTTCCTCCCTCCCTCCCTCCCTCCATCCCTCTCTTCCACCTCTCTCAGTTTCTCCCTTCTCTTTCCTCTCTCCTTTCTCTTCTCTCCTCCCTCTATCTCAGTAGCTCGGCTCTGCATTCCCAGCTCTCTCCCCTTGCTACTCTTCATTTCCTATCTGAACTAACATCTCTTCAGCTCTTGCTGGGCCAGGGTGGAATACCAAGTCACATATGAGTCATATCTCCGTGACCAGGCTGTCTCCAAGCTGCTTAATTTACTCCCCAGCATCCCTCCCTGTGACAGCCCCTCTCCTTTCCTCCATCCATCTTTACTCACACTTTAATCAAGCTGACCTTCAATGTCTTGTTTGAGCCTGTCTGGCAATTTGCTGGTGATTATTTTGCCACCTAATCCACTGCCCATGTGGACTGGAAACCTTTTAGTCTGATTAGCAAAAGGCTGCTGCTGAGCTCGACTTGTGGAGAGGGATTTCAGGCTTTGGTAGAAAACCTGCAGAAGGCAGCTGGGTGCTAGAATAGGGCAGCTGGGGTGGGAGATACTGAAGAAACCTTGAGAGAATAAGTGGAAGGAAAGTATGGACATTCCAAGGAAGAATGCCCAAGGTTGCCGTCTTGTCTCTGAAGCTACCACTAAATGACCCTATAGGACACACTGCTGGGCTTGGTCACCCGCCCTGCTGGAAGCTAAGCTCCTGATGGCAGAGCTGGGCACCTCTTTTGCAGGACAAGGGTAGGCTTGAGGGTTCATAGTTGTGGAGTGTTATTGCTCTGCATCCCACCAATGTCTTCACCTCTCCTATTCCTTTTCTGAACCTCAGTTTCTTCATCTCAATGAGTTGCCGTGAGACTTAATATAGTTTCACAAAGTTAGACAGCAGGCTGTAAGATGTAGAATCTTTTGAGATAAGAGGGTCGGCGCACAGCAGGGCCATTCAGGCTCCTGTCCTACTTTCTCAGCACATATTTACAATGATAGATTCCACAGGTTAAGCCCCAGTGAACATCAGATGAGCATCCGCATCCCCTATAGTGAAGAAAGGCCTGGGGGCAAAACAAGGGACAAAATACTATGGCCTTGCATTTCCTCTGGACTTGGGACCAGGGCCCTCACTGGGTTACCATACCTCACTTCATCCTCACCATACCAAAGCGAATATGGAATCACTTCCACTTTATGAACAAGGATACTGAAGCAGAAGGAGTTAAGCAATGTGCCCAGGGCACCCAGGTAAGGCCCATTTCTTTTCTCCACATTGGCATAGCTGTAGCCAGGGAGAAACAAGGGTCCCTTGTCCCCTTAGTTCTGAGAAAATCTGCTTGCTGGAGCTGAGCATAGAGGAGGCTGATCGGCTCTTTGTCAAGTCAAAACAGACAAGGCCATAGCCTGGAGAATGAGAGAGATGGTTGTAGGTATCTAATGTGTCCCTCTGTAACTGGAATGGAAAGCAGGCATCTCTCCAGACCCAGTGTGTGCTATAGTATCCAAGGGTGATGATCAGAGAGGCCAGGTGTTTCCATCATGACACCTGTGAAGGCTTGGGGCTGCTGAGTCTATCTTTACCGTGGGGAGCCAGAGAGAAACCAGCACTCCTCTCTTACCCTTCTAGATACACTGAAATCCACACACTCTAATACCCAGCTGAAGAACTCCACTGAAAGTTTTGCTATAATTCTGTAAGACAAGTGATCAGTTTGGGGACATTCACCATCCCTAGAATATTGAATGTTTCTGCTCACCTGGTATGTTTATCAACTTATCTATGATATTTATAGCAATTTTCACTAAGATAGCATATAAGTATTCATGCTAAGGTTTTACATTTAAAACCTTTATTCCTAGATTTCTTATCTTTGTGAACTATTTTAATTAAGATGCTTCAATTACCTTTCCTAATGTTCAATTACATAATGCCATAGATGTCTCTATATAGCCCTTGTGCTAAATAGCATTAACTCTGTTGGTTCTTGTAATTTGCCTATAGAGTATTTGAATTTTCTCCATGAATAACCATACCTCCCAGCAGAGGCAGCTCTGTTCTTTCCCTTTTGAGTGCCATATGCATTTGGACATTGCTCATGACAATAAGTTTTCAAGGAGAAGTCTCCCTCAGTGGCTGATGTGTGCTGGTCCAAGGCTATCTCCACCATCACCTTCTTGCTTCCCATCTACTTCCTCTTCCTCCATTCTGCTTCCTTGATCTTCCTGCTGTGCTCCCACACATTCTGGTGTGAGCTCACTGGACCACCATCTAAACGCTGTAACTTGGCAGTCCCTTTGCAACAAGCCATCACTATCATCATTCAGTCAGATCAGTGAGGCCAGATATGAGGTCAGATATGACGTCTGTGACAGTGGACAGTACAAAATTTTGAGATGAGTAGACACAAGTGCTTATTCCAACCTCCCTGGCTTCTACCAGAAGCTGAACTGTCAGAGCATAAGGCACAAAACAGTGTAGAGGTGCAGAGACTCTCCATCCCTGCCAGGCGGTGGTAGGGGGTGACCTCATCTGCTGGTGTTCAATGTACTATTCTTTTTTTTTTTTCCGTTTTCTTTGGTCTTTTTGAGTCAGGGTCTCCCTGTAACCCCATCTGTCCTGAAACTCACTCTGTAGACCGGATGGCCTTGAACTCACAAAGATCCGCCTGCCTCTGCCTCCTGAGTGCTAGGATTAAAGGCGTATACCACCACGCTCGGCCAATGTACTATTCTTATGTCAGAGAACAAAGTATTTCAACAAGATACTGTGGGATGTTTTGGTTTTCCAGTGTGGAGAGGAAGAATCAAACCTGAGGATTCCATTTAACAGATATATAGGTCCTCTCCACTTGTCAATCCAGTCCTCTGCCCTCTTTCCAATGCTGCCCCTATGGGTGGACACAGGTCCAGGGGAGTGTGGACTGCAGCTGCTGACTGCCAGCCGCAGGGGCTTCTCTCCCTTCTATTGACTGATGTTTTCACAAGTAACGCCTGCTGAGGTAATTCAATTGCTGCACCTGGAAATTGACAACCCAGTGCCATTTGCTATCAGAATCAAACAGGAAAAAAGGACACCATCTGTTCTGAATAAAAAGAAAACCACTGTGATATAAGCCTGACCTTTCATCTTGAAGGAAAATTACGGACTCCCTTGGAAGAAGTAGTGTGAGAAGGAGGGGCTGATTCATTTCTCCAGAGATCTGGTTTTCCCTATTCTTTGTTCTGGATGGAGCAACCTTAGGCAAAAGTTAATAAGATGCACTTAAGGGCTGAAATGGCATGGTGGGACACACCACTGGTCAGTCTCCAATCACAGTGCAGAACAGAAATGTTTCTTGGGAAAGTCATTTTCCTTCCTATATTTTGTAATATTGCTCAGTTAGGATATCTACTGAAGTTTCACAATATTTCCTTCATGCACTTTCTGAGATAAAGCAACAAGGAAGAGAGATTTTTATCTTCTGGTCATAACTACCAGAGTATTTGGTGATCACTTATACAGTCATCACTAGTCACATACTTAAAGAGGCAAGTACCATGCTCAGTCCCACTAATGTTGTTGACGGATTATTGCAACACAGAATACCTGTATCTGTGGTTAATCTCTAAAAGTATGCAGTCCAAATGACATTATTTCTATCAACTTTGGGGGGAAGTGTCCCCTGTCTTTGAGTTGACAGGGAGGACAGAAATGCTACTGGCATTTTCTTATCAGGAACAGTGTCTTCTGGGGACTGAGCAGAAGTGAACTTGGCAACAATCAATATTTCAACTCAGGATGAGACTAGGTCTGATTTAATCACTGAGGAATTATTTGATCATCACTGACATCTAACAGAGAAGACTTAATCCCATTAGTAAAGTGCTTTCTGCCTGAGCAGAGCAGGGAGCCCAGCTGAAGTAGAAGCACAGCAAACCTCCATGCCTAATTAAGAAAAGTGGAGATGTGACCCCAGAGCCATACCCCTGATCTCAGGCATCCATCAGAGCTCTGTAGCAGTACAGGGATACCAATGGCTTCTTATACTTTTCTTAATAGTAATTAATTTCCAAATGTCTTTTGGAGAGGTTTAAAAAATCAACTTGTGAAGGTAAGGTTTATATACATCCAAATGCATCCATTTTAAAGGCAGAAGTAGATGGGTTTTAATATATACATAGACTGAGTGCTAATCCTGAGGTTCCAGGCTTCTACAAAATCGATTAGCCACCAGTTCCCTGTTGCTGTTCATAAATGACACATCTCTGGCTTGGGTGACCACTGATGTCCTTCTGTCATGATATATTAGATTTTCACTTTAGAATTTTATATAAAGTCACTCTTACATCTGACTTATGGTTTAGTTATTTACGATTCATGGAATTCATGGAAATGTTGTGTGAATTCACCATGACTTATGCTTCTTTACAAGTGGGTATTTCATTATTTCCAAATCCCTTGTCTGTTGTGAATAAAGTTAATATGAACATCTGGGTGCACATTTCTCTGTGTAGGCACATGTTTTATTTGTATCTAGTAAATACTGAGCGGTGGAGAACCCAGCTTTTACGGTGTGTGTTTACCACCAAACTGTCTACCAAAGCCTCTGAGTCACAGTTCTTCTAAATTCAAGCCACAATTTAGAATTACAGTGTTGGTTCTATTTTCCTTTCTTCCTTTTCCCCTTTTCAGTGTTAGGAACTATACTCATGGCCTTGCCATGCTCCAGAAGTTCCCTACCAATGGGTTATAATTGTAGCCTGCTTTTTCTTTTATTTTTAAAAGTATCTATCAATCTATCTATCAATCATCTATCTATCTATCTCTCTATCTATCTATCTATCTATCTATCTATCTATCTATCTATCTATCTATGTGTGTACGTGTGCCTGTGTGTGTGTGTGCACACACACGTGCGCTTGGGATTTCACTCTGCCTCCCTAATGACTCCAGTACATTTTTTTGTGAGCTTATTGGAACTTTATTATGTTATCAGATATGTTTAATTGGTAGAACATGACTAATACTCAAAGATTTCAGTTTTGCCTTGAAAATGAATCAGAGACTAGTAGAATGAGCATGTGTATTTTAGACATATGATATAAATATTTTAAATATCATATAAGTAGTGCTAATATACTGTGGAGCATAAAGGTGACTAAATTCAGTACCTCTGTATCAATTAAGCTTGGTGACTGATTCTCCAACTGTACTAATGCAATCATCAAATCAAAGTCTACTCCGTGGATATCAGTTAATGACCCAAACAAGATATTCCCTGTGTCATTGCATCCTGCTGGTCATTTATACTATGACAATTATTGTTCAACTTAGAGTCACACAAATACATACTCAGACAATAAATATACCCCAGAAGGCTTTGCGTGCAAGCCACTCTTGGAAAAATCTGAAGTCTGCATGAACTGGAAATGGAAGTTTCATTCTATAGACAGGCCTTCTTCATGGCTGTGTCACGCATGTCTATTTCCTGGCACCTTCCTCAGGGCTGTGTCTTGCATGTCTATTTCCTGGCACTGTCCTCACGGATGTGTCATGCATGTCCTGGCATGCATATTTCCTGGCACCGTCCTCACGGCTGTGTCACGCATGTCTATTTCCTGTCACCTTCCTCACGGCTGAGAGGGACGGTGCAGAATATGGCATCATAAGCCTGTCTTACTGAAACATCTCACAGCCATTAGTCACTCAGAGGAAGCTGCTCTTGTCCAGTAACTCTATACTCAGAAAGATGCCTTCCCCCAACATCATGAAAATCATGGGAGTTTGGACAAATAGATTCCTGCTTTTCTCTCTCTCTCTCTCTCTCTCTCTCTCTCTCTCTCTCTCTCTTTCTCTCTCTCTGCGTGTGTACATGTGTGTGTCTGTGTGTGTCTGTGTGTGTGTATGTGTGATACATGATGCTCATGTTATGAGTCCCTCTGGGCCCCTCTCGCTCTGTGTATGAGTTAAGGGGCACTGTGTGGCCACCTTCACTACTCCAGTATCATATCGGAAGGAGACTAGACTAATGTTTTAGAAGATGATGGACAATCCAGGGACCCCAAAGAAGACAAACCAGCATCCCCCAAGCTAGCATATACTGGAGCTCCTTGGACACCTTCGTCTAGTCACTGATGACTACAGGACATGAATGATACCATGGAAGGCCAAAGGTATGAATATGGAGGAGACATATTCAAGAGAGCAAGAAGCAACAGAGAACTTAATTTCAGCCACAAAGAACTGAGAATTTACTGATCTTTTACTACACAGGGGGATTTCAAGAAGCCTAACTTTCTGGCCCTGATATTATGACCCACTTAGAAAGAAGCCTGGGCTGAGATAAACATCCTATGTCCGAGGGACATTCCTATGGGGCAATTTCAGATGCTTTATGACACTCAACCATCCCTGCCACCTCCTCTGTAACAAAATATACTATCCACAGTAATTTCTGCATAGCCGGGAATGGGTGATATAACCTGAGGTCATGTACAATGGAGACTTCATGTTGTCTGGCTGAAAGTACAAGAAAAGCAGTTTTTGCTTTCTTTCTGTTACTCTTCATTAGGATCTTCCTTCTCAGGTGCTTCACATGGGGAGAAGCCCTCACAGGAAGCTTCCTTCATCTTTACCAATCCCATCCTTTTTCTATATATGATCTTCCAAAGGAAGTTCTAGCAGGATAATAAACATCATTCTGATCTGCTACTAGCAGCTACCACTAAAATCCTAGGTGACCATATACTCCAGAAGATCCATTTGTTCATTGTCTTAACAGACACACAGTTTTCAGGGCACGTAATTCCACATGAGTGCTGAGTTCCCAGAGACAGTTGTGCATGGGGACTACTTGCTGTCCTGATACACTCAGTCCAGCTGGGGACACAGATTGCCCAGTCCATGTCTGACTCTGCTGGAAGGATTCTTGACAGTAAAGAATACACCAAAAAGACCCTAGAAAGAGACTGAGGAAGGGTTTTTCTGAGAGATTTATGGCCAAATTAAGTCTTTCAATCATGAAAAATAGAAAACATTCTAGAGAGAACTCACGGCAGTTAACAGAATTATCACCAGAAAGATCTCTGGGTGGTAGGAGAGAATTAAGCTGAAAGAGATATTTACAGTCAGTTCTGTTTAGAGCGGCAGGAGTTTCAGATGCTGGTGAGGAAGAGCAGTCACAAGGTTAGAGGGGTGATAGATACAAGTGACTCCCTTGCTCTGTTCACAAGCTAAAGTGTATTTTGAGTCAGAGCAGTTGAAAAACTGATCCGAGAAGGACTATAGTCCACGTTGCCTATGAGAGGATCCCTGGGAATACAGTGTGAATGGAAGGGAGTATGTAGGGTTGGCCCTGATGGAGCACAGATGACAAACACCTGCGCAGTGCATCACCATGGGGTTTTGGATGAGACTGTGGAGCAAGACTGTTGAGGAATTTGTGGCTACAAAGAGAAATCAAGGACCCCAGTCTCCAGGTTTGGCTGAAAACACCATTAGTGTGAGCTCAGATGTCAGCTGAACCCTGCAGAGACATATACTTCATCTAAGCCCAATGGCTTTGCTTTCCTGGTGTGGCAAAAGACACTGTGGTTGAGACAGAGCTCAGAGGCGTGGGCTTGCCTTGCGCATGTAAGGCCCTGGATGCAAGCTCCAGAACTGCAAAGAAATAAAAAAAAATAAGCTTACCTTACTTCGTTGTGATCTCACAGTACATTTTTTGCTGTCTGTTTGAAACAGGGTCTCCCTGTAACCCCAGTTGTTGTGGAACTCACTATATAGACCAGTCTGGCCTTGAACTCACAGACATCCACCTGCCTTTGTCTTCCAAGAGCTGGGACTAAAGGTGTGTCCCACAATGCCAGACACTCAGAGAGCACATTTTTAAAAGATAAAATTACTTTTGTATTGGGTTAAGGTATACAAATGGCCTATATATTTTTTCTGAATTTCAACATCACATTATAACACTTTCTTTTACTTGTAGGACAATTTAAAGGAACTAAGCTTAAATTTCCTTCCCAAATAAGTAGCATACAGTCAATGAGAAACAGTTTGGGTAAATTTAATGAAAGCTTATGCCTTGGCTCCTGTTTATGGGTATGTGTAATACAACTTAGGCATCTATAGGTCAAAACA
>VZQC01008232.1:116166-139774 GCA_009823505.1 Rhizomys pruinosus | reverse complement strand
CTGTTGCCCACATTTGCTTTACATAAAATCTGTAGAGCAAGAACTTTGGGATTGACACATACAAATGTTCTCTATAATTTCTCTGTTGTACAGTATCACCTTGTAGCATTCTCTTTAAGATGATTTAACGTAAAAATTAAGTTTGCTTCCCAAGTTAATCATATATAGTCACCCAAAACAACATGGGTGAATTTGATGAAATCTATGCCTTGACTCCACCCTATAGTCATGTATAATACAACTATCTTCTGGAGACTCATACGCTAAAAAAAAAGGGGGGGGGATACAGAAAGACATGAAACCTTTTCATCAAACCCCTGCATTCTCTTTTCTTAATTCTTTGATTTGCTCTTTATAATCTTGTTCTTCTTTAAGTATGTTCACAATTTTACTTTTGATATCTGTGTCCTGGGCCATCCCCAGGGGGATCCCACTGTAGGAATCTTCCACAGGGTTGGTAGAGTTTGGTGTGGGATTATCCTGTTCCTTTCCCATGTTGTCTCTTCTTTGTGTTCCTTGCATATGGGCTTCTCCTTGCCTGTATTCCAATGTGGGTCCCAAATGCCTCTTCACTGTGTTGAAGACTTGCTTTGCTCGCCTCCTTCAGATAGCTTTGTTGTTTGTTTGATTGATTTTTTTTTCCTTTACTCCTTGCTTTGTGGAGTGTTGACTTCTCTAAGCTTTAGGCTTTCTATTGGAAGTCCAACTCACTCATCCCTTACTGTTCTGAATGTTTTCCAAAGAATCCACTTGGACACTCCTTCCTTTAGTAATCCCAGTTGGGTGGGGGGGTGTGCTCGCCTGCTCCCTGGTACCTGTGTTTCAGGTGGTCTTGGGAGATCTCTGATCTCAAGACTCACACAACCCCATCTTTTATACCACCTGGGAGGATAACTCTGCCCCTAAAGCCACAAAAGCCAATCAAGCCAAGGACAACTAAATTAAATCAAACAACAATCGGTCTTGCTGAAGCACCCAGCTCCTACTTACCTGTGCTTCATGTGGTCTTGGGAGATCTCCCTCCTTTTCATTTTCTTAGCTGCCGGTGTTACATCAGGATATGTATTCATGTATAGGATATTGGTGATACAATCCACAAAGGATGGATAACACAGCTCTTGCTTTTCTGCCTTTGTGTAATTTCACTTAGTATAACACTTACCTGTGAATTTCATAATTTCATCTTTTCTTACTGCTGAGTAGTACTCCATGGTTTAGATGTATCACAATTTCATTATCTATTTGCCAGTTGAGGGACATTTAGGTTATTTCCATTTTTTAGCTTTTGTTAGGAAAGAAGAAACAAACTCCGATGTACAGGTATCTCTACCGTAGGCTGAGTCCTTTGGGTGTATGCCAAGGAGTGGTATAACTGGGTCATACCATTCATTTTTAGGGTTTTTTTGAGAGTTCTCCACACTGCCTTCTACAGTGGCTGTACTAGTTGGTGTTCCCACCAGCAGTGAATGAGCGTTCTGCCTTCTCCACATCCTTGCTAGCATTTGGTGCCCTTTGTCCTCTTGATCTGAGCCAGTCTGAT
This sequence comes from Rhizomys pruinosus, assembly GCA_009823505.1. Classification (NCBI taxonomy): domain Eukaryota; kingdom Metazoa; phylum Chordata; class Mammalia; order Rodentia; family Spalacidae; genus Rhizomys; species Rhizomys pruinosus. The sequence continues at coordinate 138,234 of VZQC01008232.1, read as the reverse complement.
TGGGGTAAGACCTGAAGTTTAGCTCTCATAATGCAAGATGTTAATATCAGTTAATGAAAAATCAGTCAATGGTCCAACCCAGCCTTAAAGCTTAATAACCATAATGACTTGCACAGCAAGCGACCCCTACTGGCCGAGAGGTGGCACTGTTATCTGTGGGGCAATCCACAGCTATCTAATTGGACTTAAAGCACTCTCAATAGGAGCAAACTCATGGGTGGCCCTGGAAATTAAGCCAAATGCACATGGCTGGAGAGGACAGAGATCCTAGAGAAAACCCTATCTCTGTCATATCTCTAGACAAAGACAAATGAAATTTCTTACCATAGGATAAAGATGGAATCTTATATTTGTAGACAAGCATACTGTAAAGCCACTTAACCAATAAGCTTCTCTTTGTAACAGATGGAGGCTACTGCAGAATCCCCAAACTGGTCAGACACAGGGAGTATATATCTGAAAAATGCCCAATCTTAGGTGACACATCCACAGGTAAACCTCTACACCCAAGTCTTATGCAACATAGCAGAATGAGGATCAGAGAGAAAATGGGTGCATCCCTCAATTCTCACCAGTGAAGCTTCCTTGTACAACAGAGTGTGATGCACACAGAAAGCCACACTGGCCAAGTTTCAAAGAACACAAGGAAGCAAAGGCTTTCAGATACATTCGTACATATGAACTTGTGGTGATGCTGGCATTGAGCACAGGGCTCCAGCTGTCTCAATCGGACAAGGTCCCAGATTGAAGCAAGAGAAATGGGAGGGGGTGGGCATCCCTGGATCGAGAACTACTGCAGACTGAGCACTGCAGGGTGAGGGAGAGTTTGTCTTACTTAAGGTTTCTAAATGTGCTGACTAGACTCCAGTGGATGAATTCGCACAGAAGGATATCTAGATTCAAAAGCTCGACTGGATAGGACTTAACATGGATGATGTAATGGATGAGTTCCAATGGGGAGTTGGAGGATTGAGGGGGTGTCTAAGTTTGATTAGGAACTGCTGTATGAATGCTCAATAAAAATGTGAATAAATAAAAGATAAAATTAAAACAAATTTGGTCAGAGATCTTAGTTAGCCAGTTTTGTACTTTTAGAATTAGGTAACAGTGCATTTCACAAAATAGAACACTTTCCCTGTTGTGAAGCCAGAGGTTGGTTTTATAGCCCCAGAAGAACACGAACAGAGCCTGGACATTCCTAATGACTTTCCTTTAAAGTGAGAATAGGGAGGCAGAGCAGTGGGAAGCCATAGCTGACTGTGTCACACGACTTGTATGCACACGGGCATTTCAACACAGAAATCAGCACCTGTACAAGCACACGCCACTGGCAGCCAGAGTCAACGGTGGGATCAAAGGGCATGGGTGGCCGCCTTATTGTTAATGCAGATATTTTCCCAGGGCACGAGCTGTCTCATAAGGAATCGGACACACTGAGTTTCATGAGTTAGGTAAGAAGATCCGCAAAGGCAGGTGGGAACTGGCTGTGATTTGATTGGGACCAGTATCCAAAGTTGGAGAAGAAGCAAAAACTCCTTCGGATTTTACTGCCATTTCTCTAACATCCTAGCATCACTCTTGTCACTTCTCACTGTCACTCACAAAGACAGCAAGGGATAGATGATCACTGAACTTGGGGATGTAAGGACCATAAAGAAGTATTTAGAGCTTGCTGTGTGTTCTAGCATTGTGAAACAGGTTTAGAACTTCTTTTTCTCAGTGTACATTTTTATTAAATTTTGTGTACTTACATAATACATCTTGATCATATTTATAACTCTTCCCCCATCCACATCCCCCATACCACCCACTGGATTTCATACATTCTGTCATATATGTTAAGGGCTATAGAGTCAAGCTCTTGCACCAAAATGTCCCTCGGTAAACTTCTAAATTTTTACAATACATAAATGTACTCACAGCTATAAGAATCTTCCTACTGAAATCCTGGTGAAGATGCACCTTGGTTTTCTTAGGAAACTTTGTCACTAACCTTATTTCACCACTGAAATATTTATTTTTATAAATAGTTTATTTTATTCAGTGTGTGTGTGTGTCTGTGTGTGTGTGTGTGTGTGTGTGTAAAACGGATGATCTTTTGATATTATAAGTCACTTGGTGCTGTTCTAACACCAAGTTTCCAGGCCCTTTAGATACCTGTGAGGATTAACTATATGCAGACTAGACGGATACAGCTTCTCTTGTACTAATCTTCCTTGGTGGCCATGCCACACCCTGCCACTAACTCCACCAGTAGATTGAAGGAGGGTATTAATTTGTAGTTCACAATACTTCTCCTTGTGAATTCAGATACCAGATAAGATTTGACAGGAATCCAGTCACACTTCTAAATCTTGGTTGAATGTCCAAGCGCTGCCTAGATTCCATGTTTTCCTTATAACTGTCCTACCTCAGTAATGCAAAGTATTAGTTCTGATTGTTCCCATTGCACAGTACATTTGAAGCCAAAGATCATCATTACTTGGTGCCAGCCAACATCCCTCATTGGCTTTTTAGCTATGTCTTCCCCTTGAGTGGCAGGAATCTTGTGTTAAAATCACGTCTCTTTCAACAGGGCTCCAGCAGCAGGCCTCTGTCTTACTCAGAGAAGCTTCTTTCCCTGCAGTCTGGGTGCAGCACTTTGGGAACTTCACAGCATCCCCTGGGGCTGTGTTGTTTACAACAAGCACAACTACCCACCTCAGCCTTGTTAACATCTGCCATTCCTCTTTTGGGTCAAACCTCAACTTGTGACTTGTGCTTTATTACATGCCACAGAATGTCCTTTCACCTTTGGCTGACTTCTGAATAGCTGATTCTGGCTTTGTTTTCTTGCAGTTTGCTCTGATAGATTCAGCAAGTCTTCTGATACCAAGAAATCTAGAAACTGAGCAGAACCTTCCATCTGTCAGTGAGCCTGGATGATGCTGTGCCAAGCATTCAGCTGCCTTTATTTACTAACCTACAGTGTTCAGACAGCTCCGCCACAGCCTGCTATGCCATTGACACAAGCTCCGAAACTCAGACTCATTTAAACCTCAGTACCAAGTGAACATGTCCTCCTGGTCAAGCCTGGATACTCAGGTAGAAAACAAGCATTGATTGCTAGAAAGATCACTCCCAGCATTCTGGTGAATCTATTCCATGTTTTAGGAACATCAAAGTTCAAGTAAAGAGGATTTGCAGCTATGTAAAACTGTGTAAATCTGTTATAATAGGCAAAGAAATTATCAAAAAGTTAATGGGTCATTCTAGGGATGTAAGTACTTGAGGCAAATGTCACAGAATAGATACCAAGACTAAACAGATAATTTGAAAATAGCAAGGTGGCATGCTTCCATTTCTATAAGATTTGTGAAATAATGCCACTCTAGAGTTTAGAGAACAGCATAGAGGCTTCCAGAGGCTAGGAAAAGAGATGGAGGGGGTTGCTGTGGCTGTCTAGGGTCCCCAGAGGGAGCTTTGAGCCAATAACAAAGATTCATGTCTTGGTCGCAGTAGGGTTTACACATGTGACTTGGCTGGAACTATACACAAACACACATATGCACAAGTGAGTGAACAAGTGAAAACCTGGTAAAATATGAATAAATTCTGCTGATTGTCCCAATGCCAATGTACTGGCAGTACCTCTGTGTACCATTATGTCTTCACATGATAACAATATACCAACTTTAGAGTACCGTAATATATCATAACCTGTAATAAATAGCAATATAATGAGCATGAGATTGTTAGCACCAAGTATGGCAAATTTTACACATAGTATATCTGTTGACCCTCTCATCATCCATTAGTCCATCCTTCTATCCACACAGCTATCCATTTGTAGAGCTATCAAGTTATCAGTGCATTTCTCTATCCACTCAGGGTTTTAACATCCTCAATTCCTTTGCCAAATTCCCATACCAGAAAAGATTTGACTTGGAATCCAGTCACAATCCTTAACTTGAGTTGAATATTCAGGAGAACTCCAAACCCCAAGTAACTCTTCCAGTGAGTGGATCCATGCCTCTCATGCAAATGACCAGGCCTGATTATCCTAGAGTTTCCATCACTTGCTGTGGCTGAGCCATATACTGTCCCTAATTTGTGCTGGCCGTTATCCTTCGGCTCCTTCCCTTTGTCTTCCTTTTCTCTTTGCTTCTTTCCTTCCTTTTCCTTCCCTTCCTTCCTCTGTCCCTTCCTCCTTTACTTCTTTTTTTCCCCTCTGCCCTTCATTCATGCACCTTTTCCTCTGTCCACTCATCTATCCCTTTGGGAGGAGTTGATTACCAAAGTCGTAACAAGTTAGCTAGAACATCAAGGAAATTGGAACAACACTGACCTTGTAACTATGTGCAGATTATTTTCTCCTTTATTTCACATGAAATTTCTGTCCCTTCACTGAATGTCCCAGTTATGTTTACCCTTTTGTTCCACACAGCTCAACAACTAAAAATAAAAACCACTCGATCATATTCTCCATTCCTTTTGATTCACCAGCCCTATTATTTTTGTTTTCAGTTATTCTTAACAGCACCTCTCCATCTGCTACACAAAAATTTTCACTTCATACAAATCTGCCTTTGAGTCTTGGGAAGGGCTGGAATGCCATAAAATATTTCATCAACAACTTTAAAGGTGACATCCTCACCATGTTATAGAACAGCACACCAAACTACGTCAGGGAGGTTGCTGTGCATTTTAAAACCTATTGTTCCTTATTTTCTTAATTTCATAAGGAAGATTCCAAGAATAACTCTAATTTAGAGTGAATTATAGCTAAGAATTAGAAGTGGTAGAAGGCTTCCCTAGCATATACAAGGTCCTTGTTTTCATCCCTGGCACTAAAAAAACAAAATGGAAACAAAACAAACAAAAAACAAGAGTATCATCTAAACAATGCAGAACAATTGAAGGTTCATTACAGTGAGTGAAGCTAAATTAAATAGAACAGAAAAGGCCAATATATGGGTAATGTCAACTATGATGCAATAAGTGTGTTCTGGTACTTCCTCGCCTCCCTGCCCCGACCACTAAAGTATGCAGTGCGAGTCCCATGTTCAGCCAGGTTTTCAGTATTACATCAACATGAAATGGTAATCACCAACCAGGTAGTTCTGGCATCTAATTTTCTTTTATGCTTTTATCTCTATAATGACAAACCAGTTGACATGCCCTTGTGCATGGGAAGAATTCCATGGCTTCCAACCTCTAGATGAAGAACTACAGACAACAATGGATGCTCAAGGAGAAAGAATCCATTTTCATCAAGGACTGACGTCTCAATAGGTTATCTGATCCCAAATGGGCAGCTCTAAACGCATACACGTAAATGGCACTAAATGGACTCAGCGATATATATATATATATATATATATATATATATATATATATGGATGAATATGTAACAGTAATAATCATGAAGAGGACAAGAAATTTAGAAGGATTGGGGGTATGTGGGAGGAGATGGAGAGAGACCTAGAAGAGAGGTAGAGGTAGAAATAATGGAAATACAATATGCATATATGAAATTCTCAAAAATTATAGGAAATATTGTTTTTTTCCATTTTTTACATGAGACAAAGTTTCAATATTTATCTCAGCTTGACTCAGATTCGCATTCCTCCTGCCTCAGACTCCTAAGTGCTGGTATTACATGTGTGTGTTACGATACTACCTCTGCTCCCACACTACTTTACATCTCTCTTCCCCGAAATATCTCCACTTTGCAGGTTCCTTTGTTCTTTTATTTGTTATATCCTATGAACTGCTTTCTCATTTCTAGATAGAGAGTTAGGTAGACAGATTCATGGGCTGCATAATGACATCTCAGTGATGGACCCATATACAGGGGTGATCCCAAAACATCATATAGCCTAGTGTCGTTGTAGCTATCTTGATGTAAATTCACTGTGTGGTGTTCACCCAGTGAGAGGATCAGTAAATTATGCATTCTTTAGGATATAGCACTATCATTAAATGATACATGACATTAATTTGATTAGCTCCATCATACCAGGCACATATGTAGTCATTTGCTGATTATAGAGGCAAATTACTCCACAGTTGGATAGCCAATACACAATGGGGTTGAGTGGCTCCCTACATGTCATCCAGGAAGCCATTCATATAGATAGACATGGGCCCAATTCACTCACACTCAAGCCTCTTGTGCAGCTCTCACCCCTCCCCCCCACTTCCATCACTCTATTCTTACTGTTCCCTACACAGAATATGGTGGCTCCTTCTAGCTATTTCCATGGAGGTCCTTTTCTCCCTATGTGACTGATCTCTACTGGAATATTCAGACTATCACTTGCCCTAGCTGCATCACTTTCTGACTTCGGGTTTCTCTTCTGACATGGTCTTACCAACAGGGTTCGCCTCTGCTGGCTCATCTCACAAGTGCCTTTGCTGTAAGAAACAATGGTCATGTTGGTATAGCACTGAGTGGCTACTTGTGACTTTTAAGATGATGACCATTCTCCTTAGCATAGAAAATAAGGCTTTTGCCAACTTCTTTTCCACATTTTCCTTTCTATTTATTCTAGGACGTCAGATTTCAGCTCACTCACCCTCAATTACTCATTTGTCTTTTAGTGTCCCATTCACTTCTATGGCTCTAACTTGGATGGGTGGGTGGAAATAGATTGATTAATTGGTGATTGTGTAGAGAACAGATGAATGGGCAGAAGAATATATTGTTGGATGGTGGCAGTAAATGGATTATGCACTGATAGAAAATGGTAGGATGGATGTTTAAGATTAAAAGAGCTTAATTCTGGAAATGGAAGGAGGAATAGAATTAAGATGTGAAATTAACAGTTATTCAGAAGTTACTTTAGGGGCTGGAGGGGGCGGTTCAGCGATTAATAGCACTGGCTGTTTTTGCAGAGGACCAGAGTTTGGTTCTCAGTGCCCACATGGCCAGCTCATGGCTAGTTGCCCATAACCTCAGCTCCAGGGGCTCCAACTCCTTCTTTTGGCCTCTTGGCCAAATGTATACCGACAATAAAACAGCAAGCAAATACAGCACCCATAAATTAGAAAGAAAATGTGCACCTGCATGTACACACATCTTATACACACACACACAAACACATACAAATAATAAAATAAATATTAATAAAGAAATGACTCTACACTAATCACTATAAACTAGGCCTTATTGTATATTCATAAAATATCACAAGGTGACATTATTATCCCTTTGTGTGAAGAAAGAACTAGGGCTCACAGACCATAGCAGCTTGTGCAAATAAATATGATGTCAGAACTAGAATTAAAAACCAGGTGAGATGCATCTGAAATCCACGCTTGGACTGTTTTTAGTGTGGAGCATAAAGACTCACAAATGCTTTATTAATTTTTGAGTGGTATCTATAAAATAAATAAATACTCAAGTTCAGTGATCAAAACAAAGGGTCTTCCAGTGCAATTTGGGAAGCAGTGCAAGTAGGCAGTGGTTGAGTACTTGCAACCTCCTATGTTCACCATCTAACATGCAGGTGATATGCCAGACACTTCTGAGCTTTGAGGGTGCACAGAGGATGGGAACAAAGGGAAGCGTGTGAGTGGACTTTACTGAACAATGGATAGACTGATAGCATGGAATGGGAAAAGCAAAGAAAATACCAAAGTGTAGGAATCCGAAGAGGACCTCCAACCTGTTCCAGAAGAAGAGAGCAGAGAGAATGTCTTCCACCTGGGGACCTCTGAGGAGAAGTGGGAGGCATGATGTTGGGGAGGCTTGCCTGGAGAGGAGACTTGGAGGAGGAAGCCTAGCTGTCCCTGAGAAGGGCTGGAGAGCTGTCCCTGTGAAGAGATCTGAACTCCTCTCTTGGGCTGCGGTGGAGTCTTAGAGGGCTTCATGCAGGGATCTGTGGCAATGAGTCTGCATTTGTCCAAGTGTGCTGTGTGGAGTCTGCAACCCAGGGTGGCAAGTGGTCACCAGAAGCAAAGTGGGGAAAGGGCGTGGTACCTCCCAACCCGCATGGTTTTGCATATCAGGTTGATGCTCTATATCTGCCCTAATCATACACTTTGTAACATAAGAGTAAGATTCTTTACTTTACTGGGTGGAAACTCCATAGTTCTGCCTTAGAAAAAGAAGATCATTTTACTTTAGCAGTTTCAGCAGGATTTTGACCTCTCAGGACATAAAACCAAATCCTTTCTCCACTGCAACTGGATCAGAACGATGATACCTAGTGACTCCCACATGTGAATGTCCAGCTGGTAGAGGCTAGGACATGAAGGGGTGCCCTGACTGGCTTATTGAATCTCTGTCCTAGCTCTGTCTGTCTGAGGCTCCCATCCCTTTATCTAAGGAATGTCCACCCAGCCAACCAATCCTAGCTGTGAGCAAAGCTCTTGCTTTCTTCATGAGACACCTAGCAAACAGCTTTTATCCCAATTAATTTGTGCATCTTTTGGTCCTTGATGGCCTACATGACACTTTAAGGATAATTGAGTAGTTATACCCACACAAGATAGTGACATTTTTTAGGTACAAATTTCCTAAACCCAGACACTTTGAATCAGATTATTTTGCACTGAGAATACATTGAAAAGACTGGTTTAGTAAACAAAAAGCAGAAAGAGTGGAGCAGAGAATGGAGAGTTTCAGTGGTATGTGCATGATGTTCTCAGGCTTGTGGATCAAGCTGAATCCCTGTGAGGCCAGCTGAGAAATCAGGAGAATGTCATGTTATGTCCTGAGATGATTACTTCATTCCCAAGCAGTGCCAACTAGCCAAACCTGCATCTTGGAACTTGTAGTCATGGACCAATGAGGTTTTGGAAGTTGGCTCTGTAAACACTGTCTGTCTTCTTGGGTTTGGTATTTGTGCTATTATGTTGATGGCAGATGTCCCAAGCTAATAAAAAGGTAACACTTCCAACATGCAAATGGAAATTGCCTAGAACTATATAAGGAAGACAATCTAGGTGATGCCTGTTTTCCAAACCATGGCATTCTTTTGTAAAAAAATATATATTTTTGGCGAAATTTCTTTTTTAAATTTTATTTAATTTTATGTGTATGAATGTACTGTCTGGATGTAGGTTTGTGCACCCGTGTCTTGCAATGCTGCAGAGGTCAGAAGAGGGCGCCGGATTCCCCTGGAACTGGAGTTAAAGCCGGTTCTCAGCCACCATGTGGGTGCTGGGGATGGAAACTGGGTCCTCTGCAAGAGCAGTAAGCACTTTTAACTGCTAGGCCATCTCTCCAGGCCCCCCAAAAATTCAAAAAATTCAAAACATCAAAACAAATCTGAAATTCTACTCAATCTTTTGTGTAGTCAAAGATGGACATCAGATAGATGTTTGTCAAATTGTGAAGACTCTATGTGTGTAATGACTTACAGCAATGACATTTTTACATTTCTTTTTGACAGAAGAGATCATATAGCTCAGGCTAGCCTCAAACTTCACATTTGGCTTCCAGCGTCCCTCTCCTGAGTGCTAGGATGATAGGTGTGTGTCATCCTGCTGGATCTATGAGAGACTGTGGACTGACTCCAGGGCTTTCTGCATGCTGGACAAGCATTCTACCCACTGAACTGCAATCCCAGCTCCTAGACATCGATTTTCTCAATGAAACTGTTTAGAATTTTTACAAGTCAAACATAAAGTTGTTCATTACTCACCGTTACCTGCAGGTGAATACATGTGTCAAATGAGTTGGTGTAAGTGTCGTATTCCTTGGGGTTCTAATGACTTGGGTCTAATATGTATGTATAAGCCCCGTGTTTGGCCTCCAGCACTGCAATTTTTCTTTTGATTACATGTGGATTCTTTTTTTAATACTTTTATTGATGAATTGTATATTTCATTCATTATCTTTCAGTCTGATTTAGACACATTCCCCTCTCCCTGCCCCCCCACCCCCCCACCCCTTTTCATGCCTTCTGCCATACATGACTTGCATCTTTCTCTCAGTCTTTCCAAAGTTTTTCCCTTTAGAGGCTTGTTGTTTGGGGCAGAGTTTAACTGTATCATTCAGTTCTTTAACCCAGTCTTTATGTTGTTGTTTTTCCCTCCCCTTTGTATTGCTCTAACAAATGCCTATATAATCATCACATATGCATCAAAATTATGACCTCTGAGAATAAACGGTATGTTAATTCCAAAATATGTTTAGGAAGTCACATTTTTCCCCTTTAATTTTATATTATTCTAAAATATGAATACATATCTTCCACCCATATACAGTAATTTCAGAGTCTGAAAATAAGTGATAGGTCAATTCTAGAGCCCATTAAGAGAGTTAAACCATGGGAAGGGAAAACACCAGTGTGGAACACAAGGGCATAACTGATGGTGGTTTGGGCTTGCCAAGGAAGAGACTTCAAACATCTCTCAGCCTAATAATAATAATAATAATAATAATAATAATAATTTGAAGATGCTAAAACCTACGATATATGTGACATGTATATATGCATATTTTGGAGTGATGCATATTGGAAGGAATGACAACAAGAACAAGAACAACAGAAAAGACTGGGTCAAAGAACTGACTGAAACAGTGAACTGCTCTAAACAATAAACTTCTGCATTGAGAATTTTGAGAGAGACTGAGAAAAAGATGAAAAACATGTTTGGCAGAATGCATGAGCTCTGGTGGGGTGGGGGGACAGGGAAGGGGCATGGGTCTATATTTGATTTGTAATGTAATTTTATATGAAATAAACAGAGCTTCAATAAAACATTGACATGAAAAAAGAAAAAAAGATATTTACATTATAGCAACACAGTTGCTTTATACCCACAAGACTCATCCTACCGCAAAGATACATGCACAGCCATTTTTATTGCAGCTCTCTTCACAATAGTGAAGAGGTGGAACCAACCCAAGTGCTCCTCAACTGACTAGTGGATGACAAAAATGTGGTACATCTACACAATAGAGTTCTATTCAGCGGTAAAGAAAGATGACATCATGAACTCGAAGCCATTATGCTAAGTGAAGTAACACAGTCCCAGAAAAACAAATGGCGAATGCTTTCCCTCATTTGTGGATGCTAACACCAAATCCCCAGTTGAAAGGCAAACTGAACAACATTATTCTTATATTTCTTTTTATCTGAAAGCAACTGTGCTGTTATAATATACATGTGGATTCTATGGAATAATATATTCAGTCACTCAATTCATGAGGTTAAGAGAATTCCCCATTGATGGCTTTCATCCATCAAAGTCTCTCTAAGGAGAAATACTAGAACACTTCCTTGGATAAACATGTCATAAAAAGGTTTGTAAATCCAGTATAAGTTAATATAACCACATATTTATTGGATTGATTTTTTGGATTCTCTTTATTTTCAGGAATGAAAATAAATGTCCAATGAGGAAAGTACTTCCTTGCATTTGAAATCTCTTTAATTTCCGAAATACTCTGCTATTACCTCCAGACTTAGACGGAAGTCACTTGTCTGTTCTGACTAGTGTGTGGTCAACAAGGTTCTCTGGTTACGGTTCTCCCCACTAAAGCCATAGATAGTAATGTCCTTGCTGATTACTATTTCACAAGTAAACACTTAGGAGTGTGATGTATTTATTAAACATTCTCTGTACCAAGCACTATCTCAGTCACTATACAAATACCCAGTTGTTTTATGCTTCCACCAACCCTCCAAGACACAACGGTATCCATAAACCTGGCCCATGCCAGAGCCAGAGAGCTAAGGACCTGGCTCCCAAATCTGCCCTCCACACCTTCTGTGTCATGGACAGTGTGATGTCATGGCTTGTTATTTGGAGTTGTTACCCTAAAGGAGCCACAACTTACACAAAACATGCAACTCTAAAAGAGGAAAAAGACTCAAGCTATACCAAAGGTAAATTGTCCTATCTCTTTTTCCCCCTAAAGTGAATTAAGTCATGTGCAGGTCAGTGGGCAAGAACGGATAGGAATTAGGGGTTCACAACTAAAGATTTCTGTGGAAATGGTAGACATCACCTTCTTTCCAGTAAAGTTATACAGATTTCTTTCTATGCCCCTTCTCGAACCACAAAGCTCTGAATCTAAGGGTTAACATCTTTGTTCTCTAAACATTTTCCCACTTATTTTTATTCTCTACTCTTTGTGATTGTCTATAAAAATGAACTGCAGGGACACTATAGGAATATTAATTTCTTTCTGATAATTCAGAACACTCTTCAGAATTCTCCAGCCCTCTGGGTTATCATTTAAACATCAATTATCTTTGCTTGGTTGCTAAGCAGAAAACTTCATTAACAGAAAGTTCTGTTTAATAGATGCCAAATGGCAGAGTTTTCTATAATTGAATGGGCCACAAGTAGCAACTTTTGAATCATGAGGGCCTGATGGATATTTATCTAGTCCATTGCAGTCAGGCCATGAGAAAGCATGGAGAGAAGCACACAGGTAGGAACTGGTTCTTGCTACCACATAACCCTCTACTGTTCCTGAAAAAGGTGCTCATCTCCAGATGCAGAAGACAAGGATTCCCCTGGGGCTTCCCTTAGCCTCCTCAGCATGGACCCAAATCCCAAAGTCATGAATATCATCATTTGGTGGTACAAGGGAGGTGTGTGTGTGTGTGTGTGTGTGTGTGTGTGTGTGTGTATGCTTGGTGGAAAGGAAATGTAGAATGAAGAATGGGAGGAGCTCACTTAAATATGGTTTTCTATAGCCCTAGGCAAAGAAAAGGTCTCTGCCACACTGAGTGCTTTGTGTCACACTCTGGCTGTAGATATCAAGTCTTCTGGGCATGCCCAGTGTGCTGAAAGCTGGAAAAAGCATAATGACAGCACTGTGGAACAGGGGTACTGGCCATGACTTTGAGTGTTATGCAGTGCTGACCCTCAGCCTCTAAGGAGAGATTAGCTACTACTGATACCTTGAACCTCTAAAAGCCAAACATCATGGGAAGTAGGAAGTAGTCCTCAGGCAGAGAACATGTCAGGCAGGGGATAAAGGAACCTTTCATCCTCTGTCCTGATTTGTATGAGTGTCATTAGTTATCAAGAATCCAGATATTCCCAGACCTCGAAGATCTGTGGGAAAGATGCAAAGTGTATATCCAAATGCTGTTTTACTGTAACAAAGAGTCAGTGTAAAGAGTTATTTCCTTGCCTCTGGAAAGAGGTATCACTTGCCTGAGAACCTGTCTGAAAACCCTAGCAGTGTAGCCCATCATCACCTGCTGTAACAGGACTCCATCAGGGCCTGTGCTGAGAAGCACAGTTACTAAGACAGCTTAGAGAGCAGGGAGCTTTATCTTCTTCAGATCCAAAGACAGGCCTGCAATCAATATTCATTTTTCTAGCTTCATGTGCTGCATTAATCTTGTCTTCCTCTCTGTTGTGTAGGCATATTATAGATATAGATAAAATGGTCTCTAGAGAAAGGAATCTCAGGAGAACCCAGCAACATTTCAGAAGCTATCTATTCTCTCAGCTGAGCTGAGCCACCTGTTTCATAGGGACATCGGTCATATCCATTACCTGCCTATTCAGCCAGTTGTAATGATGAATCAGCTTTACCCAACCCTGGGATGAGGGATGGTGAAAAAGAAATAGATGACAGGGTAAACATTTCACAGAACGAACACTATACTATATACAACTGCACTGATGGCCAAAATCACAGGGGAAAACACAGCTCTGCTCTGTAAATGTAGTCTATGAAAGGTTTGGGAGAGAACTCAACTGGTAACACACTTTCCATGGAGGCATGAGGACTTGAGTTTGTTCCTGAGCACCTATGAAAAATACACACTGACACACATTTGCAATCCTGTACTGGGAAGGCAGAAACGAGGATTCCCCCCGACCCCCGTTCACTGGAAGTCAGGCTAAAGATTTGATGAGCATCAGGACAAGTTAGAGACTCTGTCTCATAAAATAAGGTGGGCAGTAACTGAGCAAGGACACATGATGTTGAATCTGACATAGGTCCACACATATGTATACCCCCCTCACATACACACACACACACACACACACACACACACACACACACACACAAATGCATAAGTGAATAGTCCATGAGAGAAAAACAGAGAGAAAATCATAATTCAGTAGGAAGACCTAGAGCAAGTCACTGGTTTGTACTACCAGATGTCCATCAGTGGATGCTATTGCCAACTGCCAAGAGTTGGCTACTGCAGCAATGCCCAGTCTTGCTTGCAGCCCTGATCCAAGGACCCCACAGTGTGCAGGTGTGAATACCTGACACTGAGACCTACTGCAAGGACTCAGTGATGGAGGAATGTGCAGGGAATGACTGCTTAACCCCCACCTGGCCTGGCAGTGTCCTGTGACATCAGGCTCCACCTGCTCTGGCAGCCCGGCTTCTTCCCCATCTTTTCCCTATGGTCAAAACCTTCAGGTATTCCTGAATTCCTGTAGCAAAAACAGAGACAAGGTTGATAGCCCTTTGCTGAAACCAGGAGAGATAGAATACAGACCTGGAGAAGACACACTTACATGAGGAAGAGAGCCCACCAAACACTCACAGTGAGTGTAATTACCCACCACTCCACTGTTCCACAGTTTGCCAGGTCAAATCTATCTTTGCTGTCATTTGGGGAAGTTTCTCCAAGTCTAGATTTTAGAGATGCTTGTGACATACTTTGACCCGTAGATCTTTTCTTTTGAGTACAATGGACTCATTGTTTGCTCAACATTATTTTGTGATTTCTTGTTTCTTCCCAGAGGCATCTCTCCATATGAGCCCATTACCTGTCATTTCTCTTTATTTGGACCCTGGATGACCTCCTCACTGGGGTATTGTGAAAGCCAGTTCCATTCTCCAAAGGGTCAGTCATCATGGCTAAATTGCTTTTTGCTAAAAATTTCATAAGGCAATTTGTACTTTATTGCTCAGGCCATTCATAAAAACACACAGTTATAGCTGTACAGAAAATTTCCCAGAGCAAATCTAACATGATATAGTGTCTTTAAGGGTTAATCTCCATTCACGATGTGCTCAATCAAGTTGCATCGTTATTTGCTAATTTTAAACTATTCTTGTAATTTTAATAACCTGTCTTTGAATTGATTTAAGTATATCTGCCATCAATCAAAAAAGATTTATCTGGAAAAATATAGTTTTATGTTTTTATTATAGACAAATTAGATTTAATCTAATGTGAAATTGATGTAAAATTTTTTACAATATTCATCCAGATAATTTAACTTGAGACTGAAAATTATTAGTAAGGTCCCCATTTATATATCTATATCTATATTATAATATAATATATATTATAAGAAGGTTCAGGTTTTTAAAAATCCCTGATAGAGTCTGTTGATCATACTTTACCTGGTCCCTCTGAGGCTTCTCTTAGCAAAGCCTTGGTGTTCTGAACTCTGTAAATGGCAAATAATTCTCCTGCATTTTATCCAGAATTTTCCATCCCTTGATATCTGATCAAGTTCCTCAGTGCCCATCTTTGATATGCAAGTCTTTGACCTGTTTTTAGTAAGAATTCTGTAAAGCTAATTTAGCAAGACTCTACCAACAAAAGATGCAGATCAGTGGAATAAAACAGAAGACCCAAACATGGACTGCATGCATTAATAGCCACCTGATACTCGATGAAGTCAAGAATACACATTGGAGTAAAGAATGCACATTGGAGTAAAGACAGCATCATCAACAAAAGGTACTGGTAAACTGTATCTTCAGATTATATATATATATATATATATAATCTGATTATATATATATAATATAATATATTATATATATAATTAATTATATATAATATATGTATATAATTATATTATATAATAATTATATTATATATATAATTATATATATATAAATATATATATATAATTTGATTCTTCAACATCATTCAATATCACCAAAATAATTATACAAAATAAACTCTAAATGGATAAAAGACCTCAATATGAAGCCCAAAATGCTGAAACTGTTAGAAGAAAACATTGGCAGTACCTTATTAGAGATAGATGTAGGAAAGGACTTTCTAAATCAAACATCAGTTACTCAAGAAATAAGGTCAACTATTGACAAATGGAATCTTATCAAACAAGAAAGGAAACAACCAGTTGAGACAAGAAGGCCACAGAGTAGGAAAGAATTTTGCCTGCTAAACATATGATAGAGGATTGATTTTCAGACTGTGCTGGATAGCTTTAGTGTCAACTTGACACACCTGGGTTGAGGGAGCCTCAATTGGGGAATTGGCTCCATTGGATTGGCCTGTGGCCACATCTGTGGAGTATTGTCTTGATGGTTGAGCAGTGTGGGAGGGTCCGGCCCACAATGAGTGGTGCCACCCTGGGCAGGTTGTTGTGTACAGTATAAGAGGGCAGGCTGAGCATGGGCCAGGGGAGCAAGCCAGTGAACAGCATTCCTCCATGGCCTGTGCTTCAGCTCCTGCCTCCAGGTTCCTGCCTTGGGCTCCCTGAGTGATGAACTACGACCCAGGAGATGTGAGCTGAATAAACCCTTTCCTCCCCAAGTTGGTGTCGGTCAGAGTGTTTTGTCACAGCAATGGAAGACAAACCAGAACACAGACTATACAAAGGACTTAAAAAGCAAAGAATCAAGAAGACATATGACCCAATTAAAAATGGGATACTGAGTTAAATATAGAGTTCTCAAAGAAGAAATAAAATGGCTAAGAAATACCTTAAAATTGTTCAACATCCGTAAGCAGTAAGAGGAATTCCAATCAAAATGACTTTAAGATTTCATCTCCCTCCAGTCAAAATGGCTAAAATCAAGACAATAAAAGACAACACCTGCTGGGGAGGGTGTGGGGAAAGGGGAAGCTCGTTCACTGCTGGTAGAATGGCAAACTGGTACAGCCTCTGAGAATTAGTGTGGAGAACTCTTACAAATCTAAAAATAGCTGGGCATTTTGAAGCATGCCTTTAATCCCAACACTCAGGAGGCAGAGGCAGGCAGATCTCTGTGAGTTGCAAGGCCAGTCTGGTCTACAGAGTGAGTTTCAGGCAAGCTGGGGCTACAGGGAGACCCTGTCTCAAAAAGACCAAAAATAAATCTAAAAAATATATACTATATGATCTAGCTTGGCATATACTCAAAGAAATCAATATCCTATTACAGAGATACTTGCCCAGCCATTCTTGTTGCTGCTTTTTTAATAATAGTTAGGGCATAGAAACAACTTAAATGTCCTTCAACCAATGAATGGATAATGAAAATTTGGTGCATTTGAGCTAAGGAGATCTACTCTGATATAAAGAGAAACAAAATCATGAAATTTACAGGTAAATGATGGAACTATAAGTTGTTAGACTGAGATAACCCCAGACTCAAAGTAATAGAAACACATTTCTTTCTTTTGTTTGTGGACCAATCTCTAAATTCTTTTTTGCTTAATCGAGCATTTGTACAACTCATACAATGGTTGCTTATCAGACCCAGTCCCCTCCATGCCCAAACCCCCATCAGAACTCACTCATTATAACATCCAAGTTAAGCCCTATCCAGTCAAGCTCCCAAACCCAGATGTCCTTCTGTACAAATAGATCCGCGGGAGGCTAGTCAGCACATCTGGGAATCCTAAGTAAGGCATATTCTTCCTCACCCAATAGTACTCAGTCTCTTATAGTTTTCAGTCCAGGATCAGTCCCCCACCCACTTCTCTTGCTCCTCCTTGAGACCTTGCCCCAGTTATAGGTAAACCTGATGCTTATATTGCCATAGGTTTCCATGTGAAATCTCCCAGGCGACTTTAAGCCACTGCTTCTCTAAGTTCATGCACCATCTCTGGCTCTTTCAGTCTTTCTGCCCCCTCTTCTGCAATGATCCCTGAGCCTTGGGTCAGTGACCTTTAATATAGGAGCCCCATCCAGGGATACATGCTCTGGGGGCTCCCATTCTTTGCAGGTTAACTAGTTATGGCTTTCTGTTTGCCTCACTCTCTATTGTGTTCAAATCTTACTGGTAAGAATTGAGGGGTGTGCTTGTTTTCTCTCTGCCCTCATTCTGTGTGTAGAGGTTCATGGTAGAGATGTGTCTCCTTGGAATGGGAAGTTTTCAGATGTATATGCTCTGTGTCTGACCAGTTGTTGGATTCTGCAGTGGCCTCCATCTTTTGCATAGAGTAGCTTTTTTGATGAGTGGCATATGACATGCTTGTCTGTAAATGTAAGATTCCATAGTTAGTGCATGGTAAGAAATTTCATTTGTCTAGAGATATGACCCTGAAAGGCTTTTCTCTAGGCTCTATGTCCTCTCCAGTCCTGTGCAATTGGCTGAGTTTACAGTGGCTCTCGTGGGTTCACTCCCATCGAGAGGGCTCCAAGTCCAATTAGATAGCTGTTGACCATCCCCAGACAACAGTGCTTCTACTGCACCAATAGAGGTAGTTTGTTGGGCAGCTCATCATGGTTGTTAGAGTTTGGCACTGGGCTGTACCATTGATTGATTTTTTCTCACAGTAGTATGCACATTGTTTGGCATTATGAGTATTTAGCTTCAGATAGAAAAGTTGCAGGTTAGTTCCTGTTCCATTAATCTTTGTCCCATCCCTGAAGCATGTCCTGTTCTGAACAGTAGGGTCTTATTTTCTATTTCTGGTACATAATCAAGAGCTTTGGAAATAGCCTGATTTGTTTTGAGAGTCACTTGGATCACTCTTGCCAATCATTCAAAGGGAGGTATCCTTTGTCTTGCATTGTGTTCACTGGCACACAGCCAGCAGGTTGCACAACCTGTACAATGATCAGACAGTGTATGTGAATTTCTCACGGGGTCTTGGAGGCATCACAGTAAACTCTGTGTTTCCTGGCCTCTCAAGTTCCGATCAACTCTATTCTTTCTTCTTCCCTTACCACTCCTATCCTCCCTCCCCAGCCCCAGCACCCCTGTCATCCCCACTCTCACCCTCTCTGACTTCCCCCACCTCCCATCATGCCCCTCGTTTATCTCCTCTTCCCCTCCCAACCCAACACCTTCACCTTCCTGACTTCCCCTAAAGTAACATCTGTTCCTTACTGTCCCTCTGTTTTGGAATTTTCATTTTCCTTCTCCTCTGTGTATCCTTTCCAATTTCTTGGCTCTTGGTGTTATATCAGGATATATACTCATGTAAGGGGATTGGTACTACAGCCCACAATTGGGGAAGAACATACATCACCTGGTTTTCTGCAATACAACTCTTTGTGTCACTTCACTCAGAATAACATTCTCTAGTTCCATCCATTAAACTGCCAATTTCATAATTTCTTCTTTTCTTACTGCTGAGTAGTACTCCACTGTGTAGATGTACCACATTTTCATTATCCACTCAACAGTTGTGGTACATTTAGGTTGTTTCCATTTCTTCCCTATTGTGAGGAGAGCGGCAAGAAACATGGATATACAGGTATCTTTACAGTATGATGAGTCCTTTGGGAATATGCCAAGGAGTGGTATAAATGGGTAGTGTGGTAGGCTCATTTTTAGTCTTTGAGAGTTCCCTGCACTGCCTTCCATAGTGGCTGCGCTAGTCTACATTCCCACCAAGAGAATGAGTGTTTCCCTTTCTCCCCACCATCGCCAGCATCTTGTGTCCTTCGTTTTCTTGATCTCAGCCAGTCTGATTGGGGTAAGATAGAATCTTAAAGTGGTTTAATCTGCATTTCTCAGAATACTAAGGATGTTGAGTATGTTTAAGGTGTTTCTTAGCCATTTTTATGTCTTCATTGGAGAATGTAGCTCATCATTTTATTGGGACGTTTCTTTTCTTACTACATTGTTTTTTGAGTTCTTTGTATATTCTGGATAGTAATCCTCTGTAAGATGTGTAGATGGTAAGGATTTTCTCCCTCTCAGTGAGTTTCTTCTGTACTTAATTGCTTTCTCTTTTCACTATGTAAGGTCCAGGCATTAAATTTGGTTCTTAGGCTCAGCAGAGAACACCGTTACCCACTGTACCATCTCAATAGCCCTCTTCACACCTTGTTTGGCGTGTGTGTGTGTGTATGTGCACATGTATGTGAGCACACATGCATGTGGAAGCAGGAGGACAACCTGAGATCTTTCTGCAGGTGCTGTCCTTTTTACAAAGGACATATTCTCTCACTGGACTGGAACATACAAAGCAGAATGACTGGCATCAGTGAGCCCTGGGAATCTGCATTGCTCCAGCTCTAGGGTTGCGAGTATGATACTGCTTTCTCTTTTTCTTAGAGTGCATTGTGATTATTGAAATTGTGTTTGCCTAGCAACTACATTTCCAACTATGCTACATCCCCAGCATTTCTAGCACCTCTTTTATAATCTTTTGATAAATGAAGAAATGATCTCTTTAGTTATCACCCTGGCCTAAAAACAATGCTGCAAATACAATTGCCTGACTGGCTTTTTGGATGACATAGATAGAAACAGACTTAACTACATGATTGCTTTTTGGTTTCATTTTAATTTAAATGGTGTCCTCATGCCCCAAACACAAGGAACTAACTAGTGTCTACTGCTCAGTGTGGATTGAGAACACAGCACAGACTACAGTTGTTGAGAACAGATACAAACTCCCACCCCGGGCCTCAGGAGATCAGTGGAGAATATTACAGGAAAGAAAAGCCAAGTTGTTCAAATACACAGACACTTGAAAGTATAGAAATAAAATGACTCATTATATACAAGGATCCTGAATAAGATTAATAGCTGACTTCGTGACAGAAACCATGGAGGCCACAGCATAGTCAAATGATGTTTTCAATGTGCTCAGACAGAAAAACAGAAATCAAAACCCTGTCTACCAAGAATTCGACACACAGGAAAACTATCCTTCAAAAATAAGTGAGAAGCTGACATGCCTGGGTTATTTTTAGAACAGACATGTCACCAGCAGATGTATCTTATAAGAAATGCCATTTGAGGGTGCTTATAATGAAGTTAAATGCACTGGTCAGTAACTAAAGTCCATAGGAAGAAGAGTAGCAGGAAAGAAAAGGACAAAGTGGGTTAATATAAGACAGTATAAAAGCAACTGTGCTTATAAACCCTTATTCCTATTTGATTTAAATATGCTATATAAGACAATAATTCCAAACTTATACTAATAGACTTCCATCATATAATGAGGTAATTTGTATTGTAACTTGACAAAGTAAAGTAGAGGAACTAGAACTGTAAAAGCAAAGTTTGTCTGGGGTTATAGCTCACTAGTAGAGAATTTGCCGAGTGTGACTAAGGTCTTAGGTTTAATCTCTAGCACTACAAAAAAACAAATAAAAACAAAAAAAAAATTTTTTTGTCTTTTTGAGACAGGGTCTCTCGGTAGCCCCAGCTGGCCTGGAACTTACTATGTATTTTAAAATTAAGGTGCTATTGGGATGGATATTAAGTTCAGTGCTAGAAAACTTGCCTAGCATGTGATGATGATGATGATGATGATGATGATGATGGTGGTGGTGGTGGTCTTAATCCAAGTTATATTGTTATAAAATTAGAAATTAATTTTAGTCCTCAAGGGAAACATTTGGTGATTAATTCAGAGGAAACTGAAAGAGAATTAAAATTGTACAGAATAACATTTGTATAATTCACAAGAAGGCAGCAGTAGATGCACAGAAAAAAGGACAGGAAACAAATAGAAAGCAAACTGTAAAACAGTAAGTGTTCATTTCGCCTTATCAAAACTCACTTTAAATCCGAATGACTGAAGTTTCTAGTGAAAACATGAGATTTGAAAAAAAATAAAAATTTGAAAGTGACTCAAATACATGTTGTCTAGAAGAGATGCAGTTTAACTGCATAAGAACAAATGTGTGAAAATCAAAGATTTACCGCATAAGCAGTAGTTGAGGAAGACAGGGAAACTTGTGCTAATATATAAAATTTAAGAAAACAAAACTGTGCCAGGCATGGTGGCACACGCATTTAATCTCAGCACTCAAGAGGCAGAGGCCCAGTACCTGTGCTTCAGGTGGTCCTGGAAATCCCCAATCTCAAGTCTCACACAGGCCCAACTTTTATATCTGCTGGGAGGACAACTCTGCTCCCACAGCCACACAAGCCAATCGAGCCAAAGATGAATGAATCAAACCAAACAGTCCACCTGGCTGAAGCACCTAGCTCCTACCTGTGCTTCAGGTGTCCAGGGATTTTCCAGGACC
>VZQC01008232.1:89478-105611 GCA_009823505.1 Rhizomys pruinosus | reverse complement strand
AAAGAAAACAAATGACCCACTCAATAGATGGAGCAAAGAGCTGAACAGAGACTTCACAAGTGAGGAATTAGAGATGGCTGAGAAACATCATAAGATGTGTTCAACATCACTAATCATTAAGGAAATGCAAATCAAAACCACTTTAAGATATCATCTTACTCCAATAAGACTGGCTAGGATCAAGAAAACAAATGATACCAAGCTCTGGAGAGGCTGTGGGGAAAGGGGAACACTCATCCACTGCTGGTGGGAATGTAAACTCGTACAGCCACTATGGAAAGCGGTGTGGAGAACCCTTGGAAGACTTGGAATAAACTTGCCACCAGACCCAGCCATACCACTCCTGGGCATGTACCCTCAAGACTCACCCCACCGCAGAGATACATTCACAGCCACGTTTATTGCAGCTCTCTTCACAATAGCAAGTAGCTGGAACTAACCCAAATGCCCTTCAATTGATGAGTGGATAGAGAAAATGTGGTACATCTATACAATGGAGTTCTATGCAGCAGTAAAGAAAGATGACATCATGAGCTTTGCAGGAAAATGGCTGGAGCTAGAGGATATCATGCTCAGTGAAGTAACACAGTCCCAGTAAAACAAACAATGAATGGTATCCCTCATCTGTGGATGTTAACAGCAATTACCTAATTGTATGGCAAACTGAGTAACGTCAATGTGATCTAAAAACAATTGTGCTCTTATATTGTGAATCCCTTAAAAATAATAAAAAAGAGAAAACAACAACAACAAAATACAACAAAAAAAATGGGTGTGACAAAAGTTATATGGAATACTAGTAACTAGAGAGGATGCCGAAACATCTAAACCCTTTTGTACTGTTGGTGAGAAGCATTGCAAGGCAGCTTATTTGTTCCTTAAGAGTTATATATAGCCAGGCGTGGTGGTGCACGCCTTTCATCCCAGCACTCAGAAGGCAGAGGCAGGCAGATCTCTGTGAGTTCAAGGCCAGCCTGGTCTACAGAGCAATCTTTAGGCCAGCTGAGACTAAAAGGGAGACCCTGTTTCAAAAATACCAAAAAAAGAGTTATATACGAAGTTATATTATGAACTGGCAATTCCACCCTTAGGTATATATAGAGGCAATTTGCAATATGCCACCAGAAAGACAAATGCACAGATGCTCATAGATCATCTCATAATGGGCCCAAATCAGAAATAAACCACATGTAATTATCAACTGATCAATGGATAAACAAAATGTTGTATACTGATATTGGATAGCTTCAGTTGTAACTTGATGATACACCTTGGAAGAGGAACTCTGAATTAGGGGATTTCCTCTATTGGATAGACCTGTGAGCATGTCTGTGAGTTTTTTTCTTGATTGTTGAGTGATGTGGGATGGTTCAGCCCACTGTGGTTGATGCCATCCCCGGAGAGATGGTCCTGGGTTGTATAGAAAAGCAGGGTGGGCACGGACCAGAGGAACACATCAGAAAGCAGCATTCCTCCATGGTCTGTGCTTCAGTTCCTGCTCCACATTCCTGTTCTGCTTTGAGTTCCTGCCCTGAGTTCCCTCAGTAATGGATTATGAGCTGGAGATGTAAGCGTAAATAAACCCTTTCCTCCCAGCCTTTTGTTGAAATCAGTATTTTATCACAGCAGTAGGAAGTAACTAGGAAAATGCCCCTATAAAAACCCTAAAGAAGAAATGAATTATGAAATATGCTACAACATGTATTAATCCTAAAAAAAACTATGAACTGAAATAAGGTTGACACAAAAGCCATACGTATACGGTATAATCCCTTTCCTATGGAATGTTCAGAATAGGCAAATCTTCAGAAGCAGAAGTGGGTTAGGGCTTGCTTAGGACTTATATGAAAGTGGAATGACATTACTGCTGATGGACACCAGGTCGTATTTATGATAAAATGTCTGAGAATTAGACCAGAGTGATGGAATCGAATTTTTAAAAGATAAAATATTTTTGTTAAATCTTTAAGAATTTTATACTGCTTGTTATAAAATGTATTTTTATCGTATTCATCCCCCAATTCTCTACCAAACTGCTCCTAGGTTTACTCCAACCCCCAGCCACTCTAAACCTCTTTTATTTTTTTATTAACTACCAATTTCAATTTGTGCTACCAATATACTCATGGGTGCGGGACCATGCCCTGAGCCATGGTGACCTAAAGGGCCCCACCCTTCAAACATCAGCTATCATGAAGGATAGTGAACCCTTATCCATCCATGCTGGAATGCTGACAAACTTCATCTTGTGCAGGCCTTGCGTAATAACCACAGCTCTTGTGAGTTCATGCATATGGCAGCCCCGTCATGTCTGGAAGATACTGTCTTGCTCTGATCCTCCTGAGCCTCTGGCTTTTACCCCCCCCCCCCAGAGTAATAATATTCTCTGCACTTTAACGGTTAATGAATTTCTATGTTAACCACCATCACTGCACAAAGAATCTTCTTTGATGAGGTGTGAGGGCTGCACTAAACTATGGGTATAGATTTAATTTTGACACTATGTCAAGTTAGCAACATGATAGTGGTGTGGATTCATCCCTGGGGCTAGGAGCTTCCCAACCATGAATTTCTGACTGGATTTACAGTATCAAGCATGCATTTTCTCCTATGTAGCAAGACTCAATACAACCAGATAATGCTTGGTTACCCCCATAATAGTCCTGCCACTATTGCACTCGTGGTCATTATTGTAACTCACAGAATTCACGGCTGGGTAAGACTAGGGATATGTTTTCTCCCCCAGCAGCCTGTACAACACCTTCTGGTATGATGAAAGCTAGGAAACTTCCTGGTTTGTACCAACTTTATTTCTCCATGTCCTATGAACAAAGTGTGTAGTAAATCTTCAGCAGTGGTATCTTGCTCTGTAGTTATGGTGAGCAACCCAGAACAATGGCCATAGCTTGTACTGTTTGGGGAGTCTCCAGAACACTCCTGATCACTCAGTGGACAGTATCCCACACTTGGCACTGGTTTTTACCTTGACAACCTTTGCTTGTGGGGAGAAACAATATCTGTTTCTGTAGTGTAGTTTCAATTGGATTATAGTTTACATGGATATATATATAGATATATATATATATATATACTCATATATATGGAACTTATAATAATTTTATGGCTTTGTCAAACACTTTTAGTGTTAGTTACCCCTTTCCTGCTCCTCCTCTGCTCTGCTTTCTCATAACTCTCCCAACCTAAACCTCCCTTCCCGTGATTCCCTTTCCCCTTTCATATAACTTGTGAACCACCACTTTTTGAATACATTAAAACTGATTGAATTGCAATACTTTAAAAGTTATATAATCGGGGACTGGAGAGATGGCCTAGCGGTTAGGAGCACCGACGCTCTTTGCAGAGGACCCGGGTTCGAATCCCCAGCACCCCACATGGCGGCTAACACACAGTCTGTCACTCACTCCAATTCCAGAGAACTCCAGTTCCAGGGGAATCCGAGACCCTCTTCTGACTCCGCGGGCATTTGCAAGACACGGGTGCACAGACCTGCATGCAGACAGTACATTCATAACATATACAAAGATAAATAATAATAATAAAAAAAAATAAAAGTTATATATCATTAGGATATGTGAATTAAAAGCCGATTTTTTTTAAATGAAGTGAATACCAAATTACACTATTGATGATCAAAATTCAGCAGTAAGACAAGGGAACATTTTCTAAATGAATATTATATAATATATATATATATAATATATATATATATATATATATAAATTTAATCTGACATTGTCACATTTTTAGTATTTCTAAGAGTTTAAGCTTCTTAAGAGGACATCACCTATAATGTGTTTCACTTAGTTTCCTGATTACAATCTAATGAAAGACACACACTCTTTCCCAGAAATTGACCCAACAGAATTTGAGTTGCAAGGAATTTCAGTCACCAGCCCAGCCAGAGTCACTGAGAGCCACTCCTCTGCTGTCAGGTGAAGAAGTTTAAAAATAAAGAAAATATGCAGAGTTTGTGTTCTAAGATCCCTGAGTCTATGTATCTCCTTGTTGCTATTTCCTTTAAATTAAAAATATTTTATTGATTGAAGAATTTATCAATGGAATTTTTATCTTATTAGAGCTCTTTCCCCCTCCATACCACCTACTTACTGCCCCTACCCTTGAGTTCATGTCCTCTCTTGTTATTTGTTTTTAAAAAGTGTATTCACAGGTGAGTGGATGGAACTGAAAACAAACATCCTCAGCATCGTAACCCAAACCCAGAAAGACAAATGCCACATGTTCTCTTTCATAAGTGGTTGCTAACTTTGAATTTTTAGATAGGTGTGTTTCAGTAGGAAAATCCTTACTGATCAGGAAGCTAATAATGGGCCAGGAGGAGTGGTTCAGAGGAAGGGATATAGAAAGCACTGATCTAAATGGGAAGGGATAATAGTATACAGGATGGACTTGATAGGATGGGGACTGTGAGGGTGGGACAGAAGAGGGATTTGTGAGAGAGATAACAACACTAAAGGCGCTTTGAAAGAGAAGTGTGCCCATGGANACTTCATGATGGTCCCTATGCCTCAGGGAGATGGTTGTGATACTGATCTCCCATTTATGCCTGAGAACTCTACAAATATTCTCTGCACTTTAAACGGTTAATGATTTCCTATGTTAACCCACCATCACTGCACAAAGAGATCTTTCTTTGATGAAGGTGTGAGGTGACACTAAACGTATGGGTATAGATTTAATTTTGACACTATGTCAAGTTAGCAACATGATAGTGGTGTGGATTCATCCCTGGGGCTAGGAGCTTCCCAACCATGAATTTCTGACTGGATTTACAGTATCAAGCATGCATTTTCTCCTATGTAGCAAGACTCAATACAACCAGATTAATGACTTGGTTACCCCCATAATAGTCCTGCCACTATTGCACTCGTGGTCATTATTGTAACTCACAGAATTCACGCTGGGTAAGACTAGGGATATGTTTTCTCCCCCAGCAGCCTGTACAACACCTTCGTGGTATGATGAAAGCTAGGAAAACTTCCTGGTTTTGTTAAACCAACTTTATTTTCTCCATGTCGATGAACAAAGTGTATGGTATCTTCAGCAGTGGTATCTTGCTCTGTAGTTATGGTGAGCAACCCAGAACAATGGCCATAGCTTGTACTGTTTGGGGAGTCTCCAGAACACTCCTGATCACTCAGTGGACAGTATCCCACACTTGGCACTGGGCTTTTTACTTGACAACCTTTGCTTGTGGGGAGAAACAGTATCTGTTTCTGTAGTGTAGTTTTTCAATTGGATTATTTTACATGGATATATATATAGATATATATATATATATATACTATATATATGGAATTATAATAGTTTATGGCTTTGTCAAACACTTTTAGTGTTAGTTACCCCTTTCCTGCTCCTCCTCTGCTCTGCTTTCTCATAACTCTCCCAACCTAAACCTCCCTTCCCGTGATTCCCTTTCCCCTTCATATAACTTGTGAACCACCACTTTTTGAATACATTAAAACTGATTGAATTGCAATACTTTAAAAGTTATATAATCGGGGACTGGAGAGATGGCCTAGCGGTTAGGAGCACCGACGCTCTCGTTGCAGAGGACCCCGGGTTCGAATCCCCAGCACCCACATGGCGGCTAACAACGTCTGTCACTTCACGTCTCCTCCAATTCCAGGAGAACTCCAGTTCCAGGGGAATCCGAGACCCTCTTCTGACCTCCGCGGCATTGCAAGACACGGGTGCACAGACCTGCATGCAGACCAGTACATTCATACATATACAAAGATAAATAATAATAATAAAAAAATAAAAGTTATATATCATTAGGATATGTGAATTAAAAGCCGATTTTTTTAATGAAGTGAATACAAATTAACACTATTGATGATCAAAATTCAGCAGTAAGACAAGGGAACATATTTCTAATGAAGATATATATATAATATATATATATATAGATAGTATATATATATATATATAAAATTGAATCTGACATGTCCACATTTTTAGTATTTCTAAGAGTTTAAGCTTCTTAAGAGGACATCACCTATAATGTGTTTCACTTAGTTTCCTGATTACAATCTAATGAAAGACACACACTCTTTCCCAGAAATTGACCCAACAGAATTTGAGTTGCAAGGAATTTCAGTCACCAGCCCAGCCAGAGTCACTGAGAGCCACTCCTCTGCTGTCAGGTGAAGAAGTTAAAAATAAAGAAAATATGCAGAGTTTGTGTTCTAAGATCCCTGAGTCTATGTATCTCCTTGTTGCTATTTCCTTTAAATTAAAAATATTTTATTGATTGAAGAATTCTATGCAATGCATTTTTATCATTATTAGAGCTCTTTCCCCCTCCATACCACCTACTTACTGCCCCTACCCTTGAGTTCATGTCCTCTCTTGTTATTTGTTTTTAAAAAGTGTATTCACAGGTGAGTGGATGGAACTGAAAACAAACATCCTCAGCATCGTAACCCAAACCCAGAAAGACAAATGCCACTGTTCTCTTTCATAAGTGGTTGCTAACTTTGAATTTTTAGATAGGTGTGTTTCAGTAGGAAAATCCTTACTGATCAGGAAGCTAATAATGGGCCAGGAGGAGTGGTTCAGAGGAAGGGATATAGAAAGCACTGATCTAAATGGGAAGGGATAATAGTATACAGGATGGACTTGATAGGATGGGGACTGTGAGGGTGGGACAGAAGAGGGAATTGTGAGAGAGATAACTAACACTAAAGGCGCTTTGAAAGAGAAGTGTGCCTGGAGATACTGTGCAACAGTGGCAGCCATGTGTCTATATATATATCCCAAATCTAATTGGCTATTAACTCTCTCCTTGGAGGAATAATTCACAGCAGATGCCACAAGCTTATGTCCTCTAGTGGTTTAGGAGATGTTATAAGCCACAAGAAGAACTTGTCACCGTTTATAGAGAAACCACAGTTTGTGGATGATCGTACCATCCAAGCACTGTGTCTTGCGCACAGAGTAGCTTTGCCTAGTAATTAGTATATGTTTAAATGCTGTACATCGCTAATTGTCTTGTGTTTTGTTAGTAGGATTAAAAAAGGTAACCCCTGGATAAGCTGTCAACCCGAAGGGGAACAAACTGAACAGATAGAGCCAAATAACATCTCCAGAGAAAAATAGACTGTTTTGCATCGCACCCATTGTGCCCCTTTTCAAAGCCTATGGAAACAACTTGGCAGAAGAGGAGGCAATGGTAGAAAGTGTAAGGGCTGAGGAGAGATTGGTGCCTGGAGATACTGTGCAACAGTGGCAGCCATGTGTCTATATATATATCCCAAATCTAATTGGCTATTAGCTCTCTCCTTGGAGGAATAATTCACAGCAGATGCCACAAGCTTATGTCCTCTAGTGGTTAGGAGATGTTATAAGCCACAATAAGAACTTGTCACCTTTTATAGAGAAACCACAGTTTGTGGATTAGCGTACCATCCAAGCATCTGTGTCTATGCTCACAGCTTAGCTTGCCATAATAATTAGTACTGTTTAAATGCCTGTACATTTAATTGCTTGTACTTTGTTAGTAGGATTAAAAAGGTACCCCTGGATAAGCTGTCAACCCATGAAGGGGAACAAACTGAACAGACTAGAGCCCAAAATAACATCTCCAGAGAAAAATAGACTGTTTTGCATTTCACCCATGTGCCCCTTTTCCAAAGCCTATGGAACAACTTGTGGAAGAGGAGGCATGGTAGAATGTAAGGGCTGCGGAGAGATTGGGGTAAATCGTGAGACTACAGCAATATAGACTGGATTTCTATTTGATCAACATGCTTGTGCATACAAGCTTCTCCAACTGGATTATAGGAACCTTGAGTTGTTCAAAATTTGGACATAGATACTTGTAAATTCATTTTACATGAATGTTACTTACAAAAAAAAAGTGTCATGTGGAAACCCATTACAGAAGCATCTTCATTTACTTTTGAATTTACTTGTCTACCTTCAAAGATACATGTTTTTACTCCTTTTTTGCAGATTAGGAAAGAATCACTAAATTGTTACTGAGAGCTGAAGTAAATGTCCAAAGATGCCTGGTTGCTGTACGGCAGGACTGGTAATTGAATGTGATAAGTCTGTTCAGAATAAAAGGATCTTGTTGAAGGATCAGTTCATAGACATGGGAGTTAAGAAGACCCATGTTGGTACTCCCATGGAAATTTCATTAAGAAAGCAAAGACAGTCACTGTATGATAGTTATTAGGCCATTTGGTTTAAAACTCCCAAGACATTTGTATGTGGCATTCCAGAGAAGACAAAAGCAGAGGTACAGAAATCACAGAAATCCAGAGTCACCAGCTTCGAGTAGGGGGTGAGAAAACAAACTATATTCATGGAGTATGAAACCATGCTCTAGGTGATATGATGCTCTGCATCTGACTGTGGTGGGCAGAGGATAGTGTGCATTAATCTGAACTCAGAACCACATGCCAGAAAGGGGGAATGTTACTATATATTACACCTCAGGAACATGACACTGAAATTCAATTGGGTCAGTTATACTGATGATGTCCTAAACTCACTTGTGGGTTAGACACAGAGCCACAGTTGCAACCCATGTCAACTATCACAATTAAATATGCAAGGTCCCAAAGCCCAGACCCCACCACCATGTACATGTCCTCCCAAAAGCACAGCAGAGCCTCTTTGAAGGCTCATCTGGACAGAAACTTTCATTATCATATATTGGGTCTTTGACAGGAAAATCTGCTGTTTTAATCTTATTCTTCTGATAAATATGCAAAAATTCCCTTTAGAAACTATGTCTTTTAGTAGCTTTCTACTTCAAGAGGAGAAAAAAAATCTCTAAAGACCAGTGCATTGATAGAGACATTCTCTTGTAATACTAATAATCAAAGAAGAAAACAAGAAGTGGAGAGGGAGCAGAGGGATGTGGGAGGACTTGGTGGGGGACTGGGAGCAGTGGGAATGATACAGAGACAATACTCACATGAGAAATTCTCAAAATTAAAAAATAGTCACATTTTTCTGCAGGAAGTGTCACATAGATGCTTGGTGAGACTAGAAGGTCCTGATGTTAGCTTGGACACAGGAAGTTCTGTCATTGCTAAATCTGAGTTCTAGAGTACAGTTTATAAAGTCATCAGATCCAGAAAAACAGGAAGAAGACTGCTGGGTCATCAGACCTCACCCCACAGGACTCAGAAATTGATCTTGACTGATAGCCTCAGACTTAGAGCTCTTTGGAGTCTCCAGAGGCTCAGCCTGCAGATGCCATAGGCAATGAATCAGTCCTTAGACTATGTTCTTTCCTCCAACAAAGCACACATCCTTCTATGCATCTATGAATAAGAAAATATGAGTCACAGCTTGAGTAACTGAAGAAAAGAAGATAATCCAAACAGGCAGGTTGTCATGATGTAGTGACTCTAAAGAGGATTTTATTGCATGTGCAAATGTGTGTATGGTGTGTGTGTGTGTGTGTGTGTGTGCGTGTGTGTGACAGAGAAAGAGAGAGAGAGAGAGAGAGAGAGAGAGAGAGAGAGAGAGAGAGAGAGAGAGAGAGAGAGAGAGAGAGAGAGAGAGAGAGAGACCCCAGCACTCATGTGGAAGTCAGAGTCTTTATGGAGTCTTTTCTTTCCTTATTCCTTTGTATAACTTCCAAGGATCCACTCTGGTCACCAGGCTTGTGCAACAATTGCCTTTTCCCATTGAGCCGTCTTGATGGCTCTCAAAGGGCGATTTTGAAATAAGAGTTCTTGTTATGTGCCTGATATCATTCCATGTTTACCACTATTAAATCTCAATCTGTTGAAAATATCATTAATAATTAAGGAAATGCATATTAAAACCACTCTCATATATCATCTCACTCTGATAAGACTGGCTAAGATCAAGAAAACAAAAGACACCAAATGCTGGAGAGGTTGTGGGGAAAGGGGAACACTCATCCACTGCTGGTGGGTATGTAAACTCATACAACCACTGTGGAAAGCAGTGTGGAGAATCCTTACAGACCTCAAAATGAGCCTACCACCTGACCCAGCCATACCACTCCTGGGCATATACCCTCAAGACTCACCCCACCGCAGAGATACATACACAGCCATGTTTATTTCAGCTCTCTTCACAATAGCAAGGAGCTGGAACCAACCCAAATTCCCCTCAACTGATGAGTGGATAGAGAAAATGTGATACAGTAGCAGTAAAGAAAGATGACATCATGAACTTTGTAGGTAAATGGATGGAACTCAAAGCCATTATACTAAGTAAAGTAACACAGTCCCAAAGAAACAAAAGGGAAATGGTTTCCCTCATTTGTGTATGCTAGCACCAAATCCCCAATTGAAAGACAATCTGAGTAATGTTATTGTTATATTTCTTTCTATCTGAAAGCAACTGTGATGTTATAAGGTGAATCTCTTAATGAGCCCTAGAGTTAACTTAACACATACTTTCAGACATGGTGTTTAATGTATATGGGTGAAAAGTATATATCCATATTTTAGGGTAATATAACATTAAAGGGAAAAATGTGAACTCCTAAACATTTTTCAGAGTTAACATACAGTTTATTCCTGGAGGGCATAACTCTGGTACATGTATGATGTTTATATAGGCATAACTCTGGTACATGTATGACATTTATATGGGCATATTTTGTAGCAACACAATGGGGAGGGAACCACGGCAACATGGGGACTGGATCAAAGAATGGACTGATATAGTTAAATTCTGCCCCAAACAATGGACCTTTACAGAGAAAAACTTTAAAAAGACTGAGAGAAAGATGAAGGACATGTATGACAGAATGCATGATCTGGGGAGGGGTGGGGGAAAGGGAAAGGGGATGTGTCTAAATTGAACTGAAAATTATATCTGAAATACACAAAACATCAATAAAAGTATTATTAAAGTATTTCATATTTAAACCATAGGAAACTACTTTCTGATCCAGATAGTGGCATACTATAGTTGTGTTAGTAAATACTGACAAATCATACTTTATGCTATGCTGGGTCCATCTGCATTTCCTGTCCAGGCTTGGGAGAACTTGGGCCAATCCTCATATACTTGAGCTGGCTTGTATTGGAATAAATTTTGAGGTTGTAAGACATAAAGACAGAAAAAATTTTCTAGATTAACAGGGACTTGTCTTGCTTGCAGAGACCTTGGGTGAGATCTTCAATACTACAAAGAGAGTGGAAAAGATTAAAAAAAAAAAAGATAGTGTGGAAAGCTGAATCATAGCCCCACAAGTCTGCAGCCTCACCCCAGCATATGTGACTATACCACCTTAAAGGCAAAGAGATTTTGCAGATGCGATTAAATGAAGGCTCATGACATACTATCTGGGATTATTTAGGAAAACTGAAAGTATAATCACAGGAATCCTTGTAGGAGGGAGACACAGAGCTGAAGTCAAGATGGTGATAGGGTGAAGAAGCCAGAAACCGGTGTGTTGTGAAGAGGAGGACAGTAGCGAGGGGGGGGGGGGCATTGAAAAGCCCAGGACTGAATGGCGAAGTGAAGATTCTCCTGAACCTCAGGAGGAATCCAGGCTTGACAGCACAAATCTGGGATTATGACCTCCCATAACAGGGCAATTTTATGTCACTTTAAACAACTTTCCTTTCACCTGGGGATTTGGTGTTAGCATCCACAAATGAGGGAAACCATTCACCATTTGTTTTTCTGGGACAGTGTTCCTTCACTTAGCATAATAGCTTCAAATTCCATCCATTTACCTGCAAAGTTCATGATGTTATCTTTTTTTACTGCTGAATAGTACTCCATTGTGTAGATGTACCACATTTTTGTTATAATCCCCAGTTGAAAGACAAGCTGAACAATGTTATTGTTATATTTCTTTTTATCTGAAAACAACTGTGTTGTTATAATGTAAATCTCTCAACAGGCTCTAGAATCGACCTACCACTTATTTTCAGATTTTGTAATTACAGTAGATTGATGGAAGGCATGTATTAATATTTTAGAGTAATGTAAAATTAAAGGGGGAAAATGTGAATTCCTAAACACAAAAAGATACTCTGCCATTAGTTTCCTATATGATCTTGCTTTTGCCTAATCCTGCCCTGACTATGCCAAATTTGTAGCAGAGGAATTTTCCTCTCATGGTGAGAGGCACCCACAACCTCAAGGCCAAGCACACAGTGCCCTGCAGCCTAAAACTGCCTCTGCTGTTTCCCATTCCCCATTGCTAGAAAAAGCAAGAGAAAGAACTCTCCAGTCTCAGACAAGACCAGAATTTATTGAGATTGGCTACGGAGTAATGGCTATAAAGCATGTACTCACTGAAGCTGTGGTGGCAGCTGCCAGGTCCCTGGTTCAACATGGAGTTCTGGTGCGATACCCATGCCCTCTGCCCTTGCTGGTAAGATAGGGAGAGAGAGGGCCCAGCCTCATGTGGTGGGCCTTTTATATGTCTCCACCCCCAATGTCCCAGAATTCCCAAGTCCTATGCCAGCATCCTGAAGGTCAACACTGAGGGGAAAGTCTCTGCGCAGCTCTTCCCAATAAGTACCAGCTTCTCCGGGTGATAAATCCATTTGAAAGAAGAAATGATTTATCCCCAAACAGGTGTGTTTCCATTTGTTGAGTTACCTGTTGGTGGCATGAGGGTTCTTTCCACTTTGGCTTGGTTACTAATGAAACTGTTAGGAACCTTCATGCACAAGTCCTTGTACAGACATATTCTCTCTTTTCTTTTATTAAGTACAGTCTATATTTAAATGTTCAAGTAAAAGATTTTCTCTTTCTCTTTAAATTAAAAAAAATGCGCCCCTGTTGTACAATGCCCTCAGAGGTCAGAAGAGTGTCAGTTTCCCCTGGAACTGGAGTTACAGATGATTGTTAGCCATCATGTGGGTGCTGAGAATCAAACCTGGGTCCTTTGTAAGAGCAGCTAGTGCTCTTAACCACTGAGCCAACTCTCTAACCTTCAATTGGATTTTATTAACTTGGAAAATGTGATAAATTAGATATCTTTCTAGGTGAACTTGAGTATCACATATATTATGTTTATTGCCTGCATATTGTATGAACTTCTGTTTTGTTGCTGTAATAAAATACCCTGAGGAAAACAAAACAAAACAAAAACAACTTTCCTGGCACTGGGAAACTATTGCAGCTGCTAATGACAGCTGACATAATGTGTGGATGAGCCGTGGAGGGGAGCATGATGCAAATATTATAGTTTAATGACTACTGCACAGGAGGAAAAGCCTTTGATTTTAGGAGTTCCACTTAGAAGTCAGTACCAGGAAACAAGTACCAAGTCTCTGTTTCATGCTACAATGATTCATGGAAAACCTCATTAAGTACAAATACATCTTATAAGTAATACATACTATATATATGTACGTACAAATAACATAACAAAAATATGTACCTATAATAAAATAGAATATGTAATATGCATGTCTATGCAAGATAAGAATATGAATGTATATCTCCATCGTTATGAAGTATACATACATGTTCATATGTCCTATATTGATATGTACAAGTTTGCAAGTATTTATACCCCATACATAAAGTACAAATTGCATCATGCACAAGATACGCAAATCTAAAATATCAAGTATATATTTACATGTTTGTTGAGAGAATGATAACGCAAATGAAGCAACATGTGGTGTGAGTAAATAGTTGATGAGTTTTTGATAAAGCAGGTAATAGAAGTTCCTTTCATTATCCTTCAAATAGTAATGGAAGTTTCAATTATATGATGATGAAATATAACATAAAAAATTTAAATCTTGGGAAATGTAATAAAAAGAACTCAGCAATGATCAAGTCAACCTTGAATCTCAAGTCAGGAGCACCTGGCCTTCCCACACCTTCCCACGGGGAAGCAAATAGGAAGAACCAATTTAATGCCTGAGACCCGGAAAGACAAACATACCATGGTCTTTTTCAGAGCTAGATGCTAGCTTTGAAATCTTAGATATGCAAGTCTCAACTGGAAAATTGAGAAAAGTCAGGATATTAATAAAAATGACCATGGAGAGGGGTTTCCCAGGAGGAGTGGTAGAATGCATTGGTAAAAAGTGGGAAAAGAAATAATAGAGTAGAAAGGATTAAATGGGTATGGAATGGAAGTGCAGGGCAGGGGAGGGAGGATGGAGAGGGGCAACTGACTCTAAAGGCCTTCAGAAAAGGCCACATG
This sequence comes from Rhizomys pruinosus, assembly GCA_009823505.1. Lineage (NCBI taxonomy): Eukaryota > Metazoa > Chordata > Mammalia > Rodentia > Spalacidae > Rhizomys > Rhizomys pruinosus. The sequence goes on along the minus strand of VZQC01008232.1, from coordinate 91,438 downwards.
GTAGGCAAGAAAAGGAAATTAAAGGAGTACTAATTGGAAAGGAAGAAGTCAAGTTACCCTTATTTGCTGATGATATGATTGTTTATTTAAGGGATGCTAAAAACTCCACCAGAAAACTCCTAGAAACGATTAACAGCTTCAGCAAAGTGGCAGAATACAAAATTAACCTTAAAAAATCAATGGCCATGCTGTTTAAATACCTATATATCTAATTGCTTGTGCTTCATTAGTAGGATCGAAAGATTATTCCTGGACAAACTGTCAGCCCATGAAAGGAAACAGCCAGAATTGAGCAGAGTCCAAGACAACAGCTCCAGAGAGAGTGGACTGTTCTGCTTCTCATCCACCTGTGCCCCTTTTCTAAGCCCAGGGAATAATCTGTGGAAGAGGGAGCATGGTAGAATGTAAGGGCTGCGATTGGGGTGAATGGTGAAACTACAGCAATGTAGTCTGGACACTCATTTGATCAACCTGATTGAACATACAACCCCTCACCCCACGCTGGAAGGTGGGGCTGTGGGGGTTTGGGCACAACAGCCTGCAAATTGGTTTTACATGAAGGATGCTTCTACTCATGGATTATCACTTATAGCTAAAAAATCGAAAAAAAAAAATCCTCAAAACAATAAAATACCTAGGAACAAACCTAACCAAGACACCAAGGAGCTCGACAACAAAAATTGAAACACCTTTAAAGAAAGAAATGGAAGAAGACAATCGGAAGATGGAAAAGACCAAGCCCATGCTCAGGATTGGGGAAAATTAACAACGTAACGATGTCCATTTGAACAAACTCTTGTTATAGATTTGAATGCAATGCGCAATCAAAAAAGCCACTAGAGTTTCTTCACAGACTTGGAAACAAAAGTCCATAAAATCATATGGAAAAACAAAAGAAAAAAAAAAAAAAAAAAAAAAAAAAAAAAAAAAAAAAAAAAAAAAAAAAAAAGAGCAACACAGGGAGGATCGCTATACCAGCGTTCAAACTTTACGACAGGGCGATATCATAAACACGCCACACGTACGACGCACAAAAACAGACCTAGTTGACCAATGGAATAAACCCAAAGATCCAATCTAGCACATAAACATGTCAGTTCAGCAGCTTAAGAGTATGACAAGGGGGCCAAGAAGCACAATCGAGAAAAGACAGCATCTTCGCAAGTGGTGTTGGCAAAACGGGATCACAACTTGTAGATGATAATATAAAACTACCAACTTAATCTCAACCTGTTACAAAAGTCAACTCCAATGGATCAAAGACCTCAACGTGAACCACCAAACTCTGAAGGTGATAGAAAGAAAAAGTTGGCAGCAGACTATAAAAACATAGTTCTTAGGAAAAGACTGTCCTAAATCAGCAACAGACAGCTGACAAGAATTAGATTGACAATTGACACAATGGGACCTTAATTTAAACTCAAAAGCTTCTGGACTCAAAAGCCCAACAGAGTGGGAGGAAACCTCACCACAGAAACATCTGTACAAAGCCATTGATTTCCAGAAATATTATAAACGTATTCAAAACAAGAAAAAGAAACAAATGAGACCCACTCAAAATACGAAGAGCAAAGAACTGAGAGACTTCATAAGTGAGGAATACAGATGGCTGAGAAACACCTTAAGAAGTGTTCAACATCACATCATTAAGGAAATGCAAATCAAAAAACCACTCTTAAGATAATCATCTTACTCCAATAAGACTGGCTAGGATCAAGAAAAAAATGATACCAAAGCTGGGAGGTTGTGGGGAAAGGGGACACTCATCCCACTTGCTGGGTGGGAATTAAACTGGCAAAGCCACTATGGAACACGGTGGAGACCTTGAAGACTTGGAATGAACTTGCCACCCAACCCAGCCTACCACCTCCGAGGCATGTACCCTCAAAGACTCTACCCCACAGAGAAATACATGCATAGCCATGCGTATTTTCAGCTCTCTTCATAATAAGCAAGGACT